>JAVIAB010000059.1:15104354-15704354 GCA_032433765.1 Megaustenia siamemsis | reverse complement strand
ATACAGGATAAAATGAACATACTTGATGAAAGATCACAACAGCTAGAACTGAAAATTAGTAGAGATAAGACCAACATTATGAGAATTAATGCCGTTGACAATAACAAAATTAAAATTAGGAGAAATACCTCTACTAGACGTATAATCTTACATATATATGTGTAGTAATATAGATAAAGAGGGAGTAACAGAAAATGATACCAAGATAAGGATATCAAAAGCAAGAGGAGCTTTTGTTACACTGGGAAACATATGGAAATCCAAAGAAATTAGGTTAAATACAAAAATAAAAATATTCAATTCCAATGTTAAGTCAGTCCTATTATATGGTTGTGAAACATGGAGAACAGCAAAATTGACAATCATGAAGATACAGACTTTCATAATGGATGTTTACGCAGAATAAAAGGATGGAAATGGCAGGACAAATTCACTAACATACAATTATGGAAATATACAGTCAAATACCAGTGGATAAAGAGATACAGCGAAGACGATGGCGTCGGATAGGACATACACTGTGAAAGCCAACTGAGAGTATTACACAACAGGCCCTTTTTGGAATCCCCAGGGGAAAAGACAAAGAGGAAGACCAAGGAATTCTTGGAGAAGACAGATAGAAGCAGAGATGAAGGCGATGGGGAAGACATGGAATGATCTTTAAAATAATGCAAAAAACAGAACGACTTGGAAAGTGTTTGTTGAAGACCTATGCTCCACAGGGGGCTGAAAGGTATAAGAAAAAGAAGAAAACATAAATATATCAATAACTGAGAACGTAGTTTGCCATTCTGTCAGGATGTAAATACTGGACACCGTATGATGATACACTCAGCTCAAACGGACACTTAATCCACGATCTCCCCACTGCTGGGCTGCCATGTGACATTGAAGCCGCTTGGGAATATAAGGACGACATGATTCTGACTAAGGTAAGTGGTGTTCTGTCTAAAGTTGGAGCTTTCTTTTTTTTTTTAAATAGGATGTGTTCTGCCCTAAAATAGAGGATGTAGAATCAAAATTAAACGTTTCTTTTTTTGTCTAAAGTAGGTTTCATTGTGTTTTAACGAAATCGACGTTCTATCTAAAATAGTTGTTATATCTAAATTATGTGGTGTTCTGTCAAAAATAAGTGGTGTTTTGCGTAAAATGTGTAGTGTGAACAATCAAAAGTTAGTGGTGTTTTGTCTATAGTAGTTGCTGTTCCGTTATGTCTAAATTTAGCGGTGTTTTCATAATCAGTGTTTTGTCTAAAGTAGCAGGTACTCTATCTTAGGTATGTGGTTCACTATTTATAATATACTGTCCTCTATCTAAATTGGTTTGTTTTCTGTGTACAGTAAATAGCTCTCTGAGTAAAGTAGGTGTGTAAAGTAACGCTTTTCTTCTCTAAAATATGCGTTATGTCTAAATAAATTAATGTTCTAACTAAAGTCTGTGATAACTATCTGCTTGAAATAGATGATATTCTGTCTGAAGTATGTGATGTTTTATCTATAGTAAATTGTGTTCTATCAAGTGAATTTTTTAATTTAAAAATGTTTACTAGAACGTTATCTTCAGATCACACAAAGCTAAATATTTACTATAACGAAGATCTCTGAAGCTTTAGTAAACTGTATTATTTGTATTATCGTTGACAGTGATCATAACATAAAAATATAAGCTGACAATTCATTCTAGTTTACAAAAAAATGTTTAATACACATCTTGGGGCTGTTAAAGACCTACATATTTTCCGAAGTATATTCCAGGACGTACCTGCTGAAATGATGTTCTGGTTCTATTTAGTGTGAATTGCAGACAGCAGACAAATGTTAGAACTGGATGGATTTCATACTATTATAACAGACAAAAGCTAGAACTGGGGTGTTCATAGATCATGATAACAGACACCAGTTAAATCTAGGGTGATCATAGATCATGATAACAGACAAAGATTATAACTGGAGTGATCATAGATCATGACAACAGACAACCATTAGATCTGGAGTGTTCATAGATCATGATAACAGACAACCTTTAGATGTGAAGTCATCATAGATCATAATAGCAGACAACTGTTACATCTGGAATCATCATAGATCATGATAACAGACAACTGTTAGATCTGGAGTGATCATAGATCATAATAACAGACAAGCGTTAGATCTGGAGTGATCATAGATCATAATAACAGACAAGCGTTAGATCTGGAGTGATCATAGATCATAATAACAGACAAGCGTTAGATCTGGAGTGATCATCGATCATAATGACAGACAAGCGTTAGATCTGAAGTGTTCATAGATCATAATAACAGACAAACGTTAGATCTGAAGTGTTCATAGATCATAATAACAGACAAGCGTTAGATCTGAAGTGTTCATAGATCATAATAACAGACAAGCGTTAGATCTGGAGTGATCATAGATCATAATAACAGACAAGCGTTAGATCTGGAGTGATCATAGATCATAATAACAGACAAGCGTTAGATCTGGAGTGATCATCGATCATAATAACAGACAAGCGTTAGATCTGAAGTGTTCATAGATCATAATAACAGACAAGCGTTAGATCTGGAGTGATCATAGATCATAATAACAGACAAGCGTTAGATCTAGAGTGATCATAGATCATAATAGCAGACAAGCGTTAGATCTGGAGTGATCATAGATCATAATAACAGACAAGCGTTAGATCTGGAGTGATCATAGATCATAATAACAGACAAGCGTTAGATCTGAAGTGTTCATAGATCATAATAACAGACAAGCGTTAGATCTGGAGTGATCATAGATCATGATAACAGACAAGCGTTAGATCTGAAGTGTTCATAGATCATGATAACAGACAAGCGTTAGATCTGGAGTGATCATAGATCATAATAACAGACAAGCGTTAGATCTGGAGTGATCATCGATCATAATAACAGACAAGCGTTAGATCTGGAGTGATCATAGATCATAATAACAGACAAGCGTTAGATATGGAGTGATCATAGATCATGATAACAGACAAGCGTTAGATCTGGAGTGATCATAGATCATGATAACAGACAAGCGTTAGATCTGAAGTGTTCATAGATCATGATAACAGACAACCGTTAAATATGGAGTGTTTATAATTTAGCATTCCGCAACTATTAACCAATTGTATCAAAAATAAATGTGTGTGAACTGACAGAGCAATTATTCTTTACTGCTTTTTATTTTTCGAATTCGTTTACAGGACGGCCAGTTCTGGACATGGGGTGCATCAGTGACAGGGCCGTCCCAGCTTAACACATTTCTGGAACTGTGTACCTTGGACGCTGGTACTCCCACATCAAAGCCACCAAGGAGTTTGCCTAATCCTTTATTATGTAATGGAGATCCTCGCCTTTGTCCATTACCCATAGATCAGGTAATTTGATCTCCGTTGAACTAAAAAGACGTTATGTTTTAAGACTGGTAAGGGGGATTGTGTGGTCTTAATGTAGGACGGTGGTCTCTGGAAAGAAAGATCCAGGTTTTAATTCCCGACAGAGGGGTTGGAAACTTTTAATTTTGAATCCGTCATTTCTTAGTGGCTTAACCCTCCACTGGTCTCTGTGTTGTTTCTTTCTATCTCGTTCTGTTGTTCACCCGATGGCTACTAAAAGAATTGGTTGTCTTCTTCGTCATCCATTCTTAGAAAATGCGTTAAGTGGGCGTCGATTCGTTGTATTGCAGTTTGCAGTAGAACTGCGATATTTGTGCATTTCGACCCAACACATCCGGCTTCACTGTTATTTTTTTATTACTTGGTTGTCTCCCCTCTTCGATCTCCACTCGCTTGGCCCGACCAGACAGGTTAGTCTGTTTCTGGAGGCACTGCAGGAAGGTGAAGTAAGGTCAGGATGTTTCTTGATTCATCGATTCTGGCGCAAGTTATCAGCTGTGGTTTCTCTGTCAGTTCCAGTTCTGTTGCTGGAAGGCGCCTTTGCCCGCTCTGGGTAGTCAGATTCAATGTCTAGTATCTCAGGCGAACAACAGAAGGTCCCATGAGCGTATGTTTGAGAGCTCTTGACAGTTAGAGGTCGTATAGATTTAGCAACAATAGCAGCTTCCCAGGCACAATTGTTTAGCAATGAGCAAGCCAAAGACGGACGTGTCGGAACGAAAGGCGCATATATCCAGATTTGTCTTAAACTAGCGACGCAATGCCGGCTGAACGACTGAACACTCTAGAAGAGGAAGTAGAATTGTAAAGACAAGGTCTATTAATTCAATTATAGCCTGGCACAATTCGGCACTAAAGGTAAAGTAAAGTGCGAGACTTGAACCGGCGTCCTAGCACGCGAGTTTACACCCATAAGTGCTCGGCCGCCTATCCAGAAATGTTCGGATATTTCTGTATAGTGTCGCCTCAAGCATCAAAACTCAGATGCGAAGCAACATTCCTCACCTTCCCAGTGAATACCCTGGTACCCATTTCTGCAACGGCTGGGTCGACCGTGGGGGTATTTTTTTTTTTTCCAACCACGAGTACAACTCACACTGCTCCCAGCGGTAATCGAACACGGGTTGTCCGAACGCCGGTAGTCCAGTCGGATGGTTTTCCCAATTCGGCACTAATTTGACCGAAAATCGTGTCCTGGTCCTTCCGAGTAGAAAGGAACTCTATTTTACTTATTAATTTTCTCAAAAGAACTTACTATCTTGTCTTATATTCAGGTAACACTTCCGGGTTCACATAATGCTGGTTCGGGCTTCACTGGACCTTTCACCACGCCGCCATGCTTATATCAGAACCATGAGTTGTCTATCTTGAATCAGTTACGGTTTGGTATCAGATACCTAGACGTGGATCCATGCTGGGCGGAATGTGGTAAGTGGGAGTAGATGTTGGATTAAATATAGTCAGTTATTTTTTTTTTATTAAATACAGTCAGTTATTTGTTTGATTAAATACAGTCAGTTATTTTTTTTTATTAACTACAGTCAGTTATTTGTTTGATTAAATACAGTCAGTTATTTTTTTTTATTAAATACAGTCAGTTATTTGTTTGATTAAATACAGTGAGTTATTTGTTTGATTAAATACAGTGAGTTATTTGTTTGATTAAATACAGTCAGTTATTTGTTTGATTAAATACAGTCAGTTATTTGTTTGATTAAATACAGTCAGTTATTTGTTTGATTAAATACAGTCAGTTATTTGTTTGATTAAATACAGTCAGTTATTTGTTTGATTAAATACAGTCAGTTATTTGTTTGATTAAATACAGTCAGTTATTTGTTTGATTAAATACAGTCAGTTATTTGTTTGATTAAATACAGTCAGTTATTTGTTTGATTAAATACAGTCAGTTATTTGTTTGATTAAATACAGTCAGTTATTTGTTTGATTAAATAAAAGTAAAGAGCCCCCAGAGAGCTAATTTCCAATGTTAGGAAGAGACAATCATCATTTTTTGGCCATGTAATGAGAAGAGAACAACTTGAATATATTGTAACAACTGGAAAAAATTGAGGGACGAAGAGATAGAGGGAAGCAAAGAGAAAAAATAACAGACAGCTTAAGAGAATGGCTTGGCAGAAGGTCAACAACAGAAATGATAAATAGCTGCCGAGATCGAAAGTTGTGGAGAGACATGATCACCTACGCCACTAGGCCCGGTACTTGATGATGATGAAAGAGCCCCCGTCACGCCAAGTGGCGTATAGGAAATATGGTGTTAGTGAACATAAATTTTCCAGACCTTCAGCACAAGATTTTTGGGGTAATGTGGTCGGTATTACGCCCGTGCCGCTGTACTTTCCCAGAAAAAAAATCCGGTACCCATTTAAGGCTAGGTGAACCAGGAAGCCGTCGGTTGGGATTGAACCCTAATTCTTGTCCTTTGTAGTCCAGTTCACTAACCAATGAGCTACGCGGCTCCTGTTTGTTTAAATACAGTCAGTTGTTTGTTTGGCTAAAATTGTGACTAACTACGGTCCATTGTTTGTTTGACTAAAATTGTGACTAACTACGGTCAGTTGTTTGTTTGACTAAAATTGTGACTAACTACGGTCAGTTGTTAGTTTGACTAAATTGTGACTAACTACGGTCAGTTGTTTGTTTGACTAAAATTGTGACTAACTACGGTCAGTTGTTTGTTTGACTAAAATTGTGACTAACTAAGGTCAGTTGTTTGTTTGACTAAAATTGTGACTAACTAAGGTCAGTTGTTTGTTTGACTAAAATTGTGACTAACTAAAGTCAGTTGTTTGGACTAAAATTTTGACTAACTAAGGTCAGTTGTTTGTTTGATTAATTACAGTAAGTTGATTGTTTGACTCAATACGGTTAGTTGTTTGTTTACTAAATACAGTCAGCTGTTTATTTGATTAATTACGGTCAGTTTTTTTTGGTTGCACTAAATATGGTAAGTTATTTGTTTCAATAATAACAGTCAGTCGTTGTTTTTTTTTTTTGCACTAAATAAGGTCAATTGTTTAGACTAATAGTGTCAGTTGTTTTTTGTTGTTGACTAATTGGAGTTAATTGTTTGAATGTGCATCATCTAACTAGTGATTTAAATAATGTGTGTCTTTTTTTGTCAGTAAACTTTGGTTCAAATGCAGTAAGTAATATTCATCTTCATCATCAAGTACAGGGCCTGCTGGCGTAGAAGATCATGTCTCTCCACAACTTTCGATCACGACAGTTATTTATCATTTCTTTTGTTGACCTTCTGCCAAGCCATTCTCTTAACCTGTCCGGTATCTTTTCTCTTTGATTCCCTCTATATCTTTGTCCCTCAATTTTCCCAGTTGTTACAATATATTCCAGTTATTCTCTTCTAATTACATGGCCATAAAATGATGATTGTTTCTTCCTAATATTAGAAATTAGCTCTCTTTTTGCTTTGGCCTTTTTTTAGAAAGTTTTCATTATTCTTCTTAGCTGTCCATTGTATTCTCAACATTCATATTCAAGTAATATTCACTGGCATTAATAACGAGAACATAAATGAGTGAATAAAACATCTCAGTTCATATGTATAATGTCCAATATGAACGATTTCATTAACAAATATATCCTATGTATTTATCTTATCTACAAACGTCAAGTCCACCTAGGCTGTTACTTGTGTTGTAGACTTACGTCATCTTAACATCAAAGACAGACACTATAGATAACTATACAAGTCGATATTCTCATTAACAGGAAAATTATAACAAGACCCAATTGATTAACACAGAGCAACACAAAGAACAGATTAACAATGCACCTGAGAACAGGAAATGGATTGTGTCCAAACAACATAATTGATGGTTCAAGAGAAGAAATTGTCTTCGAAATAGCAAATTACAGACACGCAGGATTATGTGGATATAATTAAGAATTAACAAAAACGAAAGTGGAGTGTTAAAAGACATTGCAGCCTGCTCAGAGTAATATTGGAAGGGAAAATACAAGGTAAAAAAGGCAGACGTAGGCATAACTAACATGGACGAGCAACATCAACAGATGGACTTGTCAGTCTATGCCAACCTGCACTATCGATGCACGAGATAGAGCGGAATAGCGCTCCATGGTAGCCAACCAACGATGCCTAGTCGGCACTCATTGATGGTAGATGGCGGTTTGAACCTGGTAGAGTGGTTCATTGACGGAATGGTTTATTAGCTTGAATGTATTTAGAAAGGTTCATTAACGGAATGGTTTATTAGCTTGAATGTATTTAGAAAGGTTCATTAACGGAATGGTTTATTAGCTTGAATGTATTTAGAAAGGTTCATTAACGGAATGGTTTATTAGCTTGAATGTATTTAGAAAGGTTCATTGACGGAATGGTTTATTAACTTGAATGTATTTAGAAAGGTTCATTGACGGAATGGTTTATTAACTTGAATGTATTTAGAAAGGTTCATTAACGGAATGGTTTATTAACTTGAATGTATTTAGAAAGGTTCATTAACGGAATGGTTTATTAGCTTGAATGTATTTAGAAAGGTTCATTAACGGAATGGTTTATTAGCTTGAATGTATTAAGAAAGGTTCATTAACGGAATGGTTTATAAGCTTGAATGTATTAAGAAAGGTTCATTAACGGAATGGTTTATTAGCTTGAATGTATTAAGAAAGGTTCATTAACGGAATGGTTTATTAGCTTGAATGTATTAAGAAAGGTTCATTAACGGAATGGTTTATTAGCTTGAATGTATTAAGAAAGGTTCATTAACTATCTGGTAATCTGTTAATTTTTATAGCTCGATTGTTGTAATGAAAGTTCATTTCCCGTCTGGTTTATTAGTTTGAATGTAGTGATGGAAGTTTCTTACTTGTCTGGTTTGTTAGTTTGAAAGTAGTAAGTGATGTTTCTTACTTGTCTGATCTGTTAGTTTGAAAGTAGTATGGTATGTACTTAATTGTCTGGTTTGTAATTTGATTGTAGTGAGGGAAGTTTCTCAACTGTTTCAGTACGCAAGGTTTTTACTAATTGAGCGGTAGAGATTTCAGAGACAAAACGTTTCATGGCTTTAATTATTAATGTGCATGTTTATATCTATCTAACGCTTAACATGTTATATATTAATTTTATATAATTAAAGAAAGATTTAGATTTCATAAATATCAAGATGATACAAGACATAAAAAAGAATATGGTTCGATGACACATTGCACTAATCATATTGAGAGTGACGCACAGAGCGGCTAATCGTACGTGACCGAAAGCTGCATGTCGCTTAATGTGGCGAAACATACGGAAAGAGTTAATTGTCTGGTCTGTTAGTTTGAAAGTAGTAAGTGATGTTTTTAACTTGTCTGATCTGTTAGTTTGAAAGTAGTAAGTGATGTTTTTAACTTGTCTGATCTGTTAGTTTGAAAGTAGTAAGTGATGTTTTTAACTTGTCTGATCTGTTAGTTAGAAAGTAGTAAGTGATGTTTTTAACTTGTCTGATCTGTTAGTTGTCTGATAGTTAGAATGTAGTACAAAAAGTTATTAGGTCTTGGGTAATTATGTTTTTCTTGGCGAGGCACGATCTATCCAACCTCAAGATTATGTCCTCCTTTGAGATTATATTTGAACGTAATTGCCATTATAAAAACTGTTAGAACTACATTATAGTAACATTTCATAATATTGTAAGAGAGGTTGGTTAATTATCTAATTAATTGATTCCCTTTACGGGCTTCAGCTTTGAAAGGGAGGCTCTCCATCATTTGTTCTACTAATGTCAATAATATAGAGAGTTAACTAATTCCATTTTGACTTCTCTGAATATAGTAATTGTATGTTCACTAACAAGTAGACTGGATTCTCTGGCTTATCAAGAACACACATTTTTGTAACCAACAGGAAACAATCTTGGAACCTGCCACGGAGGTTATTGCTCTGGTCTGTTATGCTCCATGATGGTTCAGTTCAGGACATTTCTCGAAGAAGTACGTTGTCTGCAATAATTGTTTGTTTCTTCAAACGTGTGTACGTGTGTCATCATCTTTATCTTCAGGTCGCATGTTCTTCGCAGAACATTGCATTCACCACGGCTCGCCTGAGAGAATCTCTATCTCTAGCTAGAAACCCTACAAAACAATGATTTCGCCGCATCCCGTGTGAAAGAATCTTTGTCTTTAAACAGATCCCCCACAGAAAATTGCATTCACCACAGCCCACCTGAAAAAATTTCTGTCTCTAGCCATATCTTTAAAAGAACGTTGCATTCACTACAGCTTGTCCGAAAGAATATCTCTGTCTCTAGCCAGATCTCCAACAGAACGTTGCATTCACCACAGCCTATCTGAAAAAAAATCTCTGTCTATAGCCAGATCTCCCACAGGACGTTGCATTCACTACAGTACGCCTGAAAGAATCTCGATCTCTAGCCAGATCTCCTATGGAACGTTGCATTCACCGCAGCCCGTCTAAAAGAATTTCTGTCATTAGCCAGATCTCCCACAGAAGATTGTATTCACCACAGCCCACCTGAAAAAAAAAATTCTATCTCTAGCCAGATCATCAACAGAATGTTGCATTCACCACAGCTCGTCTGTAAGAATTTCTGTCTCTAGCCAGATCTCCAATAAAACATTGGTTTCACCACAGCCCGTCTGAAAGAATTTCTGTCTCTAGCCAGATCTCCCACAGAATGTTGGTTTCACCGCAGCAGTCTGAAAGAATTTCTGTCTCTAGCCAGATCTCCCACAGAACATTGGTTTCACCACAGCCCGTCTGAAAAAATGTCTGTCTCTAGCTGGATCATCCACAGAACGCTGATTTCACCACAGCCCGTCTGAAAGAGTATCTCTGTCTCTAGCCAGATCTCCCAGATCTTCGGTTGGCATGTTCAAGGTCTCTTTGATGTCTTAAAAATACTTTTCTCCTTATCTGCCCCTGATGCGTCACCCAGGAACCATCCCTCCCATTATTGTTCTTTCCAGCCTGTTATGTTTCTTGACATGGCCACAATATATTAATTTTCTCTGTAGAATAGTGTTTATATGCCAGTTCTTTTTTAGTGTTACTGATTTTAATGTATCTCTGTTTATGTCTGTTTTATAAAGAAAGAATTGTTATGTCCAAATAATTGTCTAATTTATTAATGTTTAGTAGAGACTAGATAAAATTGCTAACATCGGCATCCTTTAGATGAATTACTTAGTGAACTTTGGAGATCACAAACAATGTTTGCTATTTAATTTAATGAGTTTGCTAAACTACTTAGTGGCACATAGAAACATGCATTGCAGTGAAGACCAATAAAAGATCGAAAACTGTTTAGTTTACACACACATAAGCTATGTCTCAGAAAAACAAACTAAAATACACAATTTAACAGCAACTAACATTCTTCATGCCACTGTCAATTAAGAAAGAGAAAGAAAAGCAGCAGAAATGCATCGACAGATCTCGACTTCGAGAGCGCACAAAGGATTGTAACAGGCAGAAAAAAATATGTAAAGGTAAAGGTAAAGGTAAACTAAGAGACTTGAACTGGCGTCTTAGCACGCGGGTTTACACCCATATGTGCTCGGCCGCCTATCCAGAAATGTTCGGATATTTCTGTATAGTGTCGCCTCAGGCATCGAAACTCAGATGCGAGGCAACATTCCTCACCTTCCCAAGGTAATACCCTGGTACCCATTTCTGCCAACGGCTGGGTCGACCGTGGGGGTATTTTTTTTTCCAACCACGAAGGAAGTGATAGTCGGCACCAACACAGCCTTAAAGTCAATGGATGTGCACAGTCTAGTAGTTAGGGCACTGGGCTTGGCTATACAAAGATCGGTGTTCAAGTCCAACCTAAAACTTGTCAATAGATTCAGATGAAAAAAAAGTACATGACTCAAAGAAAGTAGGAGCACTGGCCCCTCACCTCCAAACACTATTGCTTTGTCGTGTTTTCTTTAAATGGTTCACATCTGTACGTTATTATTTCTCTAAAGATATCCTTGACCATTGACCGTTTCTGGACATTGTAAATACAGACACTGATTTTGATTGGCTGAAAGTCATTCACTGAAAGTGATTCACTGATTGTTCATTCTTTCTATTTAGAATCCCACAGAAGTTGTCATGGTGAACTTCAACCATGAAATGACAAATAAAGACGTCCTGATACCAGAGCTGGTCAGACAGGTAAGTTTTGAGACTGGTAATGAGATCATCTCTTAATATTTATTTATGTATACAGCTAAGAGTGAAAATGAGTTACAAGAAATGTTGGACATTATAATGAAAGAAAGCAAAAATAAAGGACTCAGCCTTAATAGCAAAAAGACAGAGGTAATGGTAACAACAAAGAAATAGACATCACTCCGGTGCAAAATAAAGACAAGTGGAACAATATTAAAACAGGTAAATGAATTTAAATATTTGGGAACTTTGTTAACATCAGACGGAAGATGTACAAAAGAGGTGAGATGCAGAATGGCTCAGGCAAAAGCAGCTTTCCAAAAAAATGAGGAAGATACTATGCAATCCATTTTTGACAATAGAAACATGAAAAAGAGTTCTTAAATGTTATGTAGAGCCAGTCTTAACATATGGATGTGAATCATGGATAATAGGATAACAGACAAGAAAATCACTGGAGTCTGTAGAAATGTGGTTTTACAGAAGAATGTTGAGAGTACCATGGACAGCTAAGAAGAGTAATGAAGATGTTCTGAGAGAGGTAAAGCAAAAAAAAAGAGCTAATTTCCAATATTAGGAAGTAACAATCATCATTTTTTGGCCATGTAATGAGAAGAAAACAACTGGAATATATTGTAACAACTGGAAAAATTGAGGAACGAAGAGATAGAGGGAAGCAAAGAGAAAAAATATCAGAAAGCTTAAGAGAATGACTTGGCAGAAGGTCAACAACAGAAATGATAAAGAACTGTCGTGATCGAAAGTTGTGGAGAGACATGATCACCTACGCCAGCAGGCCCCGTAATTGATGATGATGGTATAATACTTATTGAGATGGCTAGAAACATTTTGTATCAAACAAGGTTTCTCTTTTAACAACAGAAAGGGAGAATTTGAGTATTTTCCGCTATCAAAACGTTCATTGTTCTGTAGGGACCTACATAAAGGAGACTTGGACACCAGCGGAGTGTGGACATCAGGAAATATATGATAAAATGGGAATAATGACTCAAAGGAAATAATGACATATTGGAAGTAAGGACCTCATGGAAATACCAAGAGCAGGGAAATATTAACATTAGGGAAAAATTAACATCAGGGAAATACCGACATAGGGGAAATATTAACATTAGGGAAATATGACAAAATGTGAATAATGGCACTAAAGAGATAAGGGCATATTGGAAGTATGGACATCATGGAAATATCAAGACCAGGGAAATATCGACATCGGGGAAATATTAACATCAGGGAAATATCGATATCGGGGAAATATAGACACCAGAGAAATATCGAAACCAGAGAAATATTAACATCAGGGAAACATCGACATCGGGGAAATATTAACATTCGGGAAATATCGACTCGAATATTAACATCAGGGAATTATCGACACCAGGGAAATATTAATATCCGGGAAATATCGACACCAGGCAATATTAGCATCCGGGAAATATCGACACCAGGGAAATATTAACATCCGGGAAATATCGACACCAGGCAATATTAGCATCCGGGAAATATCGACACCAGGGAAATATTAACATCCGGGAAATATCGACATCAGGGAAATATTAACATCCGGGAAATATCGACATCAGGGAAATATTAACATCCGGGAAATATCGACACCAGGGAAATATTAACATCCGGGAAATATCGACACCAGGGAAATATTAACATCCGGGAAATATCGACATCAGGGAAATATTAACATCCGGGAAATATCGACATCAGGGAAATATTAACATCCGGGAAATATCGACATCAGGGAAATATTAACATCCGGGAAATATCGACATCAGGGAAATATTAACATCATGGAAATATCGACACCAGGGAAATATTAACATCCGGGAAATATATAACACTAGACAGTAATAACATTCGGGAAATATCGACACTAAGGAATAATAACATACAGGAAATATCGACACCAGGCAATATCAACACCAGGGAAATATTGACACTAAGGAATAATAACATACAGGAAATATCGACACCAGCAATATTAACACCAGGGAAATATCGACACCAGCAATATTAACACCAGGGAAATATCGACATCAGGGAAATATCGACATCAGGGAAATATCGACATCAGGGAAATATCGACACCAGGAAAATATCGACACTAAGAAGATATCGACACCAGGGAAATATCGACACTAAGAAGATATCGACACCAGGAAAATATCGACACTAAGAAGATATCGACACCAGGAAAATATCGACACTAAGAAGATATCGACACCAGGAAAATATCGACACTAAGAAGATATCGACACCAGGGAAATATCGACACTAAGAAGATATCGACACCAGGGAAATATCGACACCAGGAAAATATCGACACTAAGAAGATATCGACACCAGGGAAATATTAACATCAGTGGTGACATTTGCCTAATGATTTGATCAACTTTGCTGTATTTTGAAGTTACATGCTGATGATGATGAAGTACACTTTGTGATAAGACTTTCTAAGTTTTTCCAATTAAACGAGTGGCGATGAGTTTGTGATGTATAGTGCACGTTATTTACGTAATTATAATAAAACTGTTGGCTTCTGTCTGTAGTAATGACTGAAACCATCACCCCTCCCAAACCATTTCCTTTCTCAGATTGAAGAGCAGTTGTCTCCATTTTTGAACAGTGATTTCCGGAAGACTGGTCGGTGGCCGACATTGGAGCAGGCGATCAGAACAGGAAAGAGACTATTTGTTTTAATAGCATCACCGGTAAGCTGGTAGGCAGCAGTGGCGTATCTTTAGTTTGTGTATCCTGGTGGGCTTCTCTTCGACACCCGAATTGTATTTTTCCAGTGAATCTGTCTTTGTACCATTCCGTTCTTATCTTTTAAAAGGCAATTTTAATCAACACTCACAGGGCTGGGTTATTTAGGGGCAAAACGCCAGCCTTAGGTCAAGAAGGATCTGGGTTCGAATCCCGCCGTAGGCGGTGAAAATTTTTTTATGTCAAATCCCTGGTTTCCTCATGGCTTTACCCTCCCCCTTGTCCCTGGGCAATGAGATCGTACGTCCTGCCCTCTTAGATAAGGGCGAAAACAGTAGGTTAGTGTTAACTCGTCGCACGTTAAAGAACCGTTGGTAGTTTTAAATCGACAAGATTAGACCAAAAATGACAGCTCACGGAGAAAATCGTTTCATGCCGAAGACGGATGTGTCGGGCCGAAAGGAGCAGATATTGCAGCTTTGCTTGCAAACTAGTGGCAAACGCATCCAGGCTCACTTAACGGTGAGCGCTGAAAAAAATAAGATCAATCAAGGATTAACATGTGATTGTACTTGTATTGGTGATCAATAACACATAGCGGACCTACTGTCATGAGCTTATTTATAATAGTGTATATAGATATAGTGTATATAGATATAGTGTATATAGATATAGTGTATATAGATATAGAGTATATATATATATAGAGTATATAGATATAGTGTATATATAGATATAGTGTATATAGATATAGTGTATATATATATAGAGTATATAGATATAGTGTATATAGATATTGAGTATATAGATATAGTGTATATAGATATATAGATATAGTGTATATAGATATAGAGTATATAGATATAGAGTATATAGATATAGAGTATATAGATATAGTGTATATAGATATAGAGTATATAGATATAGTGTATATAGATATAGAGTATATAGATATAGAGTATATAGATATTAGTTAGTCAGTAGCCTCCGTCAGTCATAGTTGACTATTAATTTTTCAGCACCCCTAGAAATGTCATTTTTTTTTCTTTTCTTTCGTCGTGTATTCTCTTTCTCTATGAATCTATTTGCTTCTTGTTTGAGGTGAACCTTCAGAGTGTGTTTCCAGAGATTGCGGTTTGCAGCTTTGTCTTTCCATGCTGCAGGGTTTATGTTCAGAGTCTTCATGTCGCGTTTACACACATCTAAAAATCGAAGTTTTGGTCGCCCCCTAATCTAGAATCTAGACAAAGAAGAAATTTTTTTTAACTGAGAGAGAAAGAGAAGATAACGAAAATGAGGCCGCCAAGAGAGTCGAAGAAAAGCTTCAGATAAGTCGAGAAGTGTAAGATATCGTACGGTCAAAAATTGCAAAACGCGGTGTAAAGTAATCTGTTGTGCGAATAATAATAATAATAATAATAATAATAAGAAGAAGAAGAACCGAAGGTATATCCAACGCATGTTGATAATCAATCTAATGATCATGTCATCATATTTAGTATTTGCTTTAAATTATTGGCATTTTATATAAGTTCATATTTAGTTTTTGCTTTAAATTATTGGCATTTTATCAGTTCATATTTAGTTTTTGCTTTAAATTATTGGCATTTCATCAGTTCGTATTTAGTTTTTGCTTTAAATTATTGGCCTTTTATACAAGTTCATATTTAGTTTTTGCTTTAAATTATTGGCATTTCATCAGTTCATATTTAGTTTTTGCTTTAAATTTTTGGCATTTCATCAGTTCATATTTAGTTTTTGCTTTAAATTATTGGCCTTTTATACAAGTTCATATTTAGTTTTTGCTTTAAATTATTGGCATTTCATCAGTTCATATTTAGTTTTTGCTTTAAATTATTGGCATTTTATCAGTTCATATTTAGTTTTTGCTTTAAATTTTTTGCATTTCATCAGTTCATATTTAGTTTTTGCTTTAAATTATTGGCATTTTATATAAGTTCATATTTAGTTGTTTTTTTTTTCTAGTTCATTAAAGTTTAATAGTAAAAGTTAAACAGTTTTTAATATAAAAAATTTAGTTTTGGCATTAAATTATTGGCATTTCATCAGTTCATATCTAGTTTTTTGTTAAATTATTGGCATTTCATCAGTTCATATCTAGTTTTTTGTTAAATTATTGGCATTTCAGCTATAATGACTAAATCAATTGGCGTGGTTAATCATTGATTAGTTTCAATGTTCCACTTACAGGTAACGTCCATGAGCCTCTACCAACAGAATCAGTGGATTCACGACGAGGCTAACATGGCCAGCACGTACACCCTGATTGTGACGTTTTTAGACTGTTCGATTGTTGTTAACTCGACCAGGGACAAGTGTACTGATCTAGCCACCAAGCCACTCATTGAAGTGTCTGTTTTTGGCGGGTTTGGTGGATGCATTGACGACATGATGACGAAATGTGACGACTTCCTGTTTCAGAGTCTGCAGGTCTGTTCTGCGTGTGTGTATTTTTTTGGGTGTGAAAAAGAGGAAATGAAAAAGGGGGGGGGGAGGGTTTAAAAAAGGCCACTGACCCACAGCTGACTAAGATCTCTCTTTCCTTCCTAAACGGTCTCACAAGGGACACATCTTTGTTTATAGGGAAGACTTTTTGCTTTGATTTCTTTTTTCTAGTTCGAAATTGATAGAAAATGTAAAATTGAAATAAACAAAAGAATAGGTATGGCAAAAAGTAATTTTAATGCCATAAAAAATACACTAACAACAAAACAAATATCAGCAGGGCTGAAACTAAGAATGACAAAATGTTACATCTTCTCAGTATTCCTGTATGGTGCAGAAACATGGACATTAGACAAGAAAACAGAACATAAAATTGAAGCCTTTGAAATGTGGATTTATAGAAGAAAAGGTAGAATTATATGGAGAGAAAAGAAAACAAACAATGAAGTTTTAAAACAACTGAAAATAAAAAGAGAACTACTAAATACAATTAAGACAAGACAAATGAAATTTTTGAGGCATGATAAAAGACACAACAGCCTACTAAAAGTATTATTGGAAGGGAAAATACAAGGTAAAAGAGGCAGAGGCAGACCAAGACTAACATGGACGAGTAAACATCAAAAGATGGGCAAGTCAATCTATGACAGCCTGCACCATCAAAGCAAGAAACAGAGTAGAATGGCGATCCGTGGTAGCCAACCTTCGTTGCGGAGAAGGCACTAGATGATGATGATGAAATTATTTTTATTATTTTTGTGTATTTTAAATACATACTTGTATGTTTGTTGTATGTTTGTTCATATTGGAAGCATATTGAGCCGAAACGTCATTCTGGTTTGTGTTGTTAACTTGTTACGTGAAGCTTTAACCGTAGCGTTTTTTTTTCTATTTATTCTTTGTTTGATTTCCCTCACTAGGGACAACTTGTTTCAATAAAAGAGTAGCTAACGAGGCGGAGGGTAGTTGCCACATTTATGGAGCATGTTCATACAGAAGACCTAGTATTGCAGTACAGTGCTAGTACCTCCAGAATGTCAAGATTACATTTCTCTAGCATCATCATCATCATTGAGTGCCGTCTCCGCATCTAAGGTTGGCTTCCATGGAGCACCATTCCACTCTGTCTCTTGCTTTGATGGTGCAGATTGTCATAGGTTGAGTTGTCCATCTTTTGATGTTACTCGGTTAGAATTTCTCTCCATTGCTTTCTTTGGAATGTTGCCTGGTGAGGCTCCAATCTCTTTCACGGTGGTCTGTCATATTCGTCTTTCGTGTTCTGAATATGCCTCATGTGTGCCCCACACTTTGCTGTTTTTGTTTTCTATGCCATTGATCATTATTTCTCTAACACAACCCAGAAAATCAAGAAAATCACTGAAGCCTAAAACATGACTTTCCTCAACTTACGATTTCACGCCGACCTCTTTATTTTATGGTCATTGTCATCATAATATGAATATGTGTATGTGTGAATATGTGTGTGAGTGTGTTAAAAGATGTAAGCAAATAAAAGATTACATTGGCGTAAATGGGAAAGAGTCAAACTTTAGAAGCTATTAAAATAGGGCAGCCTAGCTTGATATCGACTACGTGATGCCTACACAATGTCCTAGTGATCTTTGAAAATAACAGACAGTAATATCATTTTACGTTGGACATGTGTTGGACATGTGATAAGAAGAGTTAATAACCGAATAGCAAAAGCAAGCCCTTAAGTGGGAAACAACAGGTAGGAGGAAAAGAGGCCGACCCAGAGAAATACTGAGAACATTGATCAGGGAGGCAAAGGCAGCAGGAATCAGCTCCCTCAGTGAGATCGAGATGCTTGCACAGAACAGAGACAAATGGCGAGATTTGATAGAAGATCTTTGCAAGGAATTATACAGCTAGAAAGAAAATTTCCAAATAGGAAAAGAATATCTGAGTCAATGCCCTATGGGCCGACTACAGCTCCAAAGGTTGATAGATAGATAAATAGCTAGATAGCTAGATAGATAGACAGACAGACAGACAGACGGACGGACGGACAGACAGACAGATAGACTGACAGACAGACAGACAGATAGAATACCATATTCCACACACTCCTAAAGGCATAGAAGGAATCCGTCTTTTTCTAACGAGGAATTACAGAACAAATCTTTTTTCTTTCTTTCTTATTTACTTTCTTTCTTTCCTTCTTACTTACTTACTTTCTTTCTTTCTTTTCTGACATTCAGCCAATGACTTCTCAAGGAATGAATAATCCTCTTCAAACGAGATTGTAAGTGGGTGAAAATGCGTTGTGTTGTGGTTTATTTGCGTCTTTCGGCCATTCGCGTCCGACTTCAGCACATTTGTGAAAGTCGGGTTGCCTTCTCTCTTCGATGCCCACTCACTTTGCCAGACTAGATAGGTTAGTCTGTTACTAGAGGTTCCGCGAAGAGGTGAGTTGGGTCTGGTTGATTCTGGCTCGCCGATCTTGCCGTAAACCATCAGCTATGAGTCGCTGGCAGCTTCCAGCTCTTTGGCTGACACACGTCTTGTCGCCATGAAAGAAAATAAGAACAATCTTTTAAATAACGTTCTTGTATATGTATAATTGTCTTTCCATGTATCATCATTATCATCATCATCAAGTACCATGCCTGCTGGCGTAGGTGATCATGTCTCTCCACAATTCTCCTTCTCGACAATTATTTATCATTTCTGTTGTTCTTGGCCTTCAGCCAAGCAAGTCTCTTAAACTGTCTAGTATTGTTTTCTCTTTGCTTCCCTCTATCTCTTCGTCCCTCAATTTTTCACAGTTGACACAATATATTCCAGCTGTTCCCTTCTCATTTCATGGCCAAAAAATTAGTATTATTTTTGCCCTAATATTGGGAATTAGCTCTCTTTCCATATATCATCATCATCAAGTACCGGACCTCCTGGCGTAGGTGTTTGTCTGCAACGCAAGTATTCAGCCCTACCCTATCCGGGAGATACTTGTCTTAACATGAAAAATATTTCCGAGCTGTGATCGCAGCCTTATGCTATAGTCATAGGAAAGCCTTCGCGAAAGGACCTTGCCTACGAAGCTAATTTTTTAGTTAGCTGAGTGGCAGTGTTCCCTAGCGTTCGGCTTTTCGTGGCAAGGCGCTGTGCCACTGAGTACGGGTTCGATCCTGCCTTGGCCCATATTTTTTTCTGTTGTTGATTATTTGTCATTTTTTCCGAGTGCTGTAAACATACCTCTTCCTCTGAATTGATTCGCTGGCGTAGGTGATCATGTCTCTCCACAACTTTCGATCTCGACAATTATTTATCATTTCTGTTGTTGACCTTCTGCTAAGCCATTCTCTTAAGATGTCTGGTAATTTTCTCTTTGCTTCCCTCTATCTCTTCGTCCCTCAGTTTTCCCAGTTGTTACAATATATTCCAGCCGTTCTCTTCTCATTACATGGCAAAAAAAAAAATGATGATTGTTTCTTCCTAATATTGGAAATTAGCTCTCTTTTTGCTTAGACCTCTTTCAGAACATTTTGAAGGCTATGCATGAAAAATGTTCCTTGTTGCAGTTTCCTCATATTCCAAGTCGCATGTCTGTGTTAGTCACCTCTACTGACTCGGGTAGATGGTGCTCGTAAACCTGGAAGGGCCGACCATCTAAGGGTAGAATCCCCCTACAGAAAAGATCATCTGATGCCTTGCAGGAAGATTGGGGACATTCAATGGCTAAGGAAAGCAAACCTGAACAAAATGCTGGCTGAAATCGGATGCACTTGGCCACTGGCGCAGAACACAGTGCAACGTTTTAACAGGTATTCAAACGGAGTGAATCTAACAGGCTTAAACAGACAGCTGTCTTAGTGTGAGAGTCTGGAGTCCTACTCTGATTGAGTCCTGATCGCAGAGAGAGAGAACATTTTCACTACTCTTCTTAGCTGTCCATGGTATTCTTTCCATATCATCATCATCATCATCATCATCATCATCATCATCATCATCATCAAGTAACGGGCATACTGGTGTAGGTGATCATGTCTCTCCACAACTTTCGATCTCGGCAGCTATTTATCATTTCTGTTGTTGACCTTCTGCCAAGCCATTCACTTAAGCCGTCTGTTATTTTTTTCTCTTTGCTTCCCTCTATCTCTTCGTCCCTCAATTTTTCCAGTTGTTACAATATATTCCAGTTGTTCTCTTCTCATTACATGGCCAAAAAATGATGATTGTTTCTTCCTAATATTGGAAATTAGCTCTCTTTTAGCTTTGACCTCTCTCAGACCATCTTCATTACTCTTCTTAGCTGTCCATGGTACTCTCAACATTCTTCTGTAAAACCACATTTCTACAGACTCCAGTGATTTTCTTGTCCGTTGTCCTATTGTCCATGATTCACATCTATATGTTAAGACTGGCTCTACATAACATTTAAAAACTCTTTTTCTTGTTTCTATTGTCAAAAATGGATTGCATAGTATCTTCCTCATTTTTTTGGAAAGCTGCTTTTGCCTGAGCCATTCTGCGTCTCACCTCTTTTGTACATCTTCCGTCTCAGGTTAACAAAGTTCCCAAATATTTAAATTCATTTACCTGTTTTAATATTGCTCCACTTGTCTTTATTTTGCACTGAGGTGATGTCTTTTATTTCCATATATAGACCTTAAAAAAATATAATTTTTTTTCGCCAAATTTTCAGGCCTGCTCAAACCAGAGGATCAGCGCGAACAAAGCCCCAAATGTCTTGATGGTGGACTTCCCAAAACTCTCGCCGCCAAACAGAAATGTTTTGGCTGCAGTTAGACAACAAAACGCGCGAAACCTGGTGGCTTTTCGTAAAAATTGCCGCGTGAAACTAAACGCTGCCACTACAATTAACCTTGACCGAGGTCCTGTTTTCTTCTCTAGCAACAGGTTAGCGTGTTTTGTTCCTCCATTTATTTCGTCTTTCTGTCAAATATATCGTTTTAATATGATACCATTATTATTTACCTGATCTTTCAGGAATTATAACAAAGTATTCATTAACTGACACCGAAGCAAATAAAAAATTATTAACGATTTAAAATCATTTAATTATTAATTATCTGAAATCATAATGATAAAACTAATATTTATGTGACATAAACAAATAAATCATTATTAATAAACCGATATCCAAATAAACTACAATTACTAGTCGTCTGATGTCTAAACAAACCTGCAATTACTGATCACGTTACACGTGAGCAAATATACAATTAGTAATGTTCTGACATCTAAATAAATATATAATTATTAATGCTCTGACGTCTAAAGAAATATATAATTATTAATGTTCTGACGTCTAAAGAAATGTATAATTATTAATGTTCTGAAGTCTAAAGAAATGTATAATTATTAATGTTCTGACGTCTAAAGTAGTATACAATATTAATGTTCTGAAGTCTAAAGAAATGTACAATTATTAATGTTCTGACGTCTAAAGAAATGTACAATTATTAATGTTCTGACGTCTAAAGAAATATATAATTATTCATGTTATGAAGTCTAAAGAAATGTATAATTATTAAACACGTCACATCCTACTAGACTCAAGATGACAATTTCTTTATCCTGTCATAAAGCCGTACATTCACGATGATTGTCTTGTAATAATATAATTATAGCAGCCATCTTAAAGTCCCTTTTGCAATAGTAAAAAAACTCAAAACATATGTAAAAGGTTATAGTGTATGTATATTGAAAATGAATTCAGTGTGCGAGAGAAACATAGCACGATAGCTCGGTTTACGTTTCATTGATGAATCGAAAAGGTAGTCAGTCTTCAACAAGAGGAAAGTGAAGAAATCGTGCTTCGATCGTTCCAACCAACTATAAAATAACGAGGCGAGAACGAGTACCCACATGTTATGGTGTACAGTCACAATACAAGATAATGTCATCTATATACTGAACAAATACAGTACTGAAGAAACAGATGCTTGCACTCGTGGCATAATTGACATACTGGAGACATGGAGACAAGATGTTTTTGTTTCTGTTGTTGTTGGTTATTTTTTCGGTCATCCATTTCTTTTTGTTGATTCTTTTAGTCACTGGTATTAATTCTTTTGATGTTTGTTGAATCGATTGTATTAGTAGAAGTAGGTAGTATTTGTAGTATAATTAGGCAGCAGTAGTATTAGTAGTAATAATTGGTTGTGGAAACAGTAGTAGTAGGTTGTAGTAGTAGTGGGTAGTAGTAGTAGGTTGTAGTATTGGTAGGTTGTAGTAGTAGGTTGTAGTAGTGGTAGGTTGTAGTAGTAGTAATAGTTTGTAGTAGTAGCATTAGTATAGTCCGTTCAGAAATTCATAATCACACCTGAATTAGTTTTGCGTGATAACCGCTTGTTATTTTGGTTACAAAATTTGCATGCAATCTTAGAATATTGATGACGCAAAGATTTTGGTATTTTTTTATTCCACAAACACAACAGATTTTGCACATCAGCGAATTCCTTTGATCTTTTATGACGATATCACACAAGTTGATTCAAATTTTAGAGTTTGCAGTAATCGTGTTAAATTTTCCAGTTTACTGCAATTCTTGTCAGAGGCGTATCTACATAGTGCTTAATTGTGGGTGTTGTTCGTTATGTGTATTTGCAAACATGAATTCAATTGGTTACAATTAGTCTTGTCCTTCGGTCACCATTAGACCCCAGGACGTCCTAACTGCAGCTGGAATTGAAATCATCTTAATTTTAATCATTCCGAATCTGACGATTCCAAGAGGTTGATAATCATTACTGGCTGGACAAATAGTAATCCATCTCGTTTCCAGTACTCATCTTCCACCCGCAGCACATGTTCAACACACTTCTTCCAGAACGGAATGTCTATTTTTGAGAGAGACTCGCGTGTCAGAACTTCAACATCACACATTTTAAACGTCCTGTTCTGTTCTGCAACTTGTCCTTTGACGTGAGCCCAGACAAGTTCGATTGGATTAAGGTGCGCATGATATGCAGGGAGTCGAAGAGAGGTGTGGCCGTATTTCTCAGTGATTTTGTCAACATGGTACACCTTTTTCTTATTCGTATTCTTCACAAGTTGTAACAATTCGGGTTTTAAATATGTGTCGTCAAATTTGACATTTTCATTCGCAAGCCATGTCCTAATTTGCTCTTTTGTATTTGATGCAGTAGGCACTTTGTCTTCCTCTGATACGACATTGTGGTATGATGCATTATCCATGACTATGCATGAAGGTCTCTCCAGGATTGGCAAAAGATCGTTCTCCAACCAGTGCCTGAAAATGTTTCCATTCATTTCAGTATGGTAGTCCCTACCGTCGGTACTTTTTGATTGGAAAATAAGTCCCGCATCATGGACAAGGCCGTTTTCAGTGCTTCCAGCATGCGTTAATATAATGCGCTGGCCTTTGCTGCTCGGAATTGTTCTTTTGAGTTTGCCATTTACTGACTGCCATTCTTTAGCATAGGTGTGGTGTGCATTGACCCATGATTCGTCCAAATATACAATATCATACCGTTCACTCCACCGCTCACGGATCTGTCTCAGGTATTTGCTTCGAGCAATGACCAAGTGTGGTTTTTCACAAATAACATTCCTGCCCCAACAGTTTTTCTGAAAGTGAAGCCGGTTCCTCGCACAATCTTCCATAGAGTACTTTTAGAAATGTCAATATTGCAGCCTGCATGCAATTTTAATTTCAAATTCCTGAGAGTAACAAGTACATTATTAGCAAACATTTTCAATATCTCACGTTTTATGACATCCATGTCAAAGCTGTCGACTTTCCTTTTCCTTCCTTGATTGACATGAGTGCACTCTGAGTCTTGTTTAATCCAACGAGAAAATGACGATCTATTAAGACCAAGCGCGAGTTGCGTTCGTCTCTCTGGGTCATGAATATCACAAAATATATGCCCCACCTTGGATTCCCTAAGGAAGTGCTGATATAGTAAAAAAGTAACCTTTTGCATAGTTATAAATTTGCATTTCAAACTCATTATAATTTAGATATAAATGTTGGTATTTAAAGTGAACAAATTGTCTACTGAGTCTTCACAAAATTAATAAAGATACGCCTTCCCTTCGGTAATTAATGCCAATGCCGTGGTGCGTCATGTCGTTCATTAACAATTCAGTTTTGTGCACGGGATTTTCCTGAAGTTAGTGTTTCTGCAATAGCCAAACTATTTTACGTGAATGGCCGCACCAAATTAATGTATATATCCTAAAATGGTGTCAAATTCGAACAGGATGAATTTAATATAGCCTAAAGAAGAAAACTTTTAGACTAGATCAAATTTCTCAGAGCAAAAAACATTTCTATAACGTCATCAATATTCTAAGATTGCATGCAAATTTTGAAACCAAAATAACAAGCGATTATCACGCAAAACTAATTCAGGTGTGATTATGAATTTCTGAACGGACTATAGTAATAAATGGTAGTGGAAACAGTAGTAGGTAGTAGTAGGTAGTAGGTTGTAGTAGTAGTAGTTTGTAGTAATAGTAGGTTTTAGTAGTAGTAGGTTGTAGTAGTAGTAGTTTGTAGTAATAGTAAGTTGAAGTAGTAGTAGTAGGTTGTAGTAATAGTAGGTTTTAGTAGTAGTAGGTTGTAGTAGTAGTAGTTTGTAGTAATAGTAAGTTGAAGTAGTAGTAGAAGGTTGTAGTAATAGTAGGTTGTAGTAGCAATAGGTTGTAGTAGTAATAATAATAATAGCAGTAGCATGTAGTAATAGTTGTAGGTGGTAGTAATAGGTGATGGTAGTAGTCGTAGTAGTGGGCAATAGTAGGTAGTAGTAGTAATAATAATAGCAGTTGTAGTAGTAGTAGGTAGAAGTAGCTGTAATGGGTAGTAGGTTGCATTAGTAGGTAGTAATATTATATTGTACTAATAGTAATAGTAGTAATGGGTAATAGGTTGTAGCAGTAGGCAATAGTAGTAGTAGGTGGTAGTAATAGTAGTAGTGGTGATAGTAGTAGTGGTAGTAGTAATAGTGGTGGTAGTAGTAGTCGTGGTGATAATAGTAGTGGTGGTTGTAGTAGTAGTAGTAGTAGAGATGGTAGTAGTAGTGGTAGTGGTAGTAGTAGTAGTGGTGGTAGTAGGGGTAGTAGCAGTGGTAGTAGCAGTGGTGGTAGTAGTGGGTAGTGTAGTAGTAGTAGTGGATATAATAGTTGATAGCAGTAGTAAATAGTAGGTAGTAGTAGTAGTAGTAGTAGTAGTAGTAGTAGTAGTGGTAGTAGTAGTAGTAGTAGTGGTAGTAGTAGTAGTAGTAGTAGTGGTAGTAGTAGTAGTAGTAGTAGTAGTAGTAGTAGTAGTAGTAGTGGTAGTAGTAGTAGTAGTAGTGGTAGTAGTAGTAGTAGTAGTAGTAGTAGTAGTAGTAGTAGTAGTAGTGGTAGTAGTAGTAGTAGTAGTAGTAGTAGTAGTAGTGGTAGTAGTAGTAGTAGTAGTAGTAGTGGTGGTGGTAGTAGTAGTAGTAGTAGTAGTAGTAGTGGTAGTAGTAGTAGTGGTAGTAGTAGCAGTAGTAGTAGTAGTAGTAGTAGTAGTAGTAGGTAGTAGTAGTAGTGGTAGTAGTAGTAGTAGTAGTAGCTACAGAGAGAAATAAATGGTACTGTTGTCTACAACTTTAATACGTGTCCTTTGGTACGATGATATAATTAACCACATTTCATAACTCATGCATTATTTCAGAGTTCTCCACTACAGTCTACAGGACAGAGCTCAGAAGAGCAGCCACTTGGTCAGCTCTTTAAGTCCCAACTTTCCAGCAGATATCGACAGCGCTATTTCTGGTCGTTACTGGGGTAACTACAACGCCACATACTTCTTCAAGAGCTGCAACCACTGGGTTCTTCAAAATGGATTGGTTACCGGCCCTTTTCTTATCAATGACACGTTTCCAGGACTGGTGTGTGATATCAGTGCTGCAGTTGGAGTGGACAGTACAGCGTATTTCTTTCAAGGTTGTAACTATAATATATTTTATTCTTCACTATTTAGTTAAATGAGACTTCTTCTATGTTATATTCAACAAAAAGTGGCATATATGAACGCCATTATGGTCTGTCTTGATCTGTTTTCTTGTCTCTGCACAAACTAAACAAACCCATTCTCTTCATTTTCTCCGAAGTGTTTCTCTCGGTTTACCTCTCACGGTAGTGTAGCTGTGAAAAGGAATCGCCCGCCAACCAAACGATCAGAGTTCGATTTCCTCTTGCGACATTGGAATCATTCAAGCTGTTGAAATAGCACCTGTGGTTCACCTTGCCACCAGAAAAAAAAATAATGGCAAGTGAAGATTTACATAGGAAGGCACTGACGAACTGAGACTAGCTTCAAGTATGAAATGATAGCACTCAGTGACTCATAACTGACTGACTAGTTTCAAGTATGAAATGGTAGCACTCAGTGACTCATAACTGACTGCTAGCTTCAAGTATGAAATAATAGCACTCAGTGATTCATAACTGACTGGCTGGATTCTTAGTATCTAAGTATTTCTCATTTTTCTTGCTCCATTATTTCTGGATACTTAAACAAACAATAAATGTTCTCCTTCTCGTGCGTTCACCAGATGATTAAAGAAATAGTTGCTCTTCTAGATATTTCTGGTTCACTGATCCAGACGAAAGCTATCCTTATTTATTATCTACACTTAAAAGGATGTTAAATGGGCATAATTGCGATGTGTTCCTGTTTGGAGTAAAAACTATGACATTTACACCTTTCGGCCCAAACCATCCGCCTTAGACATGGCGTTTTTCGAGTACTAGGTTGCCTTCCCTCTTAATTTCAACTATAAATCTAATTTCCAACAACAGAAGGGAACAATCATTATTATTTGTTGTTATTTTATGATGAGAATGGGAACGACTAGAGTATATCGCGACAACTGGAAAAATTTCGGGTAGAAGAGGTGGAGGAAAACAGATAGGAAATATTCAGAAGAGTTTTAAAGGAATGGTTTGGTAGGAAAAACTAACAGAATTGGGGGCTTCGGAGGCCTAGTTGGGAAAACCACCAGGCTGGGCTACCGACGTTCAGACAACCCGTGTTCGATTCCAGCTGGAAGCAGTGTGAATTGTACTCGTGGTTAGAAAAAAAAAACCCGCAGTCAGAAATGGGTACCAGGGTATTACTCTGAGAAGGTGAGGAACGCTGCCTCCCATCGTGAGTTTCGATGCTTGAAGCGATACTATCCAGAAGTTTCCGAACACTTCTGAATAGGTGGCTGAGAACATATGAGTGAAAACTCACGTGCTAAGATGCCGATTCAAGTTTCGTACTTTACCTTTACCAACAGAACTGATAAATAACTGTAGCAATATATTTATGGAGAGACATGATCACATACCAGCAGGTATGGTACTTGATAATGGTATATTTTGTATAAATTTTCTAACAAGTTTATCTTGATCTCTAATACATTTCCTTTGGTGGCTGGGTAGTCTAGAGGCACAGCGTCAGCCTCAGGACAGGGAAGGGCACTGGTTCAAAGCTCACAAGAAGCAGTGGTGATTTAAAAAAAAATAATAGGAAAAATTAATCTGTTGTTTGTGTATGACGTTACCTTTACTTGATCTCTTGATAGTGAAATCCAATGTCTAGCCCTCTTGCGTATCAGCTATAATAGGAAGTCCCGTGTGCACTCGTGCACATTAAAGAACCCTTAGCTGTTAAAATCAATAACAGTAGGCCATAAAATGTGGCTGCTGCTCATGCAAAATTTTCAGCAAAAAAACCCAAGAACCCAAAGCCATACTACGGAGTTCGTGCACGTAACCCATGATTCTCCTCACATTTTCTCGACATTCTCGTAGTGGGGGTACACCGGAGCACTGATGTATTCATCCTGTGCGTAGTAATGGTAATCCTAACAATTTATCTTTTGTTCCATTATGTCTTGCTATGTACTTCTAAAGCACCGGACCTCGATAAATGATTGATCATAATAGCTAAGCTGCTTTTTAAATACATAATCCTAATGAATGTATTTCAGGGTGCAATTACTGGACATATAAAAGAAGCTGGAAAATAGTTGGACCCCAAGCGATTGATGAGACATTTTCAGGTTTGCCTTGTAACATCGATGCTGCCTTGAACCTTGACGACAAAGTGTATTTCTTTCAGAACAACAATCAAAGTGGGTTATACTGGGTGTACCAGAATACTGTTGTAACCAAAGGCACAAACGTTCTAGACTGGAATATAGATCCAGTGCTGTGCGAGGATTAATTAGATTACTTTGGTTTCAAGTTAGACAACTAACGTTGAATAGGTCTAAAGTGGTTGATACTGATAGAAGTTGTTACCAGAGTAACGTGTTCCTTGTTGAAACGTTTATTGCGTGGACTGCATAGTTCCAAATGTAGCTCAGTTTTAGGAAGTCTGAAATAATTCTACTGGAGGTTAAATTAACTTAAAGTTAAACTAAAGGTTGTGGCATAAATTATAGCTTGTGTTAGATTATAAAATGTGACATTAATTATAGTTTATGTTAGATTATAAAATGTGACATTAATTATAGTTTATGTTAGATTATAAAATGTGACATTAATTATAGTTTATGTTAGATTATAAATTGTGGCATTAATTATAGTTTATGTTAGATTATAAAATGTGACATTAATTATAGTTTATGTTAGATTATAAATTGTGGCATTAATTATAACTTGTGTTAGATTATAAAATGTGACATTAATTATAGTTTATGTTAGATTATAAAATGTGACATTAATTATAGTTTATGTTAGATTATAAAATGTGACATTAATGATAGTTTATGTTAGATTATAAATTGTGGCATTAAGTATAGTTTATGTTAGATTATAAAATGTGACATTAATTATAGTTTATGTTAGATTATAAATTGTGGCATTAATTATAGTTTATGTTAGATTATAAAATGTGACATTAATTATAACTTGTGTTAGATTATAAAATGTGACATTAATTATAGTTTATGTTAGATTATAAAATGTGACATTAATTATAGTTTATGTTAGATTATAAAATGTGACATTAATTATAGTTTATGTTAGATTATAAATTGTGGCATTAAGTATAGTTTATGTTAGATTATAAAATGTGACATTAATTATAGTTTATGTTAGATTATAAATTGTGGCATTAATTATATTTTATGTTAGATTATAAATTGTGGCATTAATTATAGTTTATGTTAGATTATAAAATGTGACATTAATTATAGTTTATGTTAGAATATAAATTGTGGCATTAAGTATAGTTTATGTTAGATTATAAAATGTGACATTAATTATAGTTTATGTTAGATTATAAATTGTGGCATTAATTATAACTTGTGTTAAGATTATAAATTGTGGTATTAATTATAGTTTATGTTAGATTATAAAATGTGACATTAATTATAGTTTATGTTAGATTATAAAATGTGACATTAATTATAGCTTGTGTTAGATTATAAATTGTGGCATTAATTATAGTTTATGTTAGATTATAAAATGTGGCATTAATTATATTTTTGTTAGATTATAAATTGTGACATTAATTATAGTTTATGTTAGATTATAAATTGTGGCATTAATTATAGTTTATGTTAGAATATAAATTGTGGCATTAATTATAGTTTATGTTAGATTATAAATTGTGGCATTAATTATAGTTTATGTTAGAATATAAATTGTGGCATTAATTATAGTTTATGTTAGATTATAAATTGTGGCATTAATTATAGTTTATGTTAGAATATAAATTGTGGCATTAATTATAGTTTATGTTAGAATATAAATTGTGACATTAATTATAGTTTATGTTAGATTATAAATTGTGGCATTAATTATAGTTTATGTTAGGTTATAAAATGTGACATTAATTATAGTTTATGTTAGATTATAAAATGTGACATTAATTATAGTTTATGTTAGATTATAAATTGTGGTATTAATTATAGTTTATGTTAGATTATAAAATGTGACATTAATTATAGCTTGTGTTAGATTATAAATTGTGGCATTAATTATAGCTTGTGTTAGATTATAAAATGTGACATTAATTATATTTTTGTTAGATTATAAATTGTGACATTAATTATAGTTTATGTTAGACTAAAAATTATGATAATTATAGTTTCGACTATAGGGGGAGTAGGAAAACCTTGATCCTATCCACACCATTAGACTTTACATAGGGCTTGTAGTGTTTTTCATCACCTATCTCTATTCTGCGCGAGATGTTCGATCTTATCTAATGAGTCTATGCCTGTCAACTTTGCTTCTTTTATAAATATTCTTTTTTATATCTTTTAAGGTCTTTCTCTTATTCTATATCCTAATGTTTCCCATAGAAGAACCTGTTTCAGCATTCTCTTTTATTTCCTCTCAGCACATTTCTGACATATGTCCATCTTCTTTCCTTAATTGTAGATGAGATCTTTAGTTGCAATCTTTAGTTTCTCTTATTTCAATATTAGTCTTGAATTCATTCCCTTATGAATATTAAATGTATGTATATACATGTATGTGTATATGTATATGTATGGGGGCCTCGGTAGCCTAGTTGGGAAAACCACCCGACTGGACTACCGACGTTCGGTCAACCCGCGTTCGATTCCCGTTGGGAGCAGCGTGAATTGTACTCGTGGTTGGAAAAAAAAAATACCCCCATGGTCGACCCAGCCGTTGGCAGAAGTGGGTACCAGGGTAGTATCCTGGGAAGGTGAGGAATGTTGCTTCGCATCTGAGTTTCGAGCTTGAGACACTATACAGAAATATCTGAACATTTCTGGATAGGCGGCCGAGCACATATGGGTGTAAACTCGCGTGCTAAGATGCCAGTTCAAGTCTCGTACTTTACCTTTCCTTTTATATATATATATAATTTTATTGAAATAATTATATGTCCATACTGTAGTAGATCATCCCAGGAACACATCAAGCTAGATCATCATGTCCACACATAAAGATTAAACTTACAAAATGATGAGATGAGTGGTCTTAATTATCCATGATGGACAAATAATCTTAGATTGACAGTACGATACTACAGCCAATACAATACATTTACATATAACTTGGGTTGCCAGGTCTTACGTTTATTCCTTAAGATTTATGTTTTTTCATGACATTTTACAGCTTATCTTCTTCAAGCTTATCTGTAAACAGATTTCTTATGCTTTTCTTGCATCCACACAATGATTGGATAATGTTTTAAAATTCACCGGAAATTGAATATGTTACACCATTATTGCTCATGGCTAGTAGGAATGCAGTTTTGATGTAGTAGGTTAGTATCTGTGGTTGAGATACCTGGCCAAGACAGTGTAATTGAATACTTCATGTCTTGTCGATGTGGTTTTAGAGCAGTAATTTGAATGTTTGGATCTGAGTAGTTTGTAATTGACAATATTTCAAAATGAGTGACCAAACCAGTTCTCTAAAGAAAAAAAAATAGTATAGTATGTAGCCTCAATTAGTTATTAATGTGGTTTTAGTAGTTGTAGTAATAGATAGCAGTAATTTTAGATTACATATCACATGTAATGCCACTGCCAGAACTTAAAGTATTATAAACGGTTTATAAGTTGTGGAAATCTTCCTTTTTTAACATGAGAAAACTTGCCAACCCTACATATAAACTATGATGACTTAGATTCCAAAATATTAAACAAGAAAACTATTAATGACAAACATAAATAAGACTCAATGAACCAAACATAATCATATGTATTTATCTCAAGTGATCATCAATAAACACACATAAATATGTGTAATTTATATTTGAGTTACATTATTTTTCAAAACATATTGTATAACTTGTTGGACTAATTAAAAACATAAAAGTCTGTTCTGAAACACTTCTAGCATTTCCATAAACAGGAGATTTCTAGAATTGTTAGGTGTCAACACGGTGGAATAAAAATGCAGTGTTTTTGTGAAACCAACTTGAGATATGCAGGTGGCAGCGAATGAAAGGTGCAAGTTTCAATGTTGAAAATAAATACAAATGCTTGTAATTATAAAATGATTGAATGCAATAGAGTTAAGAGGGGTAATATGGTTAAATTTATTGATATGACTGTGTCATGTCTGATGTGGTTCTTTAGCTTGACTGTGAGGTTACGATTGACAAGAAGAATTGAGCTTACATGATAACAACCTGCAGTATGAGAGTGGAAATGGAAGAAAACACAGCAGCATACAAGCTACATTATGGGACAGTGTTGCCAGGCAAGCTGCTGTAATGTCACTCTCAAAACATGATTTTAAAATGCATAATAGGTGGCTCTGATATCAGCTTAGATAAACATAACCATGATCTAAAGTACAAGAAAGTAAGATTACCATAAAATAATACAGTCGAACCTGGTCTTAGGACCACCTGTTTAAAGCGTTTCCCTGGTTATAGGACCGGGTCTACAATTTCCCCGAGTTTTTTACTATATGCTAACACTGATTACGGCGCTCACCGTATGACGCGACCAGAGACCAGGCTAATTAACCGCCGCCAATGTTATTTATCCTGTTTACGACGACCAGCCAGTCCTTCGTCTCGCTGGGAGCCATAAACGATCGACACAGGTGTCTACAGGTGTCGATGTTTTCCCGTATTTAGTGAGTCCCAGATTACAGTGGGACGTGTTACGTTTATCAGTCAATACTGGTGTGAGAAACACGGCAGACACAGATCTATGATTCGTGAAGTGACATCACTTCGCGGTTCCGTCTAGACCAGAGTAGACCATTGCGTGGCCCGTATAAATTACAGGAATTAACTAAAGAATTAGTCATTGCCCGCTTAGAGTGTATTCACGTACATGTACAGTATCTCAGTGAATTATTTTTGTGGATTTTAAAAGTGTTACACACAATATAGGAAATGGCCAGTGTCAAAAGTGTAAAACCAAAAGCATTAACGCTGGAAGAACGAATATCAGTGATTCGACAAAATCAGCAAGGTAAAAGTTCGCGATTATTGGCAGAACAGTTTGGAGTGGGAAAGACACAGATTTTACGTACGTTAAAGAGAAAAGCCGAGTATATGAATGACTTTGAAAATAATGCACCAAGTATGAAAAGAAGGAATAGCAGGAAAACGGGAAATGAAGACATAAATACACTTTGTTGGAAATGGTGTCAATCAGCACTTGCACGAAAAATTCCGTTATCTGGGCCGATGATCAAAGAACGAGCTTTACAGTTTGCAAAAGAATTGGAAAACTCAGTCTTTAAAGCATCGAACGGCTGGTTAGAGGCCTTCATTAAAAGACACAATCTTGTGTTTGGTAAGCAATGTGGCGAAGTCGGTGATTCAGATATGAGTGCTGCGGCTGACTGGACTTCTAAATTATCCGAGATATGCTATGGTTACGCTGCTCAAGACATTTTAATTTAGATGAAACCGGTTATTTTTCAAAGCGACTACGGACAAAACATTTTTTGTCAAAGGAGAAAAATGCGCTGGGGGTAAAAAAAGCAAAGAGCGAATAACAGTGATGCTATGCACTAACATGTTGGGGAAACGAGAACCGGCTTTAGTGATTGGGAAAGCAGCTAACCCTAGGATTTTTAAAAACATCAACATAAACACACTGCCAGTGATTTACAGAAACAACAAAAATGCATGGATGACTGCAGCTATATTTGAAGATTGGCTGAAAAGTTTTGACCGTAAGATGCAGAAAAAAAAGCGCCACATTATTTTATTTGTTGACAACGCTACCTGTCATCCCAAGATCGAACTACAGAATGTTAAGCTGCAGTTTCTGCCACCCAACACAACTGCATTAGTTCAACCCCTAGACCAGGGTGTCATTCAGACATTTAAATTAAAGTTTAGACAAAAACAGCTTCTACATCTTATCACAGTTATGGAATCAAACAAGGATGCTTCCGGAACCGAACTCATGAAACAGGTCAATTTACTGGATGTAGTCTACTGGATTGCTGCAGCATGGAAAGAAGTGGACAACTCAACCATCCTTAAGTGTTTCTGTAAAGCAGGTTTTCATTGTCCTGCTGAAACACACGCATATTCTCTGACGCACATGGAATCTGCATCAAAGACCGACGTGCAAATTGTTTCTACTGCAATTTCTACTGCTTTGGATAACCTTTCAAAAGAATTGTTTGGATACCAATTGACAGACATCTCCATGATTGATTCAGGGCTCCAAACTTGCAACACAATAGAAACAAACTGGGATCTTCCTGCCACTGCAATTTTAGCTGCTGAGGATGTGAATAGTGAATCAGACAACGAACAAGATTCTACTGACATTGAGAAAACATACACTATCGCAGATGCACATAATGCTTTGGAGCTTCTGCGCACCTATTCAATAACAAACGGGAGATCTGACATACTAGACGTTATCATGGACTTGAGAGAAAAATTGAACTTATCGTTTATTTCATCTGTCAAACAACAGACTACCATATTGGATTTTTTTTCAAGTCAAAAGTGATACATGTACAGTATAAGTGGAATCTGTGTATGTGTGTTTTATTTTTGTGTGTTTAACTATCGTGTTTTATGAAAAGTGTCCAACCAGTGGCTATTGTAGACCGACATGTGCACTATGTTCTACTCATGGATTACGCTGATTTGCAGGTTAGTTTTCATAGTGCTTAGGATAAAATTTTTTTTATCGCTCTATTTATTATGTGAAACCTGTGAGGCAGGACCACCTGTCCTATGGGACCAGTTTTTGAAAGTCCCGTGAATGGTCGCCTTAGACAGGTTCGACTGTAAATTATTTTGCTAGATAAGATAGATGAGGATAACATTAGAAAAATTGCTGGAAGCACATCTTGCATTAAGCACATAGAAGAGCATAAAAGAAAGTGGTTTAGTAATTCAATGAGGATCAAGTCTAACCAGCCATCAAAGTAAGCATTCAAGAGCTGAAGTCCCAGCTTCAGGGAAAGCCAAGAGTCACGTGTATTGACAATAAAACATAAGCTCTGCAATGGCATGGGTAAATAAGATTACATGATTTTACATTAAGATAAAGGTGGCTTTGAATAAGTGGAGAGAACAAGTTTTAAATGTTCTAGAATGTGGGTCTCTAGAAATGCAAAATCCATAACATAGAAGGTTAACTTAACCCTGGATTACAACACCAACCTATGAGCCATGTTTTTACAACACATTTGTCAAAATGTTAAACACCCTTAGTAGCCTGGAGAAATAATAATTGAATGCATAGCACAATCAGATGGTGCTTTGTTTATTGACACATAAACCTGGCTTTTATTGTGTCTCTCGTTGCCTATCCCATGCTTGTAAAGGTTTGTTTGATGTCTCACTGACAGCTGACATGATTTTCAGTGAGAGTTAAAAAGGAATAATTATGGCCAAATTTATTTTTTAAAAAGCTCAATTTTTACATTACATTAGCAGTTTTTACTAAGTGTGCGTGTTGTTTTGAAAAAAAAAAATATCCCTCAGCAATGACTTGTCAGGGGTTACCGGCGGGAAAAATTAGGAAGGTGTACTGAGGGAAAAATTAGGAAGGTGTACTGAGGGAAAAATTAGGAAGGTGTACTGAGGGAAAAATTAGGAAGGTGTACTGAGGGAAAAATTAGGAAGGTGTACTGAGGGAAAAATTAGGAAGGTGTACTGAGGGAAAAATTAGGAAGGTGTACTGAGGGAAAAATTAGGAAGGTATACTGAGGGAAAAATTAGGAAGGTATACTGAGGGAAAAATTAGGAAGGTATACTGAGGGAAAAATTTGTCTTGCGCGCGTCATACTGTCGAATTCCAAGAATGCACCATTTTGCCTTCGTTATTTTGATAAGGGTATAATAATCTAGGGTTAAAATGCATCCAAACAAGGTACACAATGTAGAACACACTTTGAGTTACTTAGTAAAAGAGAACCCACGACTCTATAAGCAGCCAATATCTCATAGCTGACAGTTGGCATTAGTGAGGCAGAGTTGACAAAAATCCTGTTGCACTTTCCCATATCAACCATGAAAACAGATCAACAAGAAGAATGTTAGACAAACCTGGTACCCAAAAAGTACAGAGCAGAAGTCAGGTGTGGTGAGCCAAAAGGCACAGATATCATAATTTGCTATAAACCACTACACAACGTAATAAATATCCACTGAATTACCATTTAAATATGAACAAGGAAGAGAAGTAACTGGTGTATCAGATGAATGCCAACATCAAAACATCAAGAAAAGGTAAATTGAAAACTTTAATTTTGAGAAATCTGACATTTGAAAGAAATATTTATGAAGATGGAAAGGGATGACTGAGAGAATAACAAAATGTGTATAAGAAGCTACATATTATTTAACATTGTCTGGGAGCTATATTCAGCATCTGTGAGTTTAGCACAGTTGTCCAGTCGCATTCACCTGATCATAAAATCAATGTGGTTTTGGCACCTGCGAGATGAGATAGTGCTGCAAGTGACTGGCCATTGAGTGTAGCGGAACAGTATCAGGTTCCAGCGTTGTCCTGGGACGGGAAGTGTGATCTGTGTTGGAAAGTAAATTTGCCACCAGTTGGACTGTAGTCGGATGAAGTGTTTCACAGAAGTGGAGGCCGGACTTCATTTATCGAGGACAGCGACTTTTGGGCCTTCGGTACTGATTATGAAGTTCACACACAGAACTGGCTCGGGCGCATGGAGATTATGCAGACAGTGATGACTATTACAACGACCCAAAAGTGTTCGTTTTGAGCTGTGTGTCATTTGTACAGTTTAATGTGGCACGCTCAATGGAACAGTTTTTACGAGCGTAAAAATGGACAATTTTACAGAATGCAATGCATTAAATAGAACAGTATGGATGATCAGTATGAATATTTTGTTGGTTGCTGGAATGAGAGCTGAGCAGAGATGGGAATGCCCTACCTGCACTGAAGCCATTGCGTTCTAAAGATGAAAAAGTTTGACAGAAGTGAAAGTCAATTTGTACAAGAGAAATTGAAAAGCTCTTATCACTATATAAGTCAAAAAGTAAAAGAAAACACCAATATAAAAATGGTGGATCAATGATGGTTTATGCAGAAAACTTTCAACAAGATTCTACTTCCATATAGGACCCACAAACCAATAAAGAATAGATGATTATCAGGCTTTTAATTACTTCCAGGAGTAAAAATGAGTAATGGGAGATTACAGAAGTTTAGCTGTAGCCAATCAATGTTGTTAAGGGGAAGGCATGGAGTTATAAAAATAGTTAAAATAGTAAAGAACAGATACTCAATTACAGTGTACTCTCAAGTTATTCATAGTTTTGAGGGCAGCGAGATACATTTAGTGATTTGGCTAAAAGTAATCAATAACTCAAAACTTATTTATGGTGACGAGATCAATAAATCAAAACTGGTCAAAATTTTACTTTGGAAAAACTAGCTATTTTGACAAGTGAATAGGAAACAAAAAGGTAAGGTATTCCAAGAATTGCAGTGTTAAAGTTGGTTGTATGCAGGCAAAAAGTTTGCTGTTAACTAAATGCCCTTTCAGGGGCATAGTACAAGAGAAGGCAAACACTACCAAACAACATACTCATTGTACATACAAAAAACACACTGTTTAATGCTCTCCACGTGTGATGTTGCAACTAGAATAAAGGCCTATAATTTAATATGAGAAGTGTTAGAGAAACGCTCCCTTTTGATGACATGTCAAAATCAGTAAACTTTATACACAAATGGTAAAAATAGCTTTAAAAATATTTATTCAACAGCAAATATTGGCAATATAGGTGGCAATGTAGGACCAGATGTAGGTTGTCTATTTTTGCAGCAGATAAACCTGAGAATGGAACATGCAGTGTCAATGGCTTAGTTTAGAACCTGTAAGCTTAATAACAAGCTGTCATTGTAAAAAGTATTCTTATGGAAACAGAGCCATGGCTTTTTGAGCAGTGATTTCTGCAATATGTGCCATTTCTGGCATGCAGGATCTCTGTTTTTTAGGTTGTGGTTCTGCCCTATGTGCCTTCTTTGGCTCGACAAGACAATAAACAGATAGAAATTTAATAAGAAGAAAAAACAATATGTGAAATTTTTGTGAGAAACAAAGACATAACATAAAGAACATATTTGAGAGCCATCGCTGGACCAGAATGATTGTGAACAAAGACACACCAGGGATGATTTTATAATTTAATTATTATAAATGACACAATTATAACTACTTAATTTCAGATAGCTTCTTAAGAGTGTGTTTCATGTAAATTTTGGAAAATAATGGTGAAAGTGAGCATCAATGTCAGTTTACATCTGGTTTCTTCTTCCTTATCTTCTCTTTCTTGCTATTTTGTATTTTATTAAAAGTATGTGACCCATTGTAAAAGTTGCTACACAATGTGCTTAATGTGTTCCTTCAGAGATTGTAATTTCTGCAGTAAATTATGTAATACAATGAAGCCAAAATGTTCTTGGAAAAAAACTAGTCAACTCAGCCATCTCATCAGATCACTGGAGGTACAAGGGAGATGGCTGATTTCACAACATTAATCTAACACTGGAGGTACAAGGGAGATGTCTGATTTCACTACATTAATCTAACACTGGAGGTACCAGGGAGATGGCTGATTTCACTACATTACTCTAACACTGGAGGTACTAGGGAGATGGCTGATTTCACAACATTACTCTAACACGGGAGGTACTAAGGAGATGGCTGATTTCACAACATTACTCTAACACTGGAGGTACCAGGGAGATGGCTGATTTCACAACATTACTCTAACACTGGAGGTACAAGGGAGATGGCTGATTTCACTACATTACTCTAACACTGGAGGTACCAGGGAGATGGCTGATTTCACTACATTACTCTAACACTAGAGGTACCAGGGAGATGGCTGATTTCACTACATTACTCTAACACTGGAGGTACAAGGGAGATGGCTGATTTCACTACATTAATCTAACACTGGAGGTACCAGGGAGATGGCTGATTTCACTACATTACTCTAACACTGGAGGTACAAGGGAGATGGCTGATTTCACTACATTAATCTAACACTGGAGGTACAAAGGAGATGGCTGATTTCACTACATTACTCTAACACTGGAGGTACAAAGGAGATGGCTGATTTCACAACATTACTCTAACACTGGAGGTACTAGGGAGATGTCTGATTTCACTACATTAATCTAACACTGGAGGTACCAGGGAGATGGCTGATTTCACTACATTACTCTAACACTGGAGGTACTAGGGAGATGGCTGATTTCACAACATTACTCTAACACGGGAGGTACTAAGGAGATGGCTGATTTCACAACATTACTCTAACACTGGAGGTACCAGGGAGATGGCTGATTTCACAACATTACTCTAACACTGGAGGTACAAGGGAGATGGCTGATTTCACTACATTACTCTAACACTGGAGGTACCAGGGAGATGGCTGATTTCACTACATTACTCTAACACTAGAGGTACCAGGGAGATGGCTGATTTCACTACATTACTCTAACACTGGAGGTACAAGGGAGATGGCTGATTTCACTACATTAATCTAACACTGGAGGTACCAGGGAGATGGCTGATTTCACTACATTACTCTAACACTGGAGGTACAAGGGAGATGGCTGATTTCACTACATTAATCTAACACTGGAGGTACAAAGGAGATGGCTGATTTCACTACATTACTCTAACACTGGAGGTACAAAGGAGATGGCTGATTTCACAACATTACTCTAACACTGGAGGTACTAGGGAGATAGCTACTTTCACCCTATCATTTCAAAGCAAACACCCACAGATAGGCACAAATCAGCCTAAAATAATACACATTTTACTTACTATCACCTTTAAATACTCATTTACATTTTTTTTCAAACATGACTCTGTATAAAGGTGCAGGCATCACTAATGAAGTTATCTTTACAAAAGACATATTATCAAAGATAAATAACTATGTTATCTTAAGTCAAAGATTTTACCTTATAATATAAAAATGATGTGGCCTGTAAGAAACCAGAACCCTTCCTAATTTTAAAAATATTTTCCACGACTGAAAGTCAGGAACCCATTTTTACGGTTGGGTAAAGTTTGATTTCCAATAGTTAATTATGACAAAAGTTTAAGAAGTAAAACCCTTTCCGAGTAATTTCAGAGGAAGCAGAACAGAAACCCCCCCCCATATTTACCTAAACCGAAAGGAAAAAGCAGGAATAAATATTTGAAAATAAAAAAAATATTCAATAAAATTAGAAACATAAACACAGCACAATAAGTATTCCTCAATCTTTCTTCTTCAACATGCTGCCTTCAATCTTCCTCCGCCTAGTAAAAACTGGACAACGCGATCAATGAGGAATACTGAAAGGATGTCTCCAATTACAACAGCCAGCACTGTGTTTCTAAACTGAAACATAAAAGATCATGAAGAAATAAATATTGATTATAAGTTGTGTATTTCAAACAAACAAGTGAAATGATTTTGCAAATCAGAAGCTCAGGACTTTTCTAAAACTGAAATCTGTTAATCTAAGTCTATGGTATAATACAATAGTAAAGTTATTTGAAGGTTAGAAAAAAGGAAGCAGAATGTCTGGTCACAGCTCATAATGATAACTAGGAAATAAGTAGAAAGTCTGGTCTCAGTTCATTATGATGACTAGGAAATAAGTAGAAAGTCTGGTCACAGTTCATTATGATGACTAGGAAATAAGTAGAAAGTCTGGTCACAGCTCATAATGATAACTAGGAAATAAGTAGAAAGTCTGGTCACAGTTCATAATGATAACTAGGAAATAAGTAGAAAGTCTGGTCACAGTTCATAATGATAACTAGGAAATAAGCAGAATGTCTGGTCACAGCTCATAATGATAACTAGGAAATAAGCAGAAAGTCTGGTCACAGCTCATAATGATAACTAGGAAATAAGCAGAATGTCTGGTCACAGCTCATAATGATAACTAGGAAATAAGTAGAAAGTCTGGTCACAGCTCATAATGATAACTAGGAAATAAGTAGAAAGTCTGGTCACAGTTCATTATGATGACTAGGAAATAAGCAGAATGTCTGGTCACAGCTCATAATGATAACTAGGAAATAAGCAGAAAGTCTGGTCACAGTTCATTATGATGACTAGGAAATAAGTAGAAAGTCTGGTCACAGTTCATTATGATGACTAGGAAATAAGTAGAAAGTCTGGTCACAGCTCATTATGATGACTAGGAAATAAGTAGAAAGTCTGGTCACAGTTCATTATGATGACTAGGAAATAAGTAGAAAGTCTGGTCACAGTTCATTATGATGACTAGGAAATAAGTAGAAAGTCTGGTCACAGCTCATAATGATAACTAGGAAATAAGTAGAAAGTCTGGTCATAGTTCATTATGATGACTAGGAAATAAGTAGAAAGTCTGGTCACAGTTCATTATGATGACTAGGAAATAAGTAGAAAGTCTGGTCACAGTTCATTATGATGACTAGGAAATAAGTAGAAAGTCTGGTCACAGCTCAATATGACTAGGAATTAAGCAGAAAATCTGGTCACAGCTCATTATGATGACTGGGAAATAAGCAGAAAGTCTGGTCACAGCTCATTATGATGACTAGGAAATAAGCAGAAAGTCTTCTTCTTCTACCTTTCACTAACCACTGAGCTATCGTGGCTCCCTTCCTCTAGTATATAACGTTAACAAACAGCTAAGTGTTAACAATGTTACCACATACTTTATTTATTTCAAATCTTATTTTTTCAGTAACTCATAGGTGTCTGTTAGCTTCAGGATCATTAAACCAGTTCTTTCTTCACTTCCTATTGTACTCACTCGAATGTCAAGGCAGATACAAAGTTCTGGTTCTCGTCCTTATGACGACAGTAATTGACATTGTTGTAGCATTTCTCTGATGTTCTCTGTTCATCTTTCACTGAGTCTGCCTCTTGCTCTTCTCCCTTCTCCTCTTTTAATACATGTTTTGTATGGTAAAGAATTACACAGCATTCTTTCTAGATGGGCCCACCAGTTTATCTGTTGCTTCTGTAAGCAGCTTAGGATTAGTTCAATGTCTACTCTTTCTCTTACAATATCATTTCTGATTCTGTCTTTTCTGGTCACCTAAATCACTTTCTCAGACATCTCATCTCTGTGGTGACAAGCTTTCTTTCATGCGTAGCTGTGAGTGACCATGTGTGGCACTGAATGCACAATATAGGAATGAATATGCTCTGTATAAGAATTTAAACCAGAGTTGATGACAAATGTAACTCCACCTTCCCTTGCAAGCCTTGGATACAAACTAACTAATCTGGTCAAATGAGCAAGGGAAATGAAGGACCTGGCACCTAAAGTGACTTGATGAAGCCCAGTATACTAGACAGAGCTGCAAGTTGGCTGTAAACTACAAGACAATGTAACTAACACTCAAATCAATTTCCTGCCCTAAATGCTTCCATCCATGATAGATTCTCTGTCCCAAAAATGACTTAAAATTCTTGCTTACCTCAGTGGGCAGTTCCACTAGCTCAAACTGATGCTGGAGCTCAGGAATGACCCCACTGGCCAGGGTTAAAACAGCACACGTAAAGAATACAAGACTGTAAACCAATGGTTTGTTGTCTCGCAATCTTTCCATGAAAGGCTCACCCTACAAAATGATTCACAGCCATGTTTTCATAGTTTTTAAAGCTATCATTACAAGGGATCAATATACAAATTTGAAAAAAAAAAAAATAATCATATGGTTAAAGCTTTATGTAGTTAATGGATAACATAGAATTAATTGATAGAGTTAATGGATAACATAGAATTAATTGATAGAGTTAATGGATAACATAGAATTAATTGATAGAGTTAATGGATAACATAGAATTAATTGATAGAGTTAATGGATAACATAGAATTAATTGATAGAGTTAATGGATAACATAGAATTAATTGATAGAGTTAATGGATAACATAGAATTAATTGATAGAGTTAATGGATAACATAGAATTAATTGATAGAGTTAATGGATAACATAGAATTAATTGATAGAGTTAATGGATAACATAGAATTAATTGATAGAGTTAATGGATAACATAGAATTAATTGATAGAGTTAATGGATAACATAGAATTAATTGATAGAGTTAATGGATAACATAGAATTAATTGATAGAGTTAATGGATAACATAGAATTAATTGATAGAGTTAATGGATAACAGAATTAATTGATAGAGTTAATGGATAACATAGAATTAATTGATAGAGTTAATGGATAACATAGAATTAATTGATAGAGTTAATGGATAACATAGAATTAATTGATAGAGTTAATGGATAACATAGAATTAATTGATGTTGCAGCTCATTAGGCCTTCTGTAGGAATATACCACTTTTTATTTCTTCTTTATAATCAGCTTTACTGCAGCTTCACATTTTAATGAATTTCTATGCTTTGACCATTTATTGACAGCAGTGGTACTCAATCTAAACAAGAATACTTCTTTCCTTCCTCCTTTGCCTTTCAGTGTCGAGGGGAGATATAATTTGCGGTCTTTTGCTCTTCTATTCGCTTCTGCTGCTGTTATGTTTTATAGTGCTTCTAATGTTCCATTAATCCATCTTTTTCATGGTCGGCCCATGGGTCTGGTGTTTTCACAATGTTTTTTTGAAGGCACGTTGTGTTGTTTATTTTATCTTTCTGCCTTGTCATGTGGCAAAACCATTTTATCTCTTGTTTCTTTCTATATTCTAAGTGGGGGTTATTCCTAGCTTTTTTTCTCAGTTCTTCATTTCTGATCTTGTCTCTCAGGTTGTTTCCTGTCATTTGTCCAAAACATTTCAGCTCAGTAGTGGCTATTTTTCTTGCATCTGGGGTCCAGAACTAGCATTAGTAGTACAATGTTGAGATGAATTAATCTATTATGATTGTAGTATATTAATTTATACATTCCAAACAACAAAAATACATTTTTTCCTCTCCATTTTATAACCGTAACTCATTCATTTTTATATTTCATCATCAAAATCTTCTATTCTCTTCTAATTATCAATGTAGACTATTATCAACAAAAAATTTAATTTCATTTAAACTGAAGAAGTATCACTTATTACCTTGTAATTGACAGCAAATGTTGACACCTGAAGCGACATAGATATTATGTAGACTGTTGTATTCAGCAAACTAGGTTCAAAAGACTTTTCTAGATCCACAAATTTGCCATCTTCCCTAAAAAATGCAAACAAGTATGTATTTAAAAATTTGTTTCCCTTGTGTGATAATGTTAGACTATCAAGAATATTCTTGTAATGTCATCTGCCTCATTTTTAGAAATGTTGCAGTTTGCCACAACACAATATAACATTTCCTGCAGGCATGTTCACAAGATGATCATTGTTTAACTTTGATACTATGTAGGTTATTGTAACCTGTGTTTTCTTGGAAACATTCAGGAGGTTGTCTCTCTTTTTTCTTCAGCTAGCGATCAGCTATCGCTATGCATTTAGACCAGCTTGGGTCTTGAACAAGACAGTGCGTTTGAGGTCATCATCAGTTACCCATAGCTTGTCATGTAGGATTGTTCTGTGGACAGTATTTGTATTCTTAGGATGTCTAGAGTGCTGCAGTCCTGTAGTGTATGCTCTGGAGTTTGGCTGCTCCCACAGTTCTATCTTGTCTTGATGTGCTGCAGTCCTGTAGTGTATGCTCTGGAGTTTGGCTGCTCCCACAGTTCTATCTTGTCTTGATGTGCTCTGAGGCCACAATGACCTGTTCTGAGTGTGAATATCTTCATCTAATCATGTACACTAATTTTGTTTAGGCTGTCATGTTCTGGCTCATATTTTCCATGCAACTCCCTCCATTCTGTTTTCCTAGCTTCCTTCAGGATTGTTTTAAATTCTTTGAGGCTCTGAGGTTGGTTATACCGTTGAAGGCCTCCACCTGCTTTTGCAACTTCGTCTGCTTTCTCATTTCCAGGGATGCCACAAAGTGCTGATATCCATTGCAGGACTAGTTCTGTCTCTTCTGAAAGTGAACATATATTGTTCTCTGCTTCTTGGATGAGTCTGTACTGTATTTTGGGCTTGACATTGCTTGTATGACTGACTTTGCACCAGTGAGAATGACAATTTTTGGACTTTAGACCTCTTGTGCGTTGATAGCATGCATGGCCATTATCTGGGATTATACTGATGAGATAGATGCAGTCATCTATACAGATGGATCAGTAATGTTACACAAAAAGAGTACATGGGCATTTACAGCATGCTCAGCAGGCAGAAAAATCAAAGAAGACAGTGGAGCACATGTTATGACCATGAGTAGCATGACGATGGAGGTGATGGCAGTAACTAAGGCATTCATCTGGTTAGAATCACAAGACCACACCAATGCCTGCACACTAAGTGATTCAATGAGCATGATAAAAAAGTGGAGGCCGGCTCTGTATGCATGCAATGGGTAGAGTCATTGCAGAAGTAAAAAATACATAGGGTCACCTTTGTCTGTGTCCCTGCACGCGCAAGAATATGGGGAAATGAAAGAGCGGACAGGGTGGCTAGCTGTGCTGTCATTGAAGAGTCAAAGAATGGATCAGGCGGACATCATCAATGCCCTCCGAGATGTGGGAAGGGCATAGAACATCGATAACCATGAGTCCATGTCACTCCTTCGGATGGTAGAGATGGGAGTTAAAATGGACACAGCCAGAAACAAAAAACTTAGTGGGTGTATAAGAAGACTTGTCAGCCAAAACAGAACTGGAGTCATCAGTTGTGGGACACTATACGGGACTTGCTGAGGGTGTGAATCTGAGCACCTATGGACATTTTTGGAGTACAATGATGATGACCTGCAAATAATTCAATGGCTGTGTGGAGTGCCATTGCCTCTGCTCTAAAATTTGTGCACCTTTTTCCGGCTGGAAGAGAGTGTGTTTCATTGTCTACCATAATGGTATCAATAAAAAAATAGGAAAATGTGAGAGCATTATTAATAAAAATCTGATAGGCAGACATCAAATCACATGACTAGACTCACAAAGGCCGCTCATATCTCTGTATAACATGATGAGCAAAAGAAAATAGAATTCAACAGTAAAAATAAACTGAGTTAACTGCACAGAAGAATAAACTGAATTAACTGCACAGAAGAATAAACTGAATTAACTGTATAATTAATAAGATGCCATTTAAAGTATGAGCCAGCTCTGACAACCAACTTCACAATTTGCCTGTCAGATCCAACATCTTAGTACAACAATGTCCAGTAAATATTTTACTATGAAGTGTGGTTTTATGTTCTACAATTTTACTGGTAACACACTGTAGCAATTTATGAATTAAATGCATTCTTACCATGAACAAGGTTTACATGACCCAGACATGGAGAACTGATTTCTGCCAACGTGAAATCTTTGGCCCAAGAGGGACAAACTTGCTGTTTTGGAAGGAGAATCATAGTTTTCTTGTGATTGAAATCCACAGTGGCTCAGGACATGATGATCACTTTACCACAAGGATATGATATGTATGTTACACCCCACCACTTGCTCCATGCTACCAGCTTTCCCACAGATTTAGAATATGTAGGTTATGGTTATGGAAGGCCCCGGTATCACTGCAAACGAATTAAAATCCATAATTGCTCAATCGCCTGTGCCAGTGGAATCATACGAATTACTAACTCATCTCCCAAACAAAGAAAGGTAAATATAGTCCCCATTATAGTAGTTTCAGCACATGCCAAAAGACATAAGGCGAAACCGCACAGAAAGTGAACACAGCCAACTGTTCCTTGTCATATGATATTATCATTCACCGTAAACAAAGGGAATATTGAAACATGATCAAAACGGATGAAACACACAGCTCACGGTGTGCACAGAGTACTTAACTCAGTAGCTCCAACAACAAGCCAGACTTGGAATATGAGGAAACTGCAACAAGGAACACTTTTCATGCATAGCCTTTAATGGTTCCTGCCACCTATCTACCATATTACCAGAAGTTCACGTCCTTCTGAAAATGATGATCGTCATATTTTTTAAAAATATATATCGCTTGATGATGTTAGGACATCGTTTTTGACTCCAATTTTGAACATATAATGCACAGTTAGCCCTCGGATTATCCCCGTCGCACATCAAACAACAGACCTTAAGATTAGCGTATGGCCGGTCTAGGGATATACGATGAGCCATTATGATGACGAAGCACACACAACAATGGCTGTGCCCACAGATTCCTGATTGAGTTATTGAGTTATTGAGTTATTTGCGGGTCATCATCATTGCACTCCGAACATATCCATAGGTGCTCAGATCCCCTCCTCAGCAATTCCCTCAGTGTCCAGCGACTGACGACTCCAGTTCTATGTTGGTTGATAAGTCTTCTTACACGGCCACCAAGTTTCTCATTTCTGGCCGTGCCCATCTTAACTCCCATTTCCATCATCCGAAGAAGTGACGTTGATCTGTGTTTGTCGAAGTCCTGTGCTCTTCCAACATCTCGAAGGGCATTGATGATGTCCGCCCGATCCATCGGTTGCCCGTCCTCAACGACAGCGCAGCTAGCCAACCTGTCCGCTCTCTCATTTCCCCGTACTCCCGCATGTCCAGGGACATAGACAAAGGTGACCTTACGTATTTTGGATTTCTGCAACGACTCTACCCATTGCATGCGTACATAGCCCGCCTCCACTTTTTTTATCATGCTCATCGAATCACTCAGTATACATGCGTGGATGTAGTCTTGTGACTCTAACCATTTGAATGCCTTGGTCACTGCCATCACCTCCATTGTCATGCTACTCGTGGTCATGGCGTATGCACCACTGTCTTCCTTGGCTATTCTGCCTGCTGAGCGTGCTGTAAATGCCCATGCACTTCTTTCGTGTCGTCTTACAGATCCGTCTGTATAGATGACTGCATCTTTCTCATCGGTATTATCGCAGATGAGACCATTGACCTCAGCATTAACCACGACCGGGTTCTGTTCCCTACTTTTCCTGTCGAGTGTGACAATACATGAGAAAGTTCCCTTGAATGACGTAGGCACCGGTATCCACTCCTCACCAACGCTGATATTTGTAAGCCCACAGACCTGTTTGATGACATCTTCTGCCCGGCCCACCCATGATTTGCCTCTTTTTAGCCTGGTACCTTTCTCTGTGTTGAGCACGTGGTGCAATGGATGCTCTGTATTTGTACTAATCTTCAGGTATGCTCGTGCTCTCCAGATCTTAATTCTGTCATCCATGGTTGGAAAGTCAAGGAGATACCTCATTGATACACAGGGAGTGTCCCTCGTACATCCCAGGATAATGCGCATGGCTTCATTTTGTATTTTCTAGATTCCTGATTACTCTAGTGAATGCAACCTACAACAAACAAAACACAGTGCAAATTCCTTAAAGAGAAAAAAACTTTAGTTGACTTGGTGGAGCAGTCCACATTAATGTGTTGTAACATGTAAATAACTGGTGTCAAACAATTCCAACAACGACCATTAAACAGCACTCAATGTGTTGACATAAACCGCAGATCAACTCTAGACAGTGGAAGGTCACATTCACAACACTTGACTTGTCTGGAGAGCTGAAATTAATCAGTCCCCAAATGCATTTTCTGCAGCGATCGAGAGAACATGTACTTCGTTCCACCATCTTGGAAACGGAAGTCCTGTAGTTGTAGGTTACACTCCACCACTTGCTCCTTGCTACTAGCTTTACCGCAGGACCGTTATAATTTGCTTGTTCCCTATGATGAACTGCCTAGAGTGTTATTATTATTTTAGAGTGCAAATTATTATCATCATCATGTGCAATACTGGCTGGAGTAGGCAATCATGTCCTTTCACAATTTTATATGGCTGTGCATCATATCAGTTCTATTGACTGTTTTCCATGCCATGACACCAAGAGCTAACTAGTATCTTTCTTTTTGTCATCTGCGATCTCTCTTTCCCTGTATTTTGCCAGTTGTAATCAAATATTCCAACTTTCCTCTTCTCATAATGTGCCAGAAAAATGTTGATTATTTCTTTTCAACATTTTTAGGAATTCCTTTTTGTGTTGGCCTCTTTGAGAATGTCCTCATTGGTCTTTTTAGCTGTCCAAGGAACTTTAAAAAACATTTTTCTGAGAAATCCCAACTTTGTGGCCATCGTTTTTTCATTTGTTTGTCTACTGTCCATAATTGGCTACCATAGTTCAGAATTGGTTCTATATAGCACAGATAAACTCTCTTTCTCACTTCTATTGGCATACAATTGTCAGATTCCAAGAATTTGATTTTTGAGGCTGTAATTTTTATGAGTCACTCACAATCTAGGGTTAAATTGTAATGTTGGGACAAACCTCTTAGGCATCCTAAGTTTTGCTTCCTGCACGAGGTACACCAAACTGACAAAATGTACACAAAACTGCAAGAAAACTGTGAGGATGGTGTAGACATTGAAGATATTGGGCAGAGGTCGCTCCTTCGAGAGAGTCTTCAGTGGCTTTGGATAAAAACATGCAGAGTTAATTGCATTGAGCTAATTTTTAAAACAAAATACTTTACATTAATTCATACATTGCTATCAGAATTAATAAAATAATACTCTGTATTAATTCACACATAAGCCATCAGAATAAAAATTAGAAAAAGAAGAAAGGAAAAATTAACTAACTAATATTATTACATGACAGGCATTTTTTTGGAATCCCCAGGGGAAGAGAGCAAGACCAAAATATTTTTGAAAAAGACAGGTGAAAGCAGAGATGATGAGGATGGGATAGACATAGAATGATCACAAAAAAATGGAAAGAAACAGAAAAGGCTCGGAAAGTGTTTGTTGAAGACTTATGCTCCATATGGAGTTGAAAAGAAGATTTGACTAATCTATTTTTAAGTACTGAACATTCTGAAAGTTTAATATTAAAAGTTATATTTGCAAGAACAAAAAAGAATAGACTTCAACTGTTTGTAAATAAGAATTTCATGTTGCTACAAATAGAGATTTCTAAATCTAGAATTGAGATGTTATTGTAAATGTATGTAGATTAATGTTTTTACAAAAGTAAATGTTAAATAAGTGTAAACTGATACCTCCACAACTTTATATTTCTACAATTGATTATCAGTTGCACTGTTTATTTTCTACAAAATAATTCTCTTAAAATATTTCGTTTCTTTTCTCTGTTTTCCTCGATCTCTTCTTCCCATAATGTTTACTGTTGTCAGAAAACATTATATTTGTTCCCTTTTCATTAAAAGGCAAAAATAATCTCCTTCTAACAATGGTACCATGCTTTCTTTTTATTTGTCTTCTTTTAAAATGTCTTGATATTCTTTTGTAAAACCACATTTTGAGGCGGGGGGGGGGGGGGGGGGGGGTGTTATGTTATATTGTGTTAGTGACCATACATTTTTTGCACACCTTCGGCACATGATATTTAGGGTAATGTGATCTGTATTACACCCATGCCGCTTTACTTTCCCAGAAAAAAATATGATGCCCATTTAAGGCTGGGTGAACCCGGAAGCTGTCGGTTGGGATCGAACCCTACCTCTTGTCCTTTGTAGTCCAGTTCACTAACCACTGAGCTATCATGGCTCCTGTTGTTTACAGTACTCAGAAAAAAATACACAATGAGGCCAAATGCACTGGTTATGGGTTGATACATACGTGAAAGACATAATAGAATTTTTTTAGGCTGCTTAGCTGGCAGCATGCTGAAGTGCTCTGGTCTCTCAGTACAAGGCACTGTGAAAGGAGTATGGGTTTGATCCTACTTCTAGCTGTATATTGTTAACTGTTTATTTGTGGATTTTTTCAGGGTGCTGTAAACATATAAATGTCCATTAAGCTTTCTTTGTTAGGTTCCTCAAACACTGAAGAGCTCTTTTTCTCGTCTTTTTCTTTCATTCCTTTGAATGTATTAAGAAAATAAGAGAGTTATAGTGGTAGAGATAAAGGGGCATAGCCAGGAGAAGTTATAACTTTATGGGAATGTATCACCACAAAGGACAGGAGATGTTGATAATAAATTTGAAGCCAATCAACAGGCTCCTCATTAATTTATTTTCCTCTTGGACAAGAGAAGGCACATAAGGTGGAAATCATAGTTCTTCATAATTTGCTGCCAATTCTTGTAAATCTTTTGTTTCTTAGTGTCATGGTTGAGTCTTCCCTAGTAACTGTTCTGCGTAGCGTTTCTCTTGGTCTTCCTTGTTGTCTTTTACCAGATGGCTTTCACGGGAATGCCTGATGGGGAAACTCATTAACTACTCCTTCTGACATGAAATTCATATATTTAATAAAGCTCTGTAAAATAAATATGAAATTGTATCTAGCAGCTAAACAGAGAGAAAGATGAGACAAGCAACAATGTTTCTGCAAAAGCCTTCAGCAGGTACAAAACAAAAAAATGTACAAAGATCAAAACGATAAGCAAATACTTTTCTAAAATAAACAAAGAAATATAAATACTGATCTGAAAGGGTGTCCGGTTAGCGCAATCGATAGGCGGTTGGCTTACCAAGGCAACAGCCGGGGTTCGTACCCTGGCGAGGACACCTGGGTTTTACTAATTCCCTAAAAATTAGTACCTCTGAAGACGGAGTAAATCTGCCTGCATGGCGAGGGGCATCCTGTATTGGGATAAAACAGACTTTACACGCAAAATTCAGTCCCACAAAATTGAGTGGGTGGGACTTCGTCAGAGGTCAAAGCTGACGAAAGCGAACGAACTGATCTGAAAAATGGCGGGAAGAAATGGATGACCAGGATTTACTCAGTTATAGGTTAAATGATTAATAGACAATATGGCAGGTAGGATTTAATTGGCATAGTAAAGAAAAAAGTAAAGAGTCACGCCAAGTGGCGTATAGGGAATGTGGTGTTAGTGACTATAATTTTTATAGACTTTTGTCACATGGTTTTTGGGGTAATGTGGTCGATATTATGCCCGTGCCGCTTTACTTTCCCAGAAAAAAATCTAGTACCCATTTAAGCCTGGGTCAACCCAGAAGCCGTTGATCAGTATCGAACCTGATCTCTTGTCTTTTGTAGTCCACTAATCACTCAGCTATCGCTACTCCCATTTAATTGGCATGCATCATTTAAATCCATAAATTTATATTTTTTTGCTCTATACTTCATGAGTACGCTTTTGCCAAAACGTTTGTATTGTCTCTCTAATATATAGATTTTAAATACAATATAATATTTATTTTACATTTTCTTTGCAGCTCTACTCACAGCCCAGCATAGAATTTAATATTTTATATTTGTGTTCATCTCTGGTAAAGCTTTACTGGCTACCTTAGACCTGGATATGAACAAGAAACATCCTGCCAGGAGTAGTCCTTGCATTGTGGCCTGACCATCACTAAACTTGATCCCATCTAAGTAGAGAACACTCTGGCTGTAGGCCAGCACCAGCGCATTGAGAGCCAGGATCTTAAACATCTGCAAGGTGGTCACCAATGTGCATCGACCTTGTTTGATTATATTACAAACTGAAACAAAGACATTTTTATTTATTTTACAGGCTATTACAAAGAAGTTGTGTTTTAGAGCTCCTAAAAAAACATCAGATAGAAACAATCAATATATTTTGGGAACAACATGAGAAGAGGAAAGTTGGAAATACAAGGAATGAGAGATCGTGGACGACAAAGAGAGAAAATACTAGATAGCTTGGTGTCATGGCATGGCAAACAGTCAACAACAGAACTGATACGATGTACTGAAAATAGTATAGCACATGATGATGATGATTACAAAGAAAGAAATTTTATTACATCACAAATTAAACAAAGAAAGACCATTATCATTTTACAGTCTAAAACAAAGAAACACAATTTATCATTTTACAAACTAAAACAAAGAAACACAATTTATCATTTTACAAACTAAAACAAAGAAACACAATTTATCATTTTACAAACTAAAACAAAGAAACATAATTTATCATTTTACAAACTAAAACAAAGAAAGACATTTAAAACTATTGACAGGAGATCAACTATGGACTTAAGATCAAAACAGGACCTACATGGGCTAGAATTGAACCATCAGACAAAGTTATGACTCATGCGTCATTAGCCTGAGACAAGCTAAATAAGGTACACCTCTCTAGCCAACATGCAATAAATTAGCACAGTTCTGTCATTAAATTATTCAAATTCTTTCACATATCAATATTAAATATAATGGTGGCACAAATAAGCACTTTGAACTGAATATTTTTTTTATGTGTGATGCTGCAATGTAAGACCCAACTTACCACTCATAACTGTGGACAGCTTTGATGCGTGTCTGATGTTGCAATGTTAGACCCAACTTACCACTCATAACTGTGGACAGCTTTGATGCGTGTCTGATGTTGCAATGTTAGACCCAACTTACCACTCATAACTGTGGACAGCTTTGATGCGTGTCTGATGTTGCAATGTTAGACCCAACTTACCACTCATAACTGTGGACAGCTTTGATGCGTGTCTGATGTTGCAATGTTAGACCCAACTTACCACTCATAACTGTGGACAGCTTTGATGCGTGTCTGATGTTGCAATGTTAGACCCAACTTACCACTCATAACTGTGGACAGCTTTGATGCGTGTCTGATGTTGCAATGTTAGACCCAACTTACCACTCATAACTGTGGACAGCTTTGATGCGTGTCTGATGTTGCAATGTTAGACCCAACTTACCACTCATAACTGTGGACAGCTTTGATGCGTGTCTGATGTTGCAATGTTAGACCCAACTTACCACTCATAACTGTGGACAGCTTTGATGCGTGTCTGATGTTGCAATGTTAGACCCAACTTACCACTCATAACTGTGGACAGCTTTGATGCGTGTCTGATGTTGCAATGTTAGACCCAACTTACCACTCATAACTGTGGACAGCTTTGATGCGTGTCTGATGTTGCAATGTTAGACCCAACTTACCACTCATAACTGTGGACAGCTTTGATGCGTGTCTGATGTTGCAATGTTAGACCCAACTTACCACTCATAACTGTGGACAGCTTTGATGCGTGTCTGATGTTGCAATGTTAGACCCAACTTACCACTCACAACTGTGGACAGCTTTGATGCGTGTCTGATGTTGCAATGTTAGACCCAACTTACCACTCATAACTGTGGACAGCTTTGATGTGAATGGTGAAGCAATGCTAGCATCTCCCAATTTGATTACTTGAGCTTTCTCTTCCTCCTCAATCTCTTTGAGAACAGCCTGCAGCTTTTTCTGAAATAAATAAAAAAAATCAGTCATTCTTCAGCTGGAACTAATATCTATAGATAAAGAGAAGGTTGAAGGGTCTATATCTTACAGTGTAAATATGATATTAGCGCCCAAATTTGTCAATGATTAACGGCATGTTTTATGGGTAGAATTGGGGAGCCTTGGTAGCCTAGTTGGGAAAACAACCTGACTGGGTCACAGATGTTTGGACAATCCATGTTTTATTTCCGCTGGAAGCAGAGTGAGTTGTGCTCATGGCTGGGGAAAAAAAAATACCCCCGCGGTAGATCCAGCCGCTGGCAGAGATGGGTACCAGGATAGTACTCTGGGAAGGTGAAGAATGCTGCCTCATATCATGAATTTTGATGCTTGAAATGCTAGTGGAAATAATTGTAGAAATGCCAATAAATTTAAAGTCACAAAATGTGGCACCTGGGTTTCTTGAGGCGATTTCTTGTGGTATGGAATGTATTAAAACACCTTTTTTTTCTTTTTAAATCAAGCAAGGACTAACATAAAGCCATGGTAAATGTGGCAAAAGAAAAAATAAAGAAAACAACAATTTCAAAATATGTCTGCATCTAGCTTAATGATCTACAATTATGACACAAGATATTTAACTACAACATTAGAATGTGTCTTATGTCATCATTTTACACAACAAAACCTGAATCCATACCATAATTTATATTGTTTATTTAAATAAAAAAGGAATAAGAACAGGAGTAAAGCAAAGATGCCTTCTATTCCCATTTCTCTTTCTACTGGCCATAGATTGGATTATGAAAATAACTCAAAACAACAGAAATGGGATCCAGTGGTCACTGACCAAACAACTTGATGATTTAGACTTTGCTGATGACATAGCTCTCCTATCACACAGCCATCAACAGATGCAGGATAAAATGAGTATATTAGATGAGAGATCACAACAGCTAGGACTAAAGATTAATAGAGATAAGACCAACATTATGAGAATTAATGCAGTTGGCAATAATCAAATAAAACTAGGAGAAATACCTCTACTAGACGTAGAATCTTACATATATCTGGGCAGTAATATAGATAAAGAGGGAGGAACAGAAAATGATACTAAGATAAGGATATCAAAAGCAAGAGGAGCTTTCATTGCACTGGGAAACATATGGAAATCCAAAGAAATTAGGTTAAATTCAAAAATTAAAATTTTCAACTCAAATGTTAAGTCGGTCCTATTATATAGCTGTGAAACATGGAGAATAACAAAATTGATAATCACGAAAGTACAGACTTTCATTAATGGATGCTTACGCAGAATAAAGGGATGGAAATGGCAGGACAAAGTCACTAATGTGGAATTATGGAAATGTACCGGTCAAATACCAGTGGATAAAGAGATACAGCGAAGACGATGGCGATGGATAGGACACACACTACGGAAGCCAACTGAGAGTATTACACAACAGGCCCTTTTTTGGAATCCCCAGGGGAAAAGACAAAGAGGAAGACCAAGGAATTCTTGGAGAAGACAGATTGAAGCAGAGATGAAGATGATGGGGAAGACATGGAATGATCTTAAAAGAATTGCAAAACACAGAACGACTTGGAAAGTGTTTGTTGAAGACCTATGCTCCACTGGGAGCTAAAAGGAAGAAGAAGAAGAAATAAAAAAGGATATCTGAAGCTCCTTGCTACAGTTAAGTAGTCTTCAGATAAGTGTGGATTATGAAATCCTTTACAGCTGCAATAGCTCAGTGGTTACTGAAATGGACTAAAATGGACAAGAGGTCATGTTCGATCCTGATCGACGGCTTCTGAGTTCACCCAAACTTAAATAGGTGCTGGATTTTTTCTGGGAAAAGTAAAGCGGCACTGACATAATACCGACCACCTTACACTATAAATCATGCGCTGAAGGTCTATACAAAAATTATGGTCACTAACACCATGTTACAGGGCTCTTTATCTTTTTACTACATAATACTTTCTCTTTGATTTCAAATCCACTTTACTTATTTTACTGGCTGTACAAACACCAGAGCCACCCATCTTTGTAAGTTATTATTTTCACTTGTTTGACATTTTATTTTTAAAATTGCACCCTTCTCAATAGCTGTACTGATATAATGAATAGCTGTATTGATATAATCACTATATTGATATTATTAATATAATTGGGTAAAGCACAATCTCCATATTCCATGCCCAGGCAGAGTACACAAAGTGAAATGAGGAAGAAATCACCAATGTTTAAACCTGGAACGTAAGGACCTTATGTTACACGTGCCTTGAACTTGTTAAAGCAAACACGCTGAAAGAAGGGCAAATTAGAACAACAGCCCTCATAGATAAATAACTAAATAGGCTACATGTCAACATTGCTGCCCTCCAAGAAACAAGACTCTCAGACTGTGGTTCTGTAAAGGAAGAAAATTAATGACAGGACAAAATAACCAACTTAACTGTCCTGCAATGTGCTAATACCCCAACAATCATGTTGGTGCTCAGATGTCGAAGACTAAGATGGCTGGGGCACATCCAGTGAATGGAAGAAAAACACATCCCCAAGCAAATACCCTATGGTGAACTAATAGACGGAAAAAGACAAATAGGCAGACCTAAACTACGATATAGAAATAACTGTAAATCATCTCTGAATGACTTCTCCATCTGTGAAAATGACTGGGAACATCTGGCAAGTGATCGCACATCATGGAGAGCATGTATAAGGAATGTTATAACATCATTTGAGACTGTGCTATGGCAAAATTTAGAAAAGAAAAAATACTAATGAAAAAGGATGCAAAACCCTGTGGATCAGTGGGCCTGACTCGTTCATTCTGTGGCCATGAGTATTTGTCAAACATTGGTAGAGTTAGCCACGAGAGAAGCTGTTTGGCAAAAACAAAACCTCAAAAAAGAATACACAATAGCCTCCACTAGACTGTCTGCCAAGATGTAAAGGGTCATATATAATCAATAGCTGTATTGATATAATCAATACCTGTAGTGATACAATCAATAGCTGTAGTGATATAATCAATAGCTGTATTGATATAATCAATACCTGTAGTGATACAATCAATAGCTGTAGTGATATAATCAATAGCTGTATTGATATAATCAATAGCTGTAGTGATACAATCAATAGCTGTAGTGATATAATCAATATCTGTATTGATATAATCAATATCTGTATTGATATAATCAATATCTGTATTGATATAATCAATATCTGTATTGATATAATCAATATCTGTATTGATATAATCAATAGCAGTATAGATATTTAACATACAATCACTAAAGGTTTTTAATGTTGTCATTGTCATATTCCTTGTCACTATTAAATATAGATAGAGGGAAGCGAAGAGAAAAGATACCAGACAGATTAAGAGAATGGCTTGGCAGAAAGTCAACAACAGAAAGATAAATAACTGTCGAGATTGAAAGTTGTGGAGAGACATAACCACCTATGCCAGCAGGCTTGGTACTTGATGATGATGATGATTAGAAACAGGTTGGTTTATCAACTGCTTTCTTCCCATGAACCTCCATAGTAGTTCTGTACTAGTTAATTCAAGGTCTGAGGCCATGAGTCTTTAGTACTTAGACTCAAGCAGATAATGTGACAGGCTGCAATGGTTTTCTTGATTTTCTGACCAGGGAAGGTAATGTGACAGGCTGCAATGATTTTCTTGATTTTCTGACCAGGGAAGATAATGTGACAGGCTGCAATGGTTTTCTTGATTTTCTGACCAGGGAAGATAATGTGACAGGCTGCAATGGTTTTCTTGATTTTCTGACAAGGGAAGATAATGTGACAGGCTGCAATGGTTTTCTTGATTTTCTGACCAGGGAAGATAATGTGACAGGCTGCAATGGTTTTCTTGATTTTCTGACTCAGGAAGATAATGTGACAGGCTGCAATGGTTTTCTTGATTTTCTGACCAGGGAAGATAATGTGACAGGCTGCAATGGTTTTCTTGATTTTCTGACCAGGGAAGATAATGTGACAGGCTGCAATGGTTTTCTTGATTTTCTGACCAGGGAAGATAATGTGACAGACTACAATGGTTTTCTTGATTTTCTGACTCAGGAAGATAATGTGACAGGCTGCAATGGTTTTCTTGATTTTCTGACTCAGGAAGATAATGTGACAGGCTGCAATAGTTTTCTTGATTTTCTGACCAGGGAAGATAATGTGACAGGCTGCAATGGTTTTCTTGATTTTCTGACCAGGGAAGATAATGTGACAGGCTGCAATGGTTTTCTTGATTTACTGGGTCTAATGTAGAAGTTAGAATGTATCCATTCTAGAGGTTCTGAAATACTTTTTATATCAACAGACCCCAGCAATGTGGAGACTATAGTGGTCCTCACTTCACTTGTCACTTTGTTTTGTTATAAATTGTTTTTGATTAGTCTCTCTGAAAGGTGAAGTAAAGTCTTGATCAGCTTTGAGCCACTAATTTAAGCTTGACTGCTAGTTGCCCTGTTTGTAAACCCCCCCCCCCCCCCCCACCACACTTGGACAGGTCACTCCACCTTTACCAAATAGTGTTAACACCAACAGCATTAAGAATACAGCTAATATTAACTTCAGTAGGAGACCCTATAGTCAGCTATGACTGGAAATTCTGTGCCCAGTCAAATTAGGTTCAAGACTGGTGGCATTTTTGCTACAGTACATTTTCAAATTATTCTTTCTGAAACATATTTTCATTTGTGGAGACAGCAGTAGTCTGGTTGCATTTACCTGATCATGGAGTCAACAAAGATTTTGGTGCCAGCGCATGGAGAGCCTTCATATTGCAGGCGACAACCATTGATTGAAGTGGAATGGTACTCAGCCCTAGTGCTATCCTGAGATAGGATGTGTGATCTGTGTGCAACTGAAAACGTACCACCAGCTGGACTGTGGTTGGATTGTGTGTACCACTGATGTAAAGGCCTACCTCATCTGTTGGGACAGTGCTTCCTGGGACACACTTACTACTGACCAGGAAGTCCACTCGAATTTGGTGCTGATGCATAGAGATTGTGTTGCCAGTGTGACTGTTACAAGTGACCCAGAAGTGTTCATAATGAGCTGCACACCTTTTTTTAATACACAACATCTTCACTAGAACTGTCTGAATTATCAGGATGAACACTTTCATTAGTTGCTGGAGTAGAGATGTGGCATATATGGGAATGTCTCACCTACAGTGATGCTGTAATAGGGAGAGAGAAAGAAAGGAAGAAAATAGACGAGGGGAAAGAATGAGGGAAAAGTAGGTGAATGAAGGGAAGGGTGAAGAAATAGGGGAGAGAAGGTAACGAACAAATCAGTTAGAGTGAAAGAGGAATGACAGAAAGGCATGGAAAGCGAGGAAAGAGGAAACACAAGATCAACTCAGGGGACTGAGTGACGCTCGAGGATTGTGAGATTCACGTGGTAAGAAGAGACACGAAGGAAAGTAGATTGTAAAGTATAATCAGTTGCGAACTAGCGGTGGATTGAGACAGAGCGGTCCTGCCGAAGGGCGTTAGCCGTCTAGGGCTAACAACCCTTAAAAATGTTGTACATAGTTTTGTGTAGTTAGTTAGTCAGTTGTGTGCCAGCTCGCGATACGGAAGGTTGTCCAGTCCAGTAGAAGGCCAGTGCATTTTAGAGTAGTCAGTGGTTAGTTAATAATGAAGTGTCCAAGGGCCTGTGAGGATGGCCAATAGTGGACAGCAGTGACAGTGATAGTTAGGTCGCTGAGTTTCCAGTAGTGTAATTGGTCGCTAATGTTCTAATAGTGCCGTTTGATTCGGTGTGAACCTGGCAGAGTGAACATACGTGTTAATTCATACACTGGTGAGTAAGAAGCTCACCCACTTTTAGCAACATGTGTGTGCCCTGAGCAAGTGTTTGTCAAATCTAGTGGGCGCAAGAGAATTCAATGTTATTTCATATGTTGGCAGACGCAGAGCTGCTGAACGTAGCACATGTGTGTGCACTGATCAAGTTGTTTGTCAAATTTAGTGGGTGCAAGAGAATTCAATGTTATTTCATATGTTGGCAGACACAGAGCTGCTGAACGTAGCACATGTGTGTGCACTGATCAAGTTGTTTGTCAAATTTAGTGGGTGCAAGAGAATTTAATGTTATTTCATATGTTGGCAGACACAGAACTGCTGAACGTAGCACATGTGTGTGCACTGATCAAGTTGTTTGTCAAATTTAGTGGGTGCAAGAGAATTCAATGTTATTTCATATGTTGGCAGACACAGAACTGCCGAACGTAGCACATGTGTGTGCACTGATCAAGTTGTTTGTCAAATTTAGTGGGTGCAAGAGAATTCAATGTTATTTCATATGTTGGCAGACACAGAACTGCTGAACGTAGCACATGTGTGTGCACTGATCAAGTGTTTGTCAGACCCATTGAGAGCAAGAGAATTCAAGGTTATTTTATATGCTGGCAGACACAGAGCGGCTAAAATAGCCACAAGTGTATGCACTAAACAAGTTGTTGTCACGTCTATTGACAATGAGAGAATTCAATGTCAATTTAATATGCTGGCAGACATCGGTCTGCTAAGACGTGAGGAAGTGTGGGGTCACGAGTAAGGTACTCCATGTGTGATATTGGGGAGAGAGAAATCAGTTAGTGGTTGTGATGTTCAGGGTTATTATTGAAGATGTGGTTCATTGACATTGTATGGTTTGTTGAGGTGAGACAAATTGGATCGATCACATCAGTGACCGAGTAGAGGGACTGAGCACAATAAAGTTCAACTATTTTATATACTAGTGAATTTGTTGTGTGTTGCAGCTAATTAATTGTTACAGCGTTTTGTGATGAACAAACCAGATTGTCAGCAAAATACACAACACGAAGTACTAAATAACAACAATATTAACGATATGACAGCCATGTGTGACAACTACTAAATACATCAACTATTTTGAACCTCTGATACAATGCCAATCAGTACTAAAATCTGATAAGAAATTGCTACATACCTGACTCATTGACACTTGTTCTAAGTTAAAGAAATAGCCTAAGTGGTAATCAACAATTCATTACTGCAACAAGTAACATCAGTTTTCTTAAGGTTAGTGACCTGATGAGGGGATAAGTTCTCTCCTCTGTTGACAGCTCTTTGCTTGGCCATCCTGCTCACTGGCCGACTTGGTGGGCCACGTTGATTGGTTCCACTTATTCTGTCCACTGAGCTACCTGGGTCTCCATCCTGACATTAAAAAAAAAAAAATTAGTGGGAACAAACATAACACACTCAAAAATCATCATCAGGTGCCATACCAGTTGGCGTAGGCGATATGTCCTTCCACAATCTTCTATACACAGTGCATCATATCAATTCTACATTGTTCCTCACTTATTTCTGGTTTTATTTTGTTCCTTACATATCTCATGATCATTCCCAGTACTATTTTTGTCATAAGGTTCATGAGACTAATAGTGCGATAGTCTTCACAATCAATGATGCCTGACTTCTTCAGTATGGCTACAAAGACAGATTTTAGTAGATCTTTGGGTATGTGTCAAGTGGTATATATGCCCTTGAGTTGTTTTGTTATGACATGTACTCCCAGCTCTCCAAATGCATTTATTAGTTATCTGCCTCTTTGATTATTATATTGTTGGGACCTGGAGCTTTGCCTCTTTTCATGTGTTGAATTGCTTCCACAACTCCACTCATTATTAATGGACCTGTGACTTTGTTTGAATTGTTTAGCTCTGGTCTTTCATCATCATAGAGTTGACTGATATATTCTGCCCATCTTTCCATTATCTTCTCCTGTCCAATTATTATGTTTCCTTCCTTTGATTTCACACATCCTGAAACTGTGACTTCTTTTCTTCCTGCTAATTCATTAACTGATTGTGCATACACTTTGTGTCTTTCTTTTGTTGTTTTTCCATTCTGCTTTAACAATCCTTCTTTTGCTTTTCTTAATTTTTTTTTGATCTCTTTGTGCAATATCTTGTTTGTTTGTTCTTTCTTATGTTTTTGTCTTTCGTCCATTTTTTCTAGTATTTCTACTTTCATTTATTTCTGTTTGTTGATTCTTTTAGTCACTGGTGTTACTTCTTTTGATGTTTGTTGAATCGATTGTTTGAGCATTTCCCAAAAACCAAAATATAATCTAATGACCATATGCCTGCCAAGTTTGCTTCTTTTATAAGTGCTCCTTTCATTGTCCCTCGGGGTCTTCCTCTTTTTTCTATATTCTGATGTTTCACACAGAATAGCCTATTTTGATATTCTCTTGTTGTCTCTTCTCAGCACATATCTGACATGTCCATCATCACTTCCTAATTGTAGATGAACTCGTTGGTTGCTTGGCCATTTCTTTTATATCAATACTAGTCTTGAATTAATTCCAGTGCACACAGAGTATTTTTCTTAGGCTTTTGTCTGCAAAAGCATTTAGTTTTCTCTCAATCTCCTTTGTTGTTTTCCAACTTTCACATGCCCAGATATGTGTTGATAATATATTTGAGTTGAATATTCTAAGTTTGGTTTTCTTGCCTAGTATTTTCTATTTCTATATTTAACTCTAATTACAGTTTCATAATTAGAGAAGTTTTAAATATTTATAGGAAATATGAAAACATAAGAAATCCAACGTAAGAAAAGAAACTCTGATTTACTCACCAGCTCCTCTTTTTTCTTTTTATCTGGCAGTTTTTCTGGAGCATTAGCTAAGAGAGCAACTCCTGCAACATCCAGATGAACATAAACATTATAATCTTAAAAAAAACATGGATTCAATAGTAGTCTCTTTAACTAAGAAAATAATATCATTTTCAAAGTTGTTTGCTTCAATCAAATGTCATTCGGTATGTTCTTATCCAATAAATCCAAGCATAGACTTGAGCTGAGAAGTTACAGCAGCAAAGAGCTTAGTGCCAGTGTCTGCAATATAAAAATGTGAATATTTATTTAAGACTTTTGGGTTTACCCAGCCTCCAAGAATAGGTACTAGAGGTTTTCACTGGAAAAGAATGAAATGGTTATGGTTAGTCGAAGGCCCTGGTATCACTGCAAATGAACTAAAATCCATAATTGCTCAATCGCCCATGCCAGAAGAATCATCCAAATTAAAACTCATCTCATTGAAGGATCCAAACAAAGAAAGGCAGCTGCAGTCCCCATCATAGCAGCTACAGCACATGCCAAAAGACACAAGGTCAAGAGGCACCGAAAGTGAATGCAGCTGAACTGTCCTTCATCATACGCAATCGGAATATCGAAACATGATGCTGATGAAAGACACAGCTCACTGTGTGCACGAAGCACTAAACTCAGTATCTCCAGCAGCAAGCTGGACGTGGAATAAGAGGAAACTGCAACAATTTTTAGACTGAGCCTCAATGGTTCCTGCTACCTATCCGTCATATTGACCAGACGCATGACATGACACTGCCTAAATCATATGTGTAACAGTATTAACTGAGATAAGGAGGATGAAAACATACAGAGATAATTTGATGGATAGAAAGAAGAGATGAGATGATAACGAGAAGAACTTGTCAGCAACGGAATAGTTAAAGTTAAGTCCCTGAATAATATTTTGACAGGTGATGTTGAGATTAATAACCGAATAGCAAAGCAAGCCCTCATGTGAGAAACAACAGGTAAGAGAAAAAGAGGAAGACCCAGGGAGACACTGAGAAGAACATTGATGAGTGAGGCAAGAGCAGCAGGAATCGGCTCCCTCAATGAGATAGAGCTGCTTGCACAGAACAGAGACAAATGGCGAGATTTGATAAAATATCTTTAAAAGAATTGAAAATGGATAGACCAAAGATTCAGATTAGAGAGGGAGTATCTTGGTCTACGCCCTATGGGCTGGCTACAGCTCGAAAGGTCAATAGATAGATAGATAGATGTTGAGAGTTCACTTAAAGGTAAAAGTCATTTACAAAATAAGACAATAACAAGATATTTACATCTTAAGTTGGGGAGACCACTGGCATTAAGGGTCACTTGGCGAACGTATGCTATCTAGAATACCAATAATGAAATATAGAGAAGATTCTAGTCAAATGACTGAGAAATGATCATGTCAAGAAGAAAAACAGACAACTTTCTACCAAGTTCAACTGAGAGGCATATGTACACCTGAAACTCACAAACACCTCTTTTCACTGGTTGACTGGGACAGGGGACATAGACTATAAATAGTTGAGCTTAGAGGGAGCAGGATGATTTTGAAATATTTTTATGATTTTATGAATATATTCACCTCCAAGATGATTTAATGATAATGCATAGTCATAACTTTACAGTCACTAATCAAGACACAACCAGTTGAAATTTAGTATTCTAATATAGGGTATAATGAAGAAAGAATTGAGTTAGTCAGCAATAGTAGACAAATTCCTAGTGAGTACTGTTTCAGAATTTCTCGTACTTTAACTTTATAAATAAAGACAAAAGATATGTGAATTAAGTGTGAAGGTCAGTCTAGAAGTTGTACAGAGACAGAAGCAGAATGATAGACAGAATGGCACTGTGCAATCTATTAGGGATGTGGACATCTCAATAAGGCGATTGCCTAGTACACATTCCCAGATGGCAAAATAAAATGTTATTAATTTGAGGAAATGAAAGGAACAAATTATAGTGTCTGATCATGAGAGTAAGTAGAACACTGAATTAATTAATTATCATGGATCATCTACAATTATCAATCAAACAGTTCATTTGTGATCATCATGAAGCCAAGTGAGTTGGCTAATAAATATTGATTGAACTATTCAAGTTGCTCTGTTGTAATTGTTATCAAATTAAATGTTGTGACATATAGATGATCTTCTCTCAATTCTTCAAGATTCCTTTTTATGATGTACAATGACATATATAATGACATTGATCTCTGAAAAATCTAAGCACTAATGTCATTACCCCATTGTGACATGTATCCTTTACTTCTTTCATACAAATTTGAGTTGCTTTCCCTGTTATTTATTAGCAGAACAAACCCATCACACACACATAACAAACTCATAAAGTTGATGTTATCACTGCTTGCGTTAGGCAGGTATTACTAAAGCATCATTTAAAATCCACACAAGTTATATATGTATATATTTTTTTTTCAACACAAAATTTTAGTTCTTCGCTTCTTAATCTTTTGAAATGTAAAGACAAAGATGCCAAAAACTAAGAGGAGTTGAACATTCTCGTGCTTATATTAAAGATCATTAACAAAATGTTATATTATGTATTGATCATGATTGCACATCGGACGAATCCATTGATGCTCTGATTTCTCTTGAATTATAGAGAATCTCAGAGAAGAACCCTGACCCTCATATACGAACTCCATAGCACAGTCTGGGGTAATTAACAAAATGTTATATTATGTTTTGATCATGATCATTATTGCACATCGGACAAATCCATTGATGCTCTGATTTCTCTTGAAATATAGAGAATCTCAGAGAAGAACCCTGACCCTCATATACGAACTCCATAGCACAGTCTGGGGTAATTAACAAAATGTTATATTATGTATTGATCATGATTGCACATCGGACGAATCCATTGATGCTCTGATTTCTCTTGAAATATAGAGAATCTCAGAGAAGAACCCTGACCCTCATGTACAAACTCCGTAGCACAGTCTGGGATAATTAACAAAATCAGTATACCAAATACAACTATGGCTTAAATAAACACTTGCCAACATCAGCATGCTTCAAAGCTCCTACATCATTAGTGCCATCTCCACACATTAGAGTGATGTAACCCTGAGACTTGAGAGTTGTGATAATAAGTTCCTGCAAGAAGAATTGTTTTATACCATGAATCATCACTTTACAAAATGTTTTTGTATTTGCTCTAAAAAAGTATAACTTGTCTTTCATTGGTTGTGTTATAGATAAAGTTTTACTCAAACTTAAAACAATTTTTCATATAACAACAGTAATTTATATAATTTATAACACAATTTGGTTCTATATACAAGAACAAGAAGATTTATTCAGGCATGTATCTATCTATTAATTGAGCTTTCGAGCATTAGTATTCCCATTTGTACTCTTTCCCTCTTTCAAAATTTTATTTCTAGCAGTCTCAATCCTTGCAAAGATCTTTTATCAAATCTCGCCATTTGTCTCTGTTCTGTGTAAGCATCTCAATCTCATTAAGGGAGCCGATTCCTGCTACCTTAGCTTCTCTGATCAATGTTCTTCTCAGTGTTTCTCTGGGTTGGCCACTTTTCCTCCTACCTGTTGTTTCCCACTTGAAAGCTTGCTTTGCTATTCAGTTATTATCTCTTTTCATCACATGCTCAACATATGTCCATCGTCTTTTCTTAATTACTGATGATATTAGTGGTTGATTGGTGATTTCACTAATTTCCTTATTCGTTTTGAATTCTTTCAATGCTATATCAAGTATTTTCCTTAGACATTTATTTTCAAGAGTGTTCAACTTTGTTTCAATGTCTTTTGTTGCTTTCCGGCTCTATCATGCATATGTAAGAGTTGACATTACATTTGATTTGAATAGTCTAAATTTGGCTTGTATGGTGTCCTCTAAATTCTGTCTCACATCAGTTCTTCAATTGTCAGATCAGATATTGCTGACAACTGTAGACTTGGCTATTATAAAGTAGGTGTTCCTGAGTCTGTGTTCATGTCTGAATGGGGATTCATTTGTTCACAACTGAACAAATCTTAATTGATCTAGTTGACAAGTCTACTATAGTCCATTCATAGTCAGAATGCCATAATGTTGCAAAATAGGATTGAAGAGAGAAGACATCCCACAGTACCTACATATATCATAATTAGTCTGATGTAACAGACAAGGAAATAGAATTTTTAGTTTTGCCTCCACTGTTCTCTTACACCATCCATGCAGGGTCCATTGCATGGAAGTTACATTTATATTCATACAAGAGTGATATACTACTACACGAAATCTGATAAAGAAAACAGGATTAATTTGTTGCTCAGCAGAAACAAATATATAAATCTGATAAAGAAAACAGGATTAATTTGTTGCTCAGCAGAAACAAATATATAAATCTGATAAAGAAAATTTGTTGCTCAGCAGAAACAAATATATAAATCTGATAAAGAAAATTTGTTGCTCAGCAGAAACAAATATATAAATCTGAATCATCACCATCATGTGCCATACCGGTTGGCGTAGGCGATCATGTCCTTCCACAATCTTCTATCTACAGTGCATCATATCAGTTCTGTTGTTAACTGTTTTCCATGCCATGAAACTAAGCTATCCAGTATTTTCTCTCTTTGTCGTCCACGATTTCTCTTTCCTTTTATTTTGCCAGTTGTAACCAAGTATTCCTCTTCTCATGATGTGCCTGAAAAATCTTAATAGAAGTGTTTAATTCAGCCACTTCAACAGATGTAATCAAATAACAGATGTGGGCATACTTACCTTCTGCTTGGGTGCCACTCTTGCAAACACTTTAGTATTGGCCAAGAGAAGATGAAAATATTTTTTATCCTCTACTTGAAGATAGGATAATGCCTGGAATGAGATAACATATTATGCACAATATATTATGAAATATAACGTTACTGCATCTTAGCAGATATGATGTAATATGCTATATAAGTCTTTATCCCACCCGTAACTTAAGTAAAGAATGTGGACTTAAGTTGACCTGTTAATGCTGGATGTGTTGGACAGAGAGACACAAACATCACAGGTCTTGTACACAACACAACACAACACAACTAACATCCATTTGGCACATTTTTTTTATCATCATCATCATGTGTCATACCAGTTGGCAAGTGATCATATCCTTCCACAATCCTCTCTTCACAATGCATCTTATCAATTTTATTGTGGTCTGTTTACCATGCCAAAACACCAAGCTCTCTAGTATCTTCTCTCTTTGTTGTCCGTGACTTCTCTTTATCTGTATTTTGCCGATTCTTACTAAGTCTTTCTATCTATCTATTGACCTTTCGAGCCGTAACCGGCCCATAGGGCGTAGACCAAGATACACCTTCTCCTATATGAATTTTTTTTTTTGTTCTAGCAGTTTTCTTTTAAAGATATTTAATCAAATCTCGCCATCTGTCTCTGTTCTGTGCAAGCAGTTCTATCTCATTGAGGGAGCCGATTCCTGCTGCTCTTGCCTCTCTCATCAATGTTCTTCTCAGTGTCTCCCTGGGTCTTCCTCTTTTTCTTTTACCTGTTGTTTCCCATATGAGGGCTTGCTTTGCTATTTGGTTATTATCTCTTCTCATCACATGTCCAACGTATGACCATCGTCTTTTCTTTATTACTGACGATATTAGTGGTTGATTGGCGATTTCTCTAATTTCCTCGTTTGTTTTGAATTTGTTCCATGCTATACCAAGTATTTTCCTTAGATATTTATTTTCGAATGCGTTCAACTTTGTTTCTATATCTCTTGTTGTTTTCCAGCTTTCACACGCATACGTAAGGGTTGATAGTACATTTGATTTGAATAGCCTAAGTTTTGTGTTTGTGCTGATGAGCTTTGATTTCCACAATTTTTCAAGGCTTCTGAAAGACATTGCTGCTTTAGCCATTCTGATTCTAATTTCTTTACTCGTATCCCCTTCTCGATCAATGTGGCTTCCAAGATAGATAAAGTGATCGATCTCTTCTACTGGTTTATTTTCCATGTATATTTTGTCACCTGTTGGAATTAAACTTTTCATGACTTTAGTCTTTTCATGATTGATCTCAAGCCCAATTTTGCTGGCTATTGATGATAGTTCATTTGTGTTTTCCTGTATCGTTTTTATCTGACTGCTGATGAGAACTATGTCATCAGCAAAGTCGAGGTCCTCCAAATGGTCTCCTTGTATCCATTCGATGCCTTTATTACCAGTGCAGCATTTCTTCATTATGAAGTCCATAACAATTCCAAATAACAAGGGCGATAAAATACATCCTTGTTTAACCCCAGTTTCTATTGGGAAACATTCGCTCAGTCCTTCCTCTGTTCGAACTGCACATGTGTAACCATCATACATGTCTTTGATAAGGTTTATGATTTTTGATGGTAAACCATATTGCTTCAGAATTTTCCACAAAGAATCTCTATGAATACTATCAAATGCTTTTTTGAAGTCGATGAAGTTAAGTACAAAAGGTTTTTGCTTTTCAATGTGTTCCTCCAATATATGTCGTAGAGTGAAAATCTGGTCAAGACAGCTTCTCCCTTTTCTAAACCCAGCCTGTTCTTCACGCATTACTGTATCTATTGAATCCTTTATTCTATTTAGGATGATTTTGCAGAATAACTTTGAGGCAACTGACAAAAGTGTCACGCCTCTCCAGTTGTTACAATCTCTAAGATTGCCCTTTTTTGGGAACTTAACAATGATTCCTTTTTTCCATTTATGAGGCGTCTTCTCTGTTTTCCAAATGATGTTGAACATTTTTTGGAGATGTATTAGATTATGGCTATCAACTGCCTTGAGGATCTCAACTGTTAACTTATCCTCTCCAGCAGCCTTGTTATTGGTCATAAGCTTTAAGGTGGTTTCTATTTCACTCAAGGTGAAGTCATCTAAATTTACATCTAGTTCTGCTGCTGGTGTTTCAGCTTCAAAATCTATTAAACTGTGGGGTAGTGGACGGTTAAGAATTTCTTTGAAGTGTTCCACCCAACGGGCTTTTATGTCTGCGCTTGTTGTTAGTATTAATCTAGATTTGTCTAGAATTGGTGTTCCACTGGATGTATAGGTGTTTGTCAGCATCTTTTGTACAGTATAAAGAGTTCTGCTGTCTCCTGTAATTGCAGCTGTCTCTGCTTTCTCTGCCAAATTGTCTATATAAGCTCTTGTATCTCTTCTTGCTGAACTTTTCACTTTGTTGTCTAATTCTTTGTATGTTGCTTTTGCCAGAACCTTTCCAAGATCTGTCTTTACATTAGTCATGGCTCTCTTCGCTTCTCTTCTTTCTTTGATGTATTTCCACGTGGTGTCTGAGATCCAAGCTCGTTTTTCCATTTTCTTCAGTCCAGCACTTGCTTCTGCTGCTGTCATTAGTATTTTGCTCTGTGAGTCCCACATTTCATTGATATCTAAGTCTATTTCACCGAGTGCTGTATAACAATTACTTAGCTCTATGTTAAACTTTTCCTTTATGGCTTCATCTTTCAGTTTATGACCATCAATTTTATGTGTAATTGACCTCTTCTGTTGGTTTCTAAATTTTAATCTTATTTTCCCAATGCACAGGTTGTGGTCACTATTAACATCAGCACCTCTGTATGCTCTTACATCTATTAATGATGATCTGAATTGTTGTTTAATACATAGGTAGTCCTAGAAGCCTAGAAGGGATCCCAGAAGGGATTAGCAGAGTGGCAGTGTACCAAGCATTCGGCCTCTCGTGGCAAGGCGCAGTGCCATGGAGTACGGGTTCGATCCTGCTTCGGACCATGTATTGTTCTTTGTTTTTTTCTGTTGTTTATTTGTCATTTTTTCCGAGTGCTAATACTACATACCCCTTCCTTCTATGATTCCCAGTTTTAATCAATCAGTCAGTCTTGTTCTGTTCTCTCCTAGATATTTTAATTCTGTATCTTGTTGCACCACCAGATGTTCAGATACCTCCTCTAGCAATTGTTTATAAATATCTGTATCTTTTGTTTGGTTTATTATTCACTGTCCACATTATTTGACTGTCATTTGAAGCTCTTATTCTTATCATCAGAAACAACATAACAACAACAATCATAGTCATAATAATAATAGTAGCCAAAGTAATAATAATATTCACTAGGGAACATTAGTGCTCACCTCACCAGTTAAGCACAGATCATACAAGCACAGAAGATCTTTCTTGACATTGTTTGGTTTCACTTTCAAGATGATCTTGTCATCTATTGACTGCCAGTGCCACTCTTCGGCTGAAGAATCAAAAACCTTATAAGGTAAGATTTTAGTTTTTGTCACCACAAAACTTCTTAATTGCTGCAAAGCTAAAACATGGAAAAACATATCAAGGACTGACTCAGCAGGAATAACACTACAAATGTATTACTTGCTGCAAAGCTAAAACATGTAGAAACATATCAAGGACTGACTTAAAGAATCTTTTCTTCTTTCTTCACCTCCTCTTGTGTCCATTTGTGTCAAGGAAGATGCAACATTCTGGATGTCGCTATCTTAATGGCCTCGCTCAATGTCAATTGATATTGTATTGTTTCTTTGATATTGTCTGTCCATCTTACTCTAGGTTTGCATCTTGCTCTTCTCCTCTTTTAATATATACTTTGTATAGTTTAGAAATCAGGCGTGATAGCTTAGTGGTTAGTGAACTGGTCTACAAAGGACAAGAGGTCAGGTTCGATCCTGATTGCATACCTGCGTTCATCCAGCCTTAAATGGGTGCCAGATTTTTTCTCGGCAAGTAAAGTGGTGCGGATATAATACTGACCACATTACCTCAAATATCATGTGCCAAAATTCTATAAAAATGATGGTCACTAAAACCCTATTCCCTATATGCCACTTGGGGTGACAGGGCTCTTTTTTTTTTTTTTAACTATATTTAAGAAATCACAAGGCAATCTTTCTAGATGGGCAAACCTGTTTATTTGTTGTTTCTGTAGTTTAGGATTGGCTCAATGCCTACTCTTTCTCTCATAATATAATTTTTGAATCTGTCTTTTCTGGCCAAAGTGCTTTTCTCAGACATTGCATCTCTGTGGTGACAAGCTTTCTTTTATGCTTAGATATAAGTGACTATGTTTGGCATTGGTATTAGAATGTTGGGATGAATATACTCTTTATATGTTTCTTGATATTGCTTTGTGTTGAAGTATTGGGGATAAAAAGTAAGTGAAGTACCCCCGTCACGCCAAGTGGCGTATAGGGAATATGGTGTTAGTAACCATACATTTTACAGACCTTCAGCACATGATTTTTGGGGCAATGTAGTTGGTATTACGCCCTTGCCGCTTTACTTTCCAAGAAAAAAATCCGGTACCCATTAAAGGCTGGGTGTACCAGAAGCCGTCGGTTGGGATCGAACCCTACCTCTTGTCCTTTGTAGTCCAGTTCACTAACCACTGAGCTATCGCGGCTCCCAGTATATGGGATAGCTGTCCCAATATTTGGTTTGCTGTGTTGCATCTTGTGTCTATTTCTTTATCAATTTTACCATCTTCAGAGAATGTTGTTCCCAGATATTTAAATTTTGTTGTTTGTTTTATAACTTGATGTTATATAGCTATGTCTTCTATTGTCTTCCTATTGATATATATAAAAAAAAACTATAAATACTTGTCTAAAATAATACTTGTCATCGGATACCAAAATCCATCAGACTGATGATTCAAACCTCACTCAAGGAAAACAGAAACAACTAGATAAAGTGGGAGTAGACAGAAAAACCATGCAAAGTTATATCAAAGCAGGTCTAGATACAATAACTAAAAATAGATGTTTCAACAACCTGAGACTAGGACAAGACTAAACAAATCATTTTACTTAAAAAAACCGTTCATCAACAAAGGATGAGCAATTCCTGTCCCTATTTATATATCTTATAGTGACACTTCTCTCTCTCTACATATATTATAACTGTTCTTCATAGTAGTATTGTATGAAGTAGCACTTCTGCTAAGCAACAGTTTTCAATTTTTACTTCCATAACAATTTCTGAGATATGTTAAGGTGATATTTGTATCCCTCCTCTGTTATCATTAACAACACAGTGCAAATAGTATGGCTACGGAATTACAGTGATAAGAAGCAACACAAAATGTCCCCCTTCCCCCTTTCAGCCTAAAACTGGCCTTCAGCTGGAAAGAAGGTGAGTTTTAGGTCACAAATCATCATCTTTTGTCACCATAAGATTGTGACCATATCATTTGTCCTGTTTTTTTTATTCTCCCTCTCCCTTTTACCATGTGTGCAACCACATATATATATATGTTTATCCACATATCTTTAACAAGCTGCTTTTCATGAAGGAGAGGTACTGTTCTTCTTCTTATAAGTGAAATCCCTACTATGGTATTAAGTAAACTGAGATTTTTACGGTACAGCTTGTGTGGCCAACAGTAGAGCCTACCAAGAAAGATAAAAAGTGAATTCAATGAATATAAGGAGTACATGCTTGAGAAAGATAACAAACAACACAAGAAGAGATAGAATACCAAATGAAACCATAAGAAAACTGGTAGGAATAAAACCCTGCCATGAATATATAGAACAACAACAACTTAAATGGTTGGGCCACCTAGTCAGAATGAATACTCACCAATCACCATCAAGGGCATTCTTCTCGAGAATGCATGGAAGAAGATGGATAGATGCAGTGATAGAGACATGTAACAACAAAGGAAAATCACTAATTCAGACAGTTCGAGCAGCTCAAGAACGACAAATGATATAAACCACGACACCTTTTCTGTATCAGTGAAAAGAGAAAAGAAGAAGAAAGAGATTACCAAAGTGGAAGTAAAAACAATGCATATATATTAGAATGTTAGTCATAAAATTATCTTCATCGCACATTGAACAAATGTCCGTAATTGCTCAGAAAATCGCCCCAGTAAATCCCACAGCGTGAAAGGGCTGAGAAATAAAACTATGCTGAATATATATGAAATGAGATAAAGCGAAGAATCTGCGATACAAGCTGAATTCGGATTGCAAGAAAAAAATGCTGTAAAGGCCCTACGTTTAATAGATCAATCAAAATAATACAAATGTCAAATGTGTGCTAAACAAATGTCAAATGTTCTCAGTGGAGCCAGTGGTGTGGTGTGCTAAACATATGTCAAATGTTCTCAGTCCCTTTTCTTGCATGTCCAAAAACTATAATCCCTTCTTACTTTTTTGTCTTCTGTTGTCAAGAATAGATATAAAAGGATGTTTATGGAGCAATATAAATTGCTATAAATGGCAATTCTCCAAAGCATTTGAAACTAAATATTAAAAAACTTTAATCTAAAAAGTTAATTATTTGAAATCTATAAAAATAACATCTAAAAAAATTTACTATATAATATATATAATATCTAAAATTAAAATGTAATATAAAATTTTAAACCTAAATATTTAAAATAAATTTAAAATATCTCTGCAATACATGTACTTTGTGTATTTTCTCCAACTTAACAGAACTGCATTATTCATTTTTTTCAGTTGTTGGTGGGATTTCTGACATTCTTGTGTAAAACAAATTCTCTATGATCTCTAGCTGCCTTCATGTTGGATAGTTATATACTCAAATCATGACTAAAAAATGGAACCTTTTCCATTACATAAGAAACTCTTAGAAGTACTCGATCCCCTTTCATTTAAGTTAGTACTAAAAGTATAGATGACAGTGCATGTTCTCCATTATGTCAACAACAACAAATACTAAACCTCATGAAACTCAACAAGTTAGTTACTCAATTACAATTTGGTCATGTGAAATTCCCAGTGTAATCTGAAGTATACCCAATAATGTTTGGTTTGTGAAGCCAAATGTCTAATTATTAAACATTGAAGCTAAAATCATGAAATAACAGAAGAGTACTAACATAGATTATTTGGAGGTTGTAAGATGACGGTTGATTCTTTCTTTGTCATCCTGAGTTCCTTAGCAACATGGCAGGCAGTTAGAGGATTGTCTCCTGTGATCATAACAACCTGGAATAAGTAGACACATGTCAAATAGTTCTTGTGACAAGTCTCGTCTTGGCACTTCAATTGTCACAGATAAAGTGATTTCATATCATCTGATTTTATTAGTGATTCTATGTAGAGCCAGTCTTAACATATGGATGTGAATCATGGACAATAGGACTACAATCAGAAAATCACTGGAGGCTGGAGAAATGTGGTTTTACAGAAGAATGTTGAGAATACCATGGACAGCTAAGAAGAGTAATGAAAACGTTCTTAAAAAGGCCAAAGCAAAGAGAGAACTAGTTTCCAATATTAGGAAGAAACAATCATCATTTTTTGGCCACATAATGAGAAAAGAACAGCTGGAATATATTGTAACAACTGGGAAAATTGAGGGACGAAGAAGCAAAGAGAAAAGATACCAGACAGCTTAAGAGAATGGCTAGGCAGAAGGTCAACAACAGAAATTATAAATAACTGTCGAGATTGAAAGTTGAGACATGATCACCTATGCAGCAGGTACTTGCTGATGATGGAAATGATTTTCTTTATTTATTTTGCATAAACAATTTAGGGAGAGAGAAATAAAAGATCAATTAAACCATGTATGATCTCCACTTCATTTTTTTAAGAGCTGAGACTTAAGGTGTTGGTTAACCTGAAGAGGCTATGATAGAAGAGGTTACGGTTATAGAGGTAATGGTTTTAAAACATTGTGTTAAGAGCAAATGGTAAAATATAAGGGTGACAGTGAAATGGATTTAGTGGTAATGGTTTCAGAGAATTATCATCAAGTACCGGGCCTGCTGGCGTAAGTGATTATGTCTCTCCACAACTTTTGATCTCGACAGCTATTTATCATTTCTGTTGTTGACCTTCTGCCAAGCCATTCTCTTAAGCTGTCTGTTATTTTTTCTCTTTGCTTCCCTCTATCTGTTCGTCCCTCAATTTTTCCAGTTGTTACAATATATTCCAGTTCTCTTCTCATTACATGACCAAAAAATGATGATTGTTTCTTCCTAATATTGGAAATTAGCTCTCTTTTTGCTTTGACCTCTCTCAGAGCATCTTCATTACTCTTCTTAGCTGTCCACGGTACTCTCAATATTCTTCTGTAAAACCACATTTCTACAGACTCCAGTGATTTTCTTGTATTTCAGAGGATAAGAAATACAAAAATACAGCAATTAAGGTTAAAAAGGTAATAATTAAGAAGATAAGGTTACAGAAATAAAGGTTAAGAGCAAAGGGTTTAAGAAGTGCAATTATTAAGATGTAATGGGTAAAAGGTAATATTAAAAGAATCAAAAAGGTAAAGTATAACATTACATTCAAATGCACATTTCATGCTCTCAAAAATTTATCATTTTTAATTTTAGCACTTACCCAAAATTTTTAGTTTAAAAAAAGAATGAAAATTTCTGAATCTGCATTACAATCAGTTTTCAATTGACACAATCATTCACTACTTTGATTTAACTCAATCATTCAGTTTTAAGTTTTACAAAATCATTCACAGCCTTTGATTTGTACTCAGTCCTTCAACCTAAAGTTTACCAAATCATTTATAGCCTTGATATTGCTCAATTCAATCATTCTCAGACTGTTTCCTCAGTGTGTTCCATGGCAGGGGCTAGTTTTTGGTATGACAAAAGTCTGTTACATCATCATGTCAGGGCATGCAGGTATGAGAGATAATGAGCGTGTTGACAAGGTTGCCACATTGGCTAACATATGGTGCAGAAGAGCAATGGACAATAATGACATTCTGAATACCCGCACATATGCTGGATGAAAAAATGACTAAGAATTACTATGAATCTGGAACTATGAACAGACCGCAAGAACATCATGTCAAGGTGGGAAATGTCAGATGATAGCACTAAGCAGGAAGCCATAGAAGACTTGCAAACCAATATTATGACGGTGTCGTAGGTCGCTACATGTTGAAGGATATTCATCGGAGAAAATCTGAGCATTTATAGACATCCAATGTGAAATGTAACGAATTCAAAACAAGGAAATTAAAGAAATCACCAATCAACTACTAATATCAGTAATCAAGAAAAGATGATGGCCATATGTTGAACAATAACCAAACAGCAAAGCAAGCACTCAAGTGGGAAACAACACGTAAGAGGAAAAGAGGCTGCCCCTGAGAAACAATGAGAAGAACATTGATCAGAGAGGCAAAGGCAGCAGGAAACGGCTCCCTCAATGAAAACAAGATGCTTGCACAGAAAAGAGACAAATTGTGAAATTTGATAAAAAAATCTTTGTAAGGATTGAGACTGGTGTAAAGAAAATTTTGAAACAGGGAAAGATTATCTATATCTATGCCATATGGACTATGGCTTGAAAAATAGATAGAATATGCAATGTGTATGACCTGTTCACTAAACTATTCACAGCACTGCTGTTTGTTTAATCATTCACTTCTATGAAACAACCCAAATTATTCAAGACTGACAAACTCTTACCATCACACATATCACCTTTCCCCACCCTTGGATGGTAAAAGTACAGAGATCACAGTCAAACTTACATGGTGAGAAGCATTGATGATCTCTTTAACTGCAGCTTTTGAGTCTGATTTGAGTGGACAGGAGATGATAACAAATCCAACAAACTCCAGGTCTCTCTCTACTTGTTCTCTAGTTGTATCCCTCAGCTGAGAAGCAACAAACAAAAATCATCATAATCACAGATTGTTTTCTCCTCCTAAATATGAATACTCACTGACTTAGAAATTAATCTATTTCTTGAAATTAAATTACTTAAATTATTATGTTCTATTCACTGTCCTAGAGATTAATCCACCTCTTGAATACAAATGGACTTCTGGTCAATATGGTGGGTAGGTGGAAGGAACTGTTGAGGCACTGTCTGAAAAGTGTTTCTCATACTCCAAGTCCAGCTTGCTGCTGGAGCTATTGAGTTTAGTGCTCTGTGCTTTTCATCCAGATGGTGTTTCTATATTCAGATTGCTTATGATGAATGATGATATATGACGAAGGACAGTTCAGCTGCGTACACTTTCAGTGCTGATACACCTTATATCTTTTGATGTGTGCCGTGTTTGCTATGATGGAGACTGCAGCTGCCATTCTTTGGATATTCAATGAGATGTTGATTTGGATGATTCCACTGGCACGGGCGCATGAGCAATTATGGATTTTAATTTGTTTGCAGTGATACCGGGGTCTTCGAATAACTATAACTATTGAATACAAATGGTTGAAATTATTCAATATTCATCATCTGGTCACATGTACTTTGCTGAAAGTTGCATTCACCACAACCAATCAGAAAGAATCTCTGCCTCATTCCAGATCTCCCACTTCTTCTGTTGTCATGTTCAAGGTATATCAAATGTCTTGAAACCATCTTCTTCTTGGTCTGCCCCTGATGTGTTAATCAATATAACTGAATTTTTATTAGTTTATTGTTTAGGATAGAGGATTGGTGGATTATTTAATGTTTGTTGTGACAAAATTCCATCAGTCTGAACAAGGCAATATATGGGCTCAACACAACAATGGAAGGACGAAAAGACCAAAAGGCAGACCAGTGCTGAGACATAGGGATGTTTGCAGGGCTTCTTTGAGGGAATCTTCTATCAGTGAAAGAAACTTGGAAAATCTGGCTGCAGATCGTAGCATATGGGAAAACAAAAATAAAAAATGGAACAGCAACTTTTGAGGCAGTGTTGAAATCAAATACAGAAGACAAAAGACGCAGGAGAAAGGAGATGAGCCCAGGCACTAGAAAAACATTTTTTTCGTTCTGCTGATAGATCTGTTTGTCCAATATTGGCAGATTCAGACATGAGAGAAGCTGTTCAACAAAGCAGCATCCAGCATAAGACACTAATATTTTTAAACAAACTACTGACTTATCATGATTGCTTGGTACCAACCATCTGTCAAGATGCCAAAGGCCATATTATAATATCATAATATATGTTTAGGATAGGTGTGTTGCTAATTATCTAATCTTCACTCCTTATGTGTTGTCGATGGTTACCATTTATTGTGCACTAATTGGTTTGCCTTGTCTATTCCAAATATGGTAACAAAATAAAATCAAGATACAGACAATTATTTGATATCAAACATTAATTCTAACCTGCTGATGTGACATCGATCCCAGCTTTTTGTAGCCAAGAGCCAAAACTCTTGCTCCTCTCCTGGCCATCTTGAGATAAACTTCGTCATAATACGGCGGCAGGCTTTGGTACTGAGGCAGAAATTAACAAAGGTATGTCATCGAAAAACAAACACAGTAAAAGTGGAAAAATCGTTATTAACTGATTCCTGGCATGCTGTTGATTGGTCATATTTCTTTTTCATTTCTATCTATCCAAGGTTATTTTAATTATGTATACATGTCTTTTGTTCATTGTGTTATCTGAACAATCAAGCAATATATGCCTCACATTATCTTACTCGTCTCCTTGCCTCCATTTTTCATGTTTTAACAAAAAGTTCCAACTTCTCTTTCTTCAGTATTGAAAAATAATTCAGAATTTTATTTATTTTTTCAAACATATTTCATTCTTCAATTCATCCTCAATCCTTTGTCTATCTATATTGTTATTTCATCTGCACAAAAAGTGTCACCATAAGAATCAAGCCATACTGTTTCCACTGTGAGAGTTTCAGTTTAAACATCAGATTTAACTCTTTCCATATGTTTCAACACAGATTGCATCACACCCATTTTAGGTAAATACATTAAGCCACAGTCTGCACCTCTCGGCACCAATCTCAATTGATTCCGTTTAAAACATAATTAAAGCTTTTAATTAGCTAGTTTAAAACATAATTAAAGCTTTTAATTAGCTATTACATCATCGTCATGAAGTACTGGGCCTGCTGGCAAAGGTGATCATATCTCTCCACAACTTTCGATCTTGGCAGTTACTTATCATTTCTGTTGTTGACCTTCTGCCAAGCCATTCTCTTAGGCTGTCTGGTATCTTTTCTCTTTACTTGCCTCTATCTCTTTGTCTCTCAATTTTCCCAGTCGTTACAATATATTCCAGCAGTTCTCTTCTCATTACATGGCCAAAAAATGATGATTGTTATTCCTAATATTGGAAATTAGCTCTCTTTTTGCTTTTGCCTCTTTCAGAATGTTTTCATTATTCTTCTTAGTTGTTCATGGTATTCTCAACATTCTTCTGTAAAACCACATTTCTACAGCCTCCAGTGATTTTCTTGTCTGTTGACCTATTGTCCATGATTCACATCCTTATGTTAAGACTAGCTCTACATAAAATTTAAGAACTCTTTTTCTTGTTTCTATTGTCAAAAATTGTGTTCTTCATGCATTATCTATTGAATCCTTTATTCTATTTATGATGATTTTTCAGAATAACTTTGAGGCAACTGACAAAAGTGTCACACCTCTCCAGTTATCTCTAAGATTGCCCTTTTTTGGGATCATAACAATGATTCCTTTTATTCCATTTATGAGGCACTTTCTCTGCTTTCCAAATGATGTTGAACATTTTCTGGAGGTGTATTAAATTATGGCTATCAATTGCTTGAGTATCTCAGCTGTTAACTTATCCTCACCAGCAGCCTTGTTGTTGTCCATACACTTTAAGGAGGCCTCTATTTCGCTCAAGGTGAAGTCATCTAAATTTATATCTAATTCTGCTGCTGATGTTTCAGCTTCAAAATCTATTAAATCGTGGGGTAGTGGATAGTTAAGAATTTCTTTGAAGTGTTCCGTCCAACGTACTTTTATGTCTGCGCTTGTTGTTAGCATTTAACAAGATTTGTCTAGAATTGGTGCTCCACTGGATGTATAGGTGTTTGTCGGCAACTTTTGTACAGTATAGAGAGGGTTAAAATACTTTGCAATAAATAAAAAAATAGTTACAAAAAAAGGTTTAGACATCAAGGACTATTTAATAAACTGGTATCTAACCATGGACTTGAGAGTCTCTGGGGCACCTTTGACGGCAGCACTGTACTGGATGTCTGTACTACCTGGAGCTGTATGGCCATATATGACTGACATCCTCTTTAATGAACTTTGAAAATGGAATCTGTGATAGATTTTTAGACCATGAGTCTTTTTCTTCTGTGGTACAACAGTCTCTCCTGAAATAGAAAAACTAGATTTAATCTTCTGAAGTACAACAATATCTCATGCAATTGTAAAACTAGGTTCAGTTTTCTGTGGTACAACAGTCTCTCCTGCAATTGAAAAACTAGATTCAATCTTCTGTGGTACAACAGTCTCTCTTGCAATTGAAAAACTAGATTCAATCTTCTGTGGTACAACAGTCTCTCTTGCAAGTGAAAAACTAGATTTAATCTTCTGTGGTACAACAGTCTCCCTCTCCTACAACTGAAAATTAGGTTCAATCTTCTGTGGTACAACAGTCTCTCCTGCAATTGAAAAACTAGATTCACTATTCTGTGGTACAACAATCTCTTCTACAACTAAAAATCTAGGTTCAATCTTCTGTGGTACAACAATCTTTCTTGTAAATGAAAAACTAGATTCAATACCTCTTCCTTCTTCTGCTGCCTATAACCAAGCAATTATGAAATGCTATCCACGTTAAATGCTTTAAATGGGCATTGGTGCAGTGTGTGGTGGTTAACAGCATAACATCATCACCATGTGCCATTCCGGTTGGCATAGGTGATCATGTCCTTCCACAATCTTCTATCTACAGTGCATCGTATCAGTTCTGTTGTTGACTGTTTTCCATGCCATGACACCAAGCTATTCAGAATTTTCTCTCTTTGTCATCTCTTTTTCCTTTTATTTTGCCAGTTGTAACCAAGTATTCCAACTTTCCTCTTCTCATGATGTGCCCGAAAAATTATGATTGTTTCTTTCTGATGTTTTTCAGGAGTTCCCTTTTTGTGACCTCTTTGAGAATTTCCTCGTTGGTCTTTTAGCTGTCCAAGGAACTTTCAACATACTGAGAAATCCCATCTCTGTGGCCTCTAAATGTCTTTTCATTTGTTTGTCTACTGTCCATGAATCACTTTCATAGGTCAGAATTGGTTCTATATAGCACAATGAACTCTCTTTCTCACTTCTATTGACATAGTTTTGTTGCATAAGATATTTTTCATTTTCTGAAATGCTATTTGGCCTGAGCTATTCTGCTTTTTATTATTGTGGTGCATCTTCCATCTGATATTATTGTGCCAAAGTATTTGATGTGTTGCACTTGTTTCAGATTTGTCCTGTTTATTTTTATGCTGCATGATGGTGATGATTGTTTCTTTGATATGACCATTACTTCTGTTTTCTTACTATTCAGACTTAGACCTTTCGTGTTGCTTTCTTTTACTATCATCTCTATAATTTCTTGTAGTTCATTCTCTGTCTCTGCTTTTAAGACTGTGTCATCTGCATATCACAAATTATTTATGTTGTGACAGTTGACTTCAATTCCTTTTTTGTCTACTATTGATCTCATATGTTCGTTGTAAAGTGAAAACAAATCTGGCAACAGAACACAGCCTTGTCTGACTCCTTGCTTTATACATTGGAATTGTCCTTTTGGTTGCTAATTCACACAGCTGCTGTTTGTTGCCAATACATATTTTTTTTAAACAGCATAACATATATGTGGTTATTCATAAAGTTCAAACATAAAATCTCAAACCTCCGCCTCAACCTCATCCACTTCCCTCATCTCCGACTGCCTCTGACTGAAACATCATATGTATTCCCCCTGATTTTCCTCCTTCCGACCACGAACACTCAATTCTCAGCAAGGCTCTTAAATTTATCCTTCTTTGCTTCTCGAGTGACTCACCATCTCTCATATAGAACGCACATGAATATTATAGACTACAGTGTAAGGCTGGGACCCGCGATGGCTCAGTGGTTTGTGAACTGGACTACAAAGGACAAAAGGTATGTTTGACCCCAACTGACGGCTTCCAGGTTCACCCAGCCATAAATGGGTACCAGATTTTTTCTGGGAAAGTAAAGTGGCACGAGCGTAATTCCGACCCCATTACCCCAAAAATCATGTGCTGAAGGTTTGTAAAATTTATGGTCACTAACACCATATTCCCTATATGTCACTTGGAGTGATGGGGACTCTTTACTTTACTTGTTTACAGCGTCAGGTTCATTTCTATCTTCATCCAAACTCGTCCTCTCAACCTTCTCCTGATGACAAATTCGCCCATTTCTCCTCTTGCAAATGTGACTGGACTACTGCTGGCCAGTCACAGGCTTTGGGCCTGTTTATTAGTATCTCCTACTGAGATATTAAGGCACTCCATACCCCTAGATAATGACATTCGAATCTCAGCCAAGGACGGGCCTGTTTATTAGTATCTCCTGCTGAGATATTAAGGCACTCCATACCCCTAGATTACGACATTCGAATCTCAGCCCCAAGGAATACTAGGCCCTCCATGATATTCACCACCATGAGGATATTGTCATCAAGCCTGCTGATAAGGGTGGCTCTATGATTGTATGAAGGATAGACCTCTATATTCGTGAAGGACAAAGACAATTATTCTACCACACATTCTACCAACCCATCTTCGACGATGCCCAGTCTCTAATAATGCCTTGGCACAGAAGACGATTCAGAAGTACACTCAGGAGGGACTACTCCCCACTGTTTTTCTGTACCATATGATCCTACCTGATAGTGGCTTAGGTCGACCCTCTTTCTACATGCTGCCCAAGATACACAAACATGACTCGCTCGTACAACCTACTGCCTCTTCTTTAAGAGTGTGAGACAAAATGCAGTAATAATAATACAGATAGAATAAAACATAAGGAATGCAACAATAATATTGACAGAATGAAAAAATACAGACAGAATAGTAACCTTTAGTCAATGTCCATTCAATAGCTTTCAAAGTTGCTTTCTCAAGTGGGTCTCCAACTAATTCATCATCCAGCTGAACCAATGCATGACAGGTTGCCAACACTTGCATCGTTTCAAGTGGTGCATCTTGAGCAGCAATCATATCTGAGCCACTGTAAAGAGACATACACAAATTACTTGATAGCCTTTTTAAAAATGCAATGTAATACACAACACTATCTATCTATTGACCTTTCCAGACGTAGCCGGCCCATAGGGCATAGACCAAGATACACCTTCTCTTATCTGAATTTTTGTTCTAGCAGTTTTCTTTTAAAGATATTTTATCAAATCTCGCCTTTTGTCTCTGTTCTGTGCAAGCAGCTCTATCTCATTGAAGGAGCCAATTCCTGCTGCTTTTGCCTCTCTCAGCAATGTTCTTCTCAGTGTCTCGCTGTGTCTTCCTCTTTTTCTCTTACCTGCTGTTTCCCACATGAGGGCTTGCTTTGCTATTCGGTTATTATCTCTTCTCATCACATGTTCAACATATGACCATCGTCTTTTCTTTATTACTGAAGATATTAGTGGTTGATTGGTGATTTCTCTAATACACAACACTACATTAAAAAAATATATATATAAATGGGTCTTACTGGACGTCTTGAAGATACTGACATTGCAGATGATGTTGAATTGTTTGCCCACTGTAATCAAGACATACAAGAGAAAACAGACAGGGTAGATCAGTTTGTTAAAACATTATGAGGAGATATGCCAAAAGTACAAAGAAAAATAAATTTAGAGGATTGGGACTAGAAAAAGTGGATCACTTTAAATACCAAGGAAGTTATGTTTCATCAAATAGTTGATTTAAAAAGTGAAAAAAAGTCTTTGCTAGAATAGCCATGTCAGCCTAGACATTCAATAGACTTAGAAACTATTTGTGTTCATCTAGTCTCCATCTCAGCACCAAGCTTAGAATTTACAAGTCAAATGTGCAATCCATACTCCTATAAGCAGCAGATACATGGAGAATGAACCACTAGGTAGAAAGCCAATTTAGAAGATTTGAAGGTCACTGTCTTAAGAAGATTCTAAACATCCATTGGGATCAACATATTATGAAGTAAGTAGTAGCCAGAAGATCAGGCATTAACAACATAAATCAAGAAGTGAAAAACAGATATTGGAAGTGCTAGGCCAAGTTTTAACCAAGTATCCACACCAGGCATTAACATGGACACCACCTGGCAAATGAAGAAGAGGCAGACCATTGGGGACATGCAATTAACCATTCATGATGAAATGAAAAAGGATGGCAGGTCTTGGTGCGAGTTGTCCATGCTTGTTCCAGATAGTATTGGGTGGAGATCTCTTGTGACCAGAGTTAAGAGGATTCATCATCATTGAGTGCCGTCTCCGCAACGAAGGTTGGCTACCATGGAGCGCCATTCTGCTCTATCTCTTGCTTTGATGGTGCAGGTTGTCATCGGTTAACTTGTCCATCTTTTGATGTTACTCGTCCATGTTAATCTTGGTCTGCCTCTGCCTCTTCTACCTTGTATTTTCCCCTCCAGGATTACTTTCAGTAGGCTGTTGTGTCTTTTAACATGGCCCAAGAATCGCACTTGTCTTGTTCTAATTGTGTTCAGAAGTTCTCTTTTCATTTTTAGTTGTTTTAAGACTTCATCGGTTGTTTTCTTTTCCTTCCATCCAATTCTACCTATTCTTCTATATATCCACATTTCGAAGGCTTCAATTCTCTGTTCTGTTTTCTTGTCTAATGTCCATGTTTCAGCACCATATAGAAATATTGAGAAGATGTAACATTTTGCTATTCTTGGTTTTAGCTTTGGTGTTATTTGTTTTGATGTTAGTATGTCCTTCATAACATTAAAATTACTTTTTGCCATTCCTATTCTTTTGTTTATTTCAGTTGTACATTTTCCATCACTGGTTATAGTATGTCCAAGGTAGTTATAGTTCTGAACTGTCTCAAGGTCTATTCCTTCAATTTTGATATCCACTTGTGGGTTTTGAGTATTTTCTTTGTTTATGATCATAGTTTTAGTCTTTTTGATATTCATATCTAGTCCATATTTTTTGCTTGTCGTGTTTATTTCATTAAGTAATTGTTGTAGGTCTTTAGAATTTTCTGCTAGTAGTACAGTATCATCAGCATATCTTAGGTTATTGATTATCTTTCCATGAATTTGTAGGCCTGGCATCTCTATGATGTTTTTAAAGATTTGCTCAGTGTATAGATTGAACAAGCTTGGTGATAGGATGCATCCTTGTCTTACTCCTCTTTTTATATCAATGGGTGTAGAGAACTCTTTGTTATATTTTATTATTGCTGTTTGCTCCCAGTATAGATTGCATATTAGTCGTATGTCCATGTCATCTAGATGTATCTCTTTTAAGCATTCTATAAGTTGTTTGTGGTGTACTCTATCAAAAGCTTTGGTGTAGCCTATGAAGCAGGATATATAAGCAGCAGTCTGATAAGAGGATTAAGAAGATTTAAAAACAATAAACAATACGTTAAAACACCACACGCACAGAAATGAAATGTGCCAGACATATAATGGGAACCCTTCTTGAGAGACAGTTATAAGCGAAGAAAGAAGAAAGTGTAAATCACCCCTGGAACAGAATATGTAAAGATGTAACAGATTTACTAGTATTTATCTATTGATCTTTCGAGCCGCAGCCGGCCCGTAGGGCATAGACCAAGATACTCCCTCTCTTATCTGAATTTTTGTTTTAGCAGTTTTCAATTCTTTTAAAGATATTTTATCAAATCTCGCCATTTGTCTCTGTTCTGTGCAAGCAGCTCTATCTCATTGAGGGAGCCAATTCCTGCTGCTCTTGCCTCTCTCATCAATGTTCTTCTCAGTGTCTCTCTGGGTCTGCCTCTTTTCCTCTTACCTGTTGTTTCCCACATAAGGGCTTGCTTTGCTATTTGGTTATTATGTCTTCTTCACACATGTCCAAGATATGACCATCGTCTTTTCTTTATTACTGACGATATTAGTGGTTGATTGGCGATTTCTCTAATTTCCTCGTTTGTTTTGAATTCACTCCACACTATACCAAGTATTTTCCTTAGACATTTAGTTTTGAATGCGTTCAACTTTGTTTCTATATCTCTTGCTGTTTTCCGGTTTCACACGCATACATAAAGGTTGATAGTACATTTGATTTGAATAGTCTAAGTTTTGTGTTTGTGCTGATGAGTTTTGATTTCCACACCTTTTCTAGGCTTCTGAAAGACATTGCTACTTTAGCTATTCTGATTATAATGTCTTTGCTTGTATCCCCTTCTCGATCAATGTGACTTCCAAGATAGATAAAGTGATCGATCTCTTCCACTGATTTGTTTTCCATGTATGTTTTGTCGTCTGTTGGAATTAAGCTTTTCATGACCTTAGTCTTTTTATGATTGATATCAAACCCAATTTTGCTGGCTATTGATGATAGTTCATTTGTGTTTTCCTGCATCGTTTTAATCTGACTGCTGATAAGAACTATGTCATCAGCAAAGTCGAGGTCCTCCAAATGGTCTCCTTGTATCCATTCGATGCCTTTATTACCAGTGCAGCATTTCTTCATTATGAAGTCCATAACAAGGGCGATAAAATACATCCTTGTTTTAACCCCAGTTTCTATTGGGAAACATTCGCTCAGTCCTTCCTCTGTTCGAACTGCACATGTGTAACCATCATACATGTCTTTAATAATATTTATGATTTTTGATGGTAAGCCATATTGCTTCAGAATTTTCCCACAAAGAATCTCTATGAATACTGTCAAATGCTTTTTTTGAAGTCAATGAAGTTAAGTACAAAATGTTTTTGCTTTTCAATGTGTTCCTCCAATATAAGTCGTAGAGTAAAAATGTGGTCAAGGCAGCTTCTCCCTTTTCTAAACCCAGCCTGTTCTTCACACATTACTGTATCTATTGAATCCTTTATTCTATTTAGGATGATTTTGCAGAATAACTTTGAGGCAACTGACAAAAGTGTCATGCCTCTCCAGTTGTTACAATCTCTAAGATTGTCCTCTTTTGGAACCTTAACAATGATTCCTTTTTTCCATTTATGAGGCGTCTTCTCTGCTTCCCAAATGATGTTGAACATTTTATGGAGATGTATTAAATTATGGCTATCAATTGCCTTAAGTATCTCAGCTGTTAACTTATCCTCTCCAGCAGCCTTGTTATTGGCCATACGCTTTAAGGTGGTTTCTATTTCACTCAAGGTGAAGTCATCTAAATTTACATCTAATTCTGCTGCTGGTGTTTCAGCTTCAAAATCTATTAAACTGTGGAGTAGTGGACAGTTAAGAATTTCTTTGAAGTGTTCCGCCCAACGGGCTTTTATGTCTGCGCTTGTTGTTAGCATTAATCCAGATTTGTCTAGAACTGATGTTCCACTGAATGTATAGGTGTTTGTCAGCATCTTTTGTACAGTATAGAGAGTTCTGCTGTCTCCTGTAATTACAGCTGCCTCTGCTTTCTCTGCCAAATTGTCTATATAAGCTCTTGTATCTCTTCTTGCTGAACTTTTTACTTTGTTTCTAATTCTTTGTATGTTGCTTTTGCCAGAACCTTTCCAAGATATGTCTTTACATTAGTCATGGCTCTCTTCGCTTCTTTTCTTTCTCTGATGTATTTCCATGTAGTGTCTGAAATCCAAGCTCGTTTTTCCATTTTCTTCAGTCCGGCACTTGCTTCTGCTGCTGTCATTAGTATTTTGCTCTGTGAGTCCCACATTTCATTGATATCTAAGTCTATTTCACCGAGTGCTGCATAACAATTACTTAGTTCTATGTTAACATTTTTCTTGATGGCTTCATCTTTCAGTTTACGACTATAAATTTTATTTGTAGTTGATCTCATCTGTTGGCTTTTAAATTTTAATCTTATTTTCCCAATGCACAGGTTGTGGTCACCATTAACATCAGCACCTCTGTATGCTCTTATATCTATTAATGATGATCTGAATTGTTGTTTAATACATAGGTGGTCAATTTGATTTGAGGTTCTATCATCAGGAGATATCCATATTGTTTTGTGAATATTTTTGTGTGGAAATAATGTCCCATCTATAACTAGATTTTCTATTAAACATAATTCTATTAATCTTTCTCCATTCTGACTTGTAGTATCACAGCCTTCTCTCCCCATTACATGTTCCACTCCTGCGTTGTCTTTTCCCACTTTGGCGTTGAAGTCTCCCATTACAATTAAAAGATCGTGTTTTGGTATTTTGTTTATAAGTTGTTGTAGTTGTTTATAGAAATCGTCCTTAACTTCATCATCAGCTTTGTTTGTAGGCACATAGTATAGCCACACTAGCATTTGCTAGTATAGCCACACTAAAAGACAGAAACAACTAAACAGAATCCACACAACTATCAACAATTGCCATGTAAACAACATACCAAGAGGACATCTCTGAAAAATAGATGGATAGACAGAATGCTAGAAACATACAGAAACAGGGCAGAAGGAAAAGTTAACTAAAAAATAAAAGACTGCAGTGATCTATTTCATTGATACCAAAGGGCAAATGAGTAAGAAAGAATATCATAAAAAATATTCATGACATACAAAGATCATCAACAATAAACGTTATGGATGCCTCATAATCCATGAAAAACATTTGCACACCACTGAATTAGTTACAAGATTTGAATCAGTGAATCTTAGAAGTGCTATTAGTGCAGAACTCATGCACACAATGTTAGATCTACTGTGAAGGCAGAAATGAGAACTTAAAGTTTACTGAGTTGGCACTAATTCCAAAACTGAAGAGCGCATTGTAGACTTGTGGGCAGAGCCAAAAACCAAACAAGAATAATGAATCTACAGAGCAGAAAACATATGATCTAATGAGATGGTACTTTCTCTAAAATTAGAAGATTTCTGTAGACGAGGCTCAGAGACATTTCACAAGAATTCCAGATTTACATTGAAGACAAAGAGAACACCCACAATGTGGATTCCAGGCCATGCTATGGAGTTCGTGCATGTGGGCCAAGATTCTCCATGGATTTTCTCAAGATTCCCAAAGGGTATATTGAAACACCTGTAGATTCCCAAAGGGTATATTGAAACACCTGTAGATTCCCAAAGGGTATATTGAAACACCTGTAGATTCCCAAAGGGTATATTGAAACACCTGTAGATTCCCAGAGGGTATATTGAAACACCTGTAGATTCCCAAAGGGTATATTGAAACACCTGTAGATTCCCAAAGGGTATATTGAAACACCTGTAGATTCCCAAAGGGTATATTGAAACACTTGTAGATTCGTCCCGGTGTACAGTGATGATGATCCTAACAACAAACAAAACAACAATAAAAAGAACAGTTTAGCACTGTTCTCAAAAACTGACAGGCTCTATGTCCCTCTGGGAGACTGCAGAAGTACACATTCCATTTCTTCTTTCTTTCCTCATTTGTCTTTCAACACCAAGGGGAGATATAATTTGCGGTTTTTTGCTCTTCTGTTCACCTCTGCTGCTGTCATGTTTCCTAGTGTTTCTAATATTCTGTTAATCCATCTTTTTTTAAGGTCAGTCTTTGGGCCTGGTATTCTTGCAACATTTATTGAAGGCTCATTGTGTTGTGTTTTGATCTTTCTAGCTTGTCACATGCCACACTATTTTATTTGATTTTATATATTCTATGGCGGGGGTTATTCCTAGCTTTTTTCTCAGCTCTTCATTTCTTATCTTATCTCTCATACTGTTTCCTGTCATTCGTGTAACACATTTCATGTCAGCAGAGATTATTTTTCTTATTGTTCTTGCATCTAGGGTGCAGGATTGGCATAAAGGTAGCACAACATTGGAATGAAGATTGTATTGTAGAGTGCTTGTTTGTCTCTAGAGTTATTTTTCCTTGTTAAATAATAGTGGTGATTGTCCAATACACATGCCTAGGTTATAGTATTTGCAGAGAATATATGACTTGAGTCAGATCTGCTTTCAGTAAATGACATGTTTTGATGAAGACCCATGGAGGCTTCAACGGCTCATTAAAACTATTGATGTGGATAGCTAGTGGAACCAACAAAAATTGAACTATTGGTTTTATCTTGCAAAATCAACTTTACCAATACCACATAATCCATTAGTGCCCAGTCACTTTAAATAAGAAATGGAGAAGGTGGTACTTGTAACAGACTGATCATATATATATATATATATGATATATCAATGAGATAGAACTGCTTGCACAGAACAGAGACAGATGGCGAGATTTGTTAAAATATCTTTAAAAGAAAACTGCTAGAACAAAAAATTCATATAGGAGAAGGTGTATCTTGGTCTACGCCCTATGGGCCGGTTACGGCTCGAAAGGTCAATAGATAGATCACCACACAATAAATAAAACTGGTTGATCACTCACTCAGCCACCCACCCACACAACCATACAATAAATGAAATTGGTCACACATACATCAGCATACAATAAACTAAACTGGTCACACACACACATCAACATCATCATCATCGAGTGCCTTCTCCGCAACGAAGGTTGGCTACCATGGATCACCATTCTACTCTGTTTCTTGCTTTGATGGTGCAGGCTGTCATAGATTGACTTGTCCATCTTTTGATGTTACTCGTCCATGTTAGTCTTGGTCTGCCTCTGCCTCTTTTACCTTGTATTTTTTCTTCCAATATTACTTTTAGTAGGCTGTTGTGTCTTTTAACATGCCCCAAAAATTTCATTTGTCTTGTCTTAATTGTATTTAGCAGTTCTCTTTTTATTTTCAGTTGTTTTAAAACTTCATCATTTGTTATCTTTTGTTTCCATCGAATTCTACCTATTCTTCTATAAATCCACATTTCAAAGGCTTCAATTTTATGTTCTGTTTTCTTGTCTAATGTCCATGTTTCTGCACCATACAGGAATATTGAGAAGATGTAACATTTTGCCATTCTTAGTTTCAGCCCTGTTCATATTTTTTACACACACATCACCATACAATAAATGAAACCAGAACATAGATGACAACACCCAAACTGCAGTTACATCAATAAATATTTCAATATTTTCAAACCTGTATTAATTAAAACATGCTCACACTATTCAAATCACCATACAACTGCAAATAACAGAAAATCTGGACTAATGACTAGACAATAATGGATGAAAACCAGTCTTCCAGAGGAAATAACAACCAGCCAGTCACAAACTATATATAACATAAAATCCTTATTGCTCTTACCTAAGTCCTACAACTCCCTCCACAACAAGGTCATCACTTGTTAGTGTTCCTGTCTTGTCAAAGCAACAAATGTCTATTTTCCCAGCAAATGGTATTCTGAATGGCTCTGTACAGTACACATCTGATAGGATGAACATAAAATGTCATATGTTATTAAAGTTTAACAACTTCAGAATAAAATACTGCACTTCACAAGGAACTTACAAAAGATTTGTTTCACAAGGGGTTTCACAGTAAAGTATTACACTTTACAAGGAGTTTCACAGTAAAGTATTACACTTCACAGGAGCATTACAATAAAGTATTACGCTTCACAAGCAAGAAGTCTCCATAAAGTATTACACTTCACAAACAAGAAGTCTCCATAAAGTATTGCACTTCACAGGGAGTTTCACAGTAAAGTATTACACTTCACAGTGAGTCACACAATAAAGTATTTACACTTCACAAGGAACTTCACTGTAAAGCATTACACTTCACAAGAAACATATCATGGTATTACTTTTATTTAACAAAAAAATTCACATAAATATCTAAGAAAAAAAAAAGATTCCATTTAAAAAAAAAACTATATCCAAGTGTTTCATTTAACAACAAGAATTTAAAGTATACACAGTGGTGTAATATTTCAGATGTGACATTTAATGTGATATTTAAGACAAAGACAGAAAGAATGATTTGAAGTCTTAAATCTAATTAATAAAATAATGAGGTCATGAATAATGTCAACATACACAGCTTGGTAAGAGCCAGCAATGATGTATTGACAGCCAATGACAGCTCAATGGGCAACTCTGGTGGTACAACAGAGGTCAGGATAAGTGTACACTCGAGGAAAAGTTTGTAGCGGTTCCTGTTTGGATCTTCAGTACCTGGATATGGCAGAGTAAATTCAATATTAATTATGTGGACTTATGTGGAACAGTATACACATGATTCCAAAATTATATGCACATTTATGTTAATTTATCAACTTTTGGCGTTATGAACTTTATTCTTGTTGTGCTGGAGGAGGGACTTTTTCTTTTTCTGTGGTTATCAGACTTCATCATCTAACCTTCCAACACATTCAAATGGATGAGGTTGCATGTCATGGTTTACAGCCAGCTACAATATATGTGTTTTTTGCCTGAACACATCTGACTTCAATGTGACATGCAGAGCTTGCCTTCCCTCTTTGACCCCTACTCACTTTACTAGGTTGGTTAGTTTGTTTCCAGGAACACACACACAAAAAGTGACATTCAATCTTGATTAGTTTTGTTTCACTGAAGCCAGGGGTCAGGTATTGATCTTGAGCCAACACAATTTTTCAAATTCACTTATGATATTTCCACATAAGGTGTGTATATTGAGAGAAACTTTCTCCTCCCTTTCTTCAAGTAATTCTGTGCCACTGATAAAGAGCGTCAGTGGAGATAGAAAGTAAGAGAATTTCAAGACTTTAGGACTTTATGTGGACCTTAGCCATAGACAAGATAATCACTAGAGACTATAGAAATGTGGTTTTACAGTAGAATGTTGAGAATACCATGGACAGCCAAGAGCAATGAAAGAGGTCAAAGCAAAAAGAGAGCTAATATCCAATTATGAATAGGAAGAAACAATTATCATTTTTTGGACATGTTATGAGAAAGGAAATGCTGGAATATATTGTAATTGAAAATTGAGGGATGGAGAGATATAGGGAAGCAAAGAGAAAAGATACCAGACAGGTTAAGACAATGGCTTGGCAGAAGGTCAACAACAGAAATTATAAATAACTGTCGAGATCTACAGTTGTGGAGAGACATGATCACCTACAGCAGCAGGCTTGGTACTTGATGCTGATGTAGCCATCACGAGCATCATCCAGAATAAGCTATAATAAATGATGGTGGTACACTTAAGCTGGCTAATTCTTTCTTTCAACTCATTGTGGATGATAACAATGTTTGGAGAGAAATAAACACAGCATGGGACATTAGGTGTTCACAGTGAGGCTCTGAGAGTTAGAGTAACATCATTTTGCATGTCAACAAGGGTTAAACTGGTAGCAAAAAATTTACTATAAGGATCTCTAAACTGAAGAGATAAAAAGAAAAGGAACCAAACTGAATGTAACAAAATTGAAACTCTGGTGGCAATTTAGGCAGAAGAAAGATAATTGAGATCTAAAACTACTGAAAGATGGTGCTCAAGAACCCCAAAAAGAAGGAACTTGAAATGCCTTGAGAATGAAATTTTCAGTGTCTCATGTACTATGGGCCAGCTATGGCTCAAAAGGTCAATAGATATATAAATATGTATGTATTTATAAGCTTAATTCATATAACAGCAATGAATGTGTACCTTTAATCCACACGTAGGAGGCAGCAATGATTGCAAACACTAAGAGAAACATGATGAAGAAGAATGTCTCCAGGTTGTTTGCTGTCACCCTTTTCACTCCAAAGAGAATTGTACGAAGGAGCTTTCCTTGCGATGTATTGAAGCTATGTCGCAACACATAAGCTATACAGCCATTATCGCTTGCTGTGGAAATCAGAGCAAAAGTACAATTACTTCATATTGTACATATTATTGATTAGAAGTGTAAATTAATAATAATAAAAAAAAACAATATGAATTTAAGAAATGTCTAACATTTTTTGCTTATCCTCTTTTGTGCACAAACACCACAAACAAGAAAGTTTTCTCTCAGGCACTGAAAGCCCATATATTTGGCACAAAAAACATTAATCCCCAAACAAAAATATCATAATTTCCTTCCTTTCCCATTTTGTTTCTTCTAATTGTTGTATACTCGCTTTGATGTCAGCAATCATAGATTGTTATAAACATTATCTTTTACTTCTGCCTTTCCTATCACTGTGGTATTTTATTTTGAGTTAGGCTTGTCTGCATTTCCTATCTGTAAACATGTTTTCAAGCTGCTTTTCAATTGTCCTCACCAAACAGTACAAAAAAAAGTAAAGTGCCCCCGTCATGCCAAGTGGTGTATAGGGAATATGGTGTTAGTGACCATAAATTTTACAGACCTTCGGCACATGATTTTTGGGGTAATGTGGTCGGTATTACGCCTGTGCCACTTTACTTTCGCAGAAAAATATCTGATACCCATTAAAGGCGGGTGAACCCGAAAGCTGTCGGTTGGGATCGAACCCTACCTCTTGTCCTTTGTAGTCCAGTTCACTAACCACAGAGCTATCGCCCTCACCTGACAGACCTATAGATATTGTCCTTGTTAAACTCACCATAGCAGCTAATAAATTAGTTAGCACCTGTCACACAACAGCATCAACAGTATCATGACAAAGAACAGGTGTTTACCTTTCAAACCTGGACCGGTTTTACTTGGTGGGGTGTGCTGAACCACCTTGGTTCCTCCAAACAAAACATGAAGCTTGCCATCCTGCTCCATGTCCAGTAAATGATCTGGTTCCAGATTCTCCACCGGTTCCTGTAAAAAACCAGAAAGAAGAGATTTGCATGTAAAAAATGTGCACAATTATATTTTGTAAAAAATGTGCCAATCAACAGAAAAGACTAGAAATGTTAGAAAACATGAGCTAGGGAACAGATCAATCAATAGAGCTTTACACAAAAAAATACATTTATCACTGATCTAATCTTTCACACTCTAAAAAGCTGTAACATCTGTTAAACTCTACTTATTCTTGTTATTATTTTCATCAAGAATTGTCACCCTTGGTTACACTCTCAATATGACATTCATCAAGAATTGGTCACCCTTGGTTACACTCTCAATATGACATTCACCATGTATTGTCACAATTGGTTACACTCTCAATATGACATTCACCAAGAATTGGTCACCCTTGGTTACACTCTCAATATGACATTCATCAAGAATTGGTCACCCTTGGTTACACTCTCAATATGACATTCACCAAGAATTGGTCACCCTTGATTACACTCTCAGTATAACATTTACAAATAATGTTATAAATATGTGACTGGATTATCAGAACAATATTTATCAAGAATTGTAAATACACAAATTTTATTATTAATGTTGACTATACTCAGATCACTACTTATAACAAAAAATGAAATTTTAAAATACAATCTAAAAATATTACTTCACCAATGTATATATATATATATATAAAAAAAAGAAAAAAGTCCAATGTGTTTACAACTATATATGTGATGAAGTGTCATAAAAAGCTTAGTGTTTTACTACTACACAACCAATTGGCTTGTTGGTTCACTCAACCTTAAATGGGTACTAGACATTGTCTCTGGGAAAGAAAAATGGTACTGGTGTTTTGCTGACCATATTGCCAGAGGTATATCCATAAATAATTGGAGGTCATAATATAAATAATCTAAGGTATGCTGATGATAATGTTAAAATAAAAATTAATTAGGTTAAATACAAAAATAAAAATTTTCAACTCAAATGTTAAGGTGGTCCTATTATATGGTTGTGAAACATGGAGAACAACAAAATTGACAATCACGAAGATACAGACTTTCATTAATGGATGCTTACGCAGAATAAAAGGATGGAAATGGCAGGACAAAATCACTGACATAGAATTATGGAAATGTACCAATCAAATACCAGTGGATAAAGAGATACAGCAAAGACGATGACGCTGGATAGGGCACACACTATGGAACATTACACAACAGGCCCTTTTTAGGAATCCCCAGGGGAAAAGACAAAGAGGAAGACCAAGGAATTCTTGGAAAAGACAGACAGAAGCAGAGATGAAAATGATGGGGAAGACATGGAATGATCTTAAAAGAATGGCAAAAACAGAACGACTTGGAAAGTGTTTGTTGAACACCTATGCTCCACTGGGAGCTAAAAAGGTAGAAGAAGAAGATGCTGAAGATACAGTCTTAATCGTTAAGAGTGAAATGAGTTACAAGAAATGTTAAACATTATAGTGAAAGAAAGCAAAAATAAAGGACTCAGCCTTAATAGCAAACAGACAGAGGTATTGGTAACAACAAAGAAAAAGACATCACCTCAGTGCAAAATAAAGACAAGCGGAACAATATTAAAGCAGGTAAATGAATTTAAATATTTGGGAACTTTGTTAACCTCAGACGGAAGATGTAGAAAAGAGGTGAGACGCAGAATGGCTCAGGCAAAAGCAGTTTTCCAAAAAATGAGGAAGATACTATACAATCCATTTTTGACAACAGAAACAAGAAAAAGAGTTTTTAAATGTTATGTAGAGCCAGTTTTAACATGTGGATGTGAATCAAGAACAATAGGACAACAGACAAGAAAATCACTGGAGTCTGTAGAAATGTGGTTTTACAGAAGAATGTTGAGTATACCATGGACAGCTAAGAAAAGTAATGAAAACATTCTGAAGGAGGCCAAAGCAAACAGAGAGCTAATTTCCAATATTAGGAAGAAACAATCATCAATTTTTGGCCATGTAATGAGAAGAGAACAACTGGAATATATTGTAACAACTGGGAAAATTGAGGGACAAAGAAATAGAGGAAAAGATAGAGGAAGAGCCATAATCACCTATGCCAGCAGGCCCGGTACTCGATGATGATGATACCCATAAAGGTACACAAAAATGTGGCCACTAACGCCATATTTTCTATACACCACATTAGAGGTATGTAAGTAAAGGTTCCTTTCATGCCTTACCAAGTGTATGGAGAATACAGTGTTAGTGACCATGTATTTCAATGACCACTGCACAATTTTGGAGCCGCGATAGCTCAGTGGTTAGTGAACTGGACTACAAAGGACAAGGGGTAGGGTTCGATCACAACCGACGGCTTCCGGGTTCACCGAGCCTTAAAATGGGTACCGGATTTTATTTTTCTGGGAAAGTAAAGCAGCACGGGCGTAATACCGACCACATTACCCCAAAAATCATGTGCTGAAGGTCTGTAAAATATAGGGTCACTAACACCATATTTCCCTATACGCCACTTGGCGTGATGGGGGTACTTTACTGCACAATTTTGGGTGCCTTGCCAGTCAAAAAACAAAAAATCTGCCATTTCTGTGAATCGAACCCAGACCCTTCTGATCAGGAGATGATCACACTAACCACTCACTGCCAAGGGGGAGGCTTCCTAACATGAGATAGGACACTGTTTTGCCTTTGCTTTACACAATAAATAATAGTTGAACAAAAATTGTGTTTACTTTCACATGCTTCAAATGAGTCAATCACTAATTTTAATTGAAAAAGAAAAAAAATATAACTTCATATCCTTACCTTCATGACAGGAACTGATTCCCCTGTCAACATGGACTCATCTATTATACAGGGGCCCCTCAATAACAGCATATCACAGGGAACTATCTTCTCATCTTGGGAGCGGACTAACAGAAACAAGAATTACTGATTATCATAGCAATGTTGATGGTACAACAGACTGAATTATACTAATTATTAAATGAAGATTGAATTATGATTATTACTAAAAGGATATATCCACTGAATTTCTAAGACTGACATCTATAAGGATACATACACAAGACGTAATAAGTGCTCATGCATAAATAAAAACCTATTTATGTACAAACAAAACTAACAAATAATGTATTAAAAATACCCTTGCAAAACTAATGACTTATGTATAAAAAGTACTCATGTACAGACAAAACTAATAATTTATCTATCAAAAATAGTCATGTACAGACAACATTAATAATTTCTATCAAAAGTACTCATGTACAGACAAAATTAATAATTTCTATCAAAAATAGTCATGTACGGACAACATTAATGACTTATGTATCAAAAGTACTCATGCCCACATAAAACTAAAGGTGATGATGTGCTGAATCATGCACATTGGTGCTGCTTGTTCTTTTAAATAGGACCATCATACTTCTCAGATAATGCCCATTAGTACTTCAATCTTTGAACTGAGTACGCAAGAAGTTCTCAACACATTGCATAAACCCTGTTGTATATATTGCATGGAGAGAATGCGCAAAACTGGTGCCAATGTCATTTCAATAATGGTAGAAGTTTTACCCAGGTGGCAGCAATATGATGTTTGTTTTGTTTAAAATTGTTCAACCATCATGGATTTTTATACGCACAGAACTTACACACAACAATATGATTTGTTGTCCATTTCTGCTAGGACTAGGTATTAAATATTACCTATCTTCTTGAGATCCACAATTAATTTGGGGAAAAAACCTAATCATTCCACATGAAATTTGAATTAAGTATTGGGAGACTGGTTGGTCTTGAGACAGAGAGGTTGTGAGTTCAAATCCTGGTGGCAACAGTTAGAAATTTTTATTTGTGGTTTCTCTTTGCGGTAACCACCCCTAGTCTCAGCAGCAAGAACTGGCATGAAAAGTCAATTACTCATCAATGGAAAAAATATGAGTACCTCCGAAGACAGAGTTACCTGCCTGTGTTGCATGTAGATAGTTTTTTTTCTGACTCAGCTCTTGCTGACCTGTTTAAATTATTTGCGTGACAGTCTAGTTGTGAAATAATGTGCTGCTATACCTCATTGTAGTTATGTTTACTTCTGACAAGCAGATGGACTGAACTTTATTGATATTTCACTGGAATATTATTTATTCTTCTTGTGTCAACGTGTTTAATCTATCATCGACAGGCCTATGTGTGTTTGCGGTTTGAAGAATAGCAAAATCTTATATCTTCTCAACACTTCTGTACGGTGCAGAAACATGAACAAACAACCCAACTGGTCCTGGCTATCAAATAGAGATTGAAGAGAGAATGCAATCTGGTAGCCAGATGTTGGGCTGAAAGATGAAAAATATTATGCCATGCTGCAAACCACAATACAACAAATCCATGCCATTTCTTCTTCTTTGTGCTCACCCATTAAGTTGTGTGTGCAAGTTCTGCTTGTTTATGGCAGAGCAGCAATATCTGCACCTTCCAGTCCAACAATCCGTCAGCATGGGTAGATTTACTTAAGAATTTGTGTGTGGGCAGCAGCTATTATGATCTGCTCTAAAGGTTCTTGATTATGTCTGAGTGTACATGAGACCTCCTGTTTTTCACAGTTATCCAAGAGAGCTAGACAATGGGTCTCACTACCTAGAGATCAGGGAAGAATAAAGTCGTGAATTCGAAATAATAAATTCCCACTACATGTGGCAGGATTTAAACCTGGGACCTTTTCCCCCAGAGGCTGGTATCTTACCTCTAGACCACAGAGTCCTCATTATGCCATCTCCATCGAACATTTGCATGTTGTAAACTACAATACAACATGTCTATGCCATCCAACATTTGCATGCTGTAAACCACAAAACATGTCTATACCATCTAACATTTGCATGCTGTAAACCTCAATACAAGAGGTCTATGCCATCTAACATTTGTATGCTGTAAACCACAATACAACAGGTCTATGCCGTCTAACATTTGTATGCTATAAACCACAATACAACAGGTCTATACTATCTAACATTTGCATGTTGTAAACCACAATACAACAGGTCTATACCATCTAACATTTGCATGCTGTAAACCACAATACAACAGGTCTATACCATCTAACATTCTTTTATGGATGAATGAGATGGGTAGTCATAGAGTGAACACAGAAGAATTGAATCCTATATGAACATGAAAATAGACTCCAGCCTCAAAGTTACAGCAATCCACACTATGCAGGTAGAGATCAGATAATACTGGAAACTAAATGAAATCTTTGCTGAAGCAGTGAATAATTGACCTAACCAGCATCGACAACACTCATAGTCTTACCTATAGATACGATATCGCCCGGAAGCAGCTCATCTGTCATTATTTTAAGCCATTTTCTGTTTCTGTATACCTGCAGGCATAAAGAGCAATCAGAAACAAATTACTTGCTGCCAACTAATGCAAATGCAGCCAAAGGATGACCTGAGCACAGGAGATGGTAACCATGCCTTTACTACACCACTCCAGAAACGGTCTACTAAGCCTGGTCAAGAATCTTCAGCACACACCTGACGACTACTACTTTTCATTTCCCACCCTTAGAAGGTCATTAAGTGGGTGTGGATATGGTTGGGTTGCAACACAGCTGTTATGTTTATGCTTTTCAGTCCAATGCATTGACCTCAGCATGGCATAGTAGGTTGCCTGACCTCTCTGATCTCTACCCCCTTCAACCAAGTTAATTAGTCTGTTTCCAGAAGCTTCAGAATTGCACAATATCACTGAATTTGTGAAATATTTCAACTTCCTAATCTTTTTCTTTCTCGTTCATCCTAAAATGGGCATCACTCGCATTCGAATAAATTTAGGGGAAGAGGTATGTCACATACGTCTTCCCATGAAATTATTCACTGATCTATCACCTTGGAAGTTTCCCTCCATAATAATATTTGTTTATTATTATTTGTCTCTCATCACTTGCATGTATTGTACTGTTTACAGTCAAAACTACTGACCACTTTCTTTACCTCTAATTCTATAAATAGCATCATTGAAGATGTCATCTTTGTATGGGATGCTTAAGAAGCATCACAAGCATGTTATTTTTATGGGTATTATTATCTGTTAGAATTTAGCAGTGTCCATGCCTTACATGCATATAAGAAACCAGATGTTACAAACAAGTACATAGATTTGATTGATTATTTCATGTCAATATTTCTTTCCCTATAAAGGCTACAATTTTGTTGCTGCTGCTCTGACCAGGTTCTCAATATAAAGTTGATGTATTTACATAGCATCAGAATATTTTGTAATCAATTTTGTTAATATTGATGAATATAAGAACAATCTAAGACAGAATTTAATTCCAAATTTTCAGATCACAAACAAAACATGTCCAAAATAATATAAGAACTGAATTCTTATCTTGTTTGTCTGTATGTCTACTATTCAAATACTGTGAGTAATCCACTCTTTTGGTGGCAAAGCCGGTCTGTAGAAGCTGCAAGTGTCAGTAATGTCCAGTGTTGCTTATAGATGGCTGTGGTAGTAGGTCTTTTCTTTCTTTCTTCAGACCAGGGCTTTCAACTAACAAATGTTTTACAGTTTAAAAAAGGTAATGACAGTTTCTGCACAGAGATATATAAAAGTAAAAAAAAATGTAAAGGAAATATGGTGTTAGTGACCATAATTTTTACAGACCTTCTGCACCTGATTTTTTGAGGTATTGTAGTCGGTATTACGCCCATGCCATTTTACTTTCCCAGAAAAAATTGGGTACCCATTTTAAGGCTGGGTGAACCTGGAAGCTGTCGATCAGGATCAAACCCATCCTCTTGTCCTTTATAGTCCAGTTCACTAACCACTGAGCTATCATGGCTCCTTACTGGGATATATGGTTTGGATTTATTCTATTTAGCTTTTAATTCAGCTCAACATGTCCAGTTCTTAGTTGAAACACTGTGGCTTGGTCTTTCCTGTGTAGTATATTGATGTTATTTTTGAGTTTTGGTGTACTTATTTCAGCATCATCTTGTTCAAACTAAATATAGTTTATGTAACACAAACACTCTCTTCACCAATATGGCAACCCCCAGTAGATGCAATAAACTCTACACACAGACAGGTTACTATCTTTTAATTGCAAATATGGCAAGTTGCCCAGAACTCATACACCTTTTCTAAAATATGTCCTTTGTGATACTGCTCAAATGAAATTGACACATATCTTCTCATTGAATGCCCATCCTTTACTGACTTGAAGTAAAAATATGTTCTGTCATTTTCAAATATCATGAACATTCTTTACACATAATAAATCCCACATTTTAAGCAGATGTGTATTCTCTGCCCTAATTTCAAGTTAATATAACTCATAGTTATTGATTGAGAAAAATCAAATAAGACCTTTATGGCACAAGGTTTGTTTCTCCATCCTAAATGACAGCAAAATCATGCTCAAATGATTGATAGTTCAGAAAAATAAAATATTTGTGACAAGGTTTGTTCCTCTGTCTTAAATAACAAAACAAACAAGCCAAGATTATCATAAAAGATCTCCTGACTTCTTGCCCATTCTCCAAGTCTCCATAGAATCAAATCTACCTGTATGAGATAAGGCTTGTTTCCCATTTTCCGTATCTCTGCCATATTGCGTAGCTGCTGCTGAACGAGTGTAGCCTCAAACGCAATGAGCATGATGAGAGTGAACACAGAGTAGTACCAATACTCATCTAAACACCACAGCCCAACACAGAAAACCTGAAATGAATGAACCAAAGCAGAAACAGAATATAATATTGAGTTTCACGTAAATTCAGTATTTTTTTTAAAGTGTAACTACATTTGTATAACAGTTTCTGCTGTCATACAAATCCTTAATTTATACAGATGAATTTTATAATTTTATCATTTTCTTTCAAACTGAATTTTATTTTCAAAATTTATTTCTTCTACTTTTGTTCGCAAAACGGATTATTTTAGACTGAGTCATGCAACCTATGATCTGGAGCAATCTATCATACCATCAATCATTTACTTAAATACACATTAACTGTCTATTTGTTAAAAAATATATATATATATATAAGTAAAGTACCCCCATCATGCCAAGTGGCGTATAGGGAATATGGTGTTAGTGACCATAAATTTTATAGACCTTCGGCACATGATTTTTGGGGTAATGTGGTCGGTATTACGCCAGTGCAACTTCACTTTCCCAGAAAAAAATCTGGTACCCATTAAAAGCTGGGTGAAGCCAGAAGCCGTCGGTTGGGATAGAACCCTACCCCTTGTCCTTTGTAGTCCAGTTCACTAACCACTGAGCTATCATGGCTCCCATATACAGTCGAACCTGTCTAAGGCGACCATTCACGGGACTTTCAAAAACTGGTCCCATAGGACAGGTGGTCCTGCCTCACAGGTTTCACATAATAAATAGAGCGATAAAAAAAATTTTATCCTAAGCACTATGAAAACTAACCTGCAAATCAGCGTAATCCATGAGTAGAACATAGTGCACATGTCGGTCTACAATAGCCACTGGTTGGACACTTTTCATAAAACACGATAGTTAAACACACAAAAATATTTTGTCGAATCACTGATATTCGTTCTTCCAGCGTTAATGCTTTTGGTTTTACACTTTTGACACTGGCCATTTCCTATATTGTGTATAACACTTTTAAAATCCACAAAAATAATTCACTGAGATACTGTACATGTACGTGAATACACTCTAAGTGGGCAATGACTAATTCTTTAGTTAATTCCTGTAATTTATACGGGCCACGCAATGGTCTACTCTGGTCTAGACGGAACCGCAAAGTGATGTCACTTCACGAATCATAGATCTGTGTCTGCCGTGTTTCTCACACCAGTATTGACTGATAAACGTAACACGTCCCACTGTAATCTGGGACTCACTAAATACGGGAAAACTTCGACACCTGTGTCGATCGTTTATGGCTCCCAGCGAGACGGAGAAGGACTGGCTGGTCAGTGTATCGTTATCTCGGATTACCCGCGTGTCGTAAACGGGATAAATAACATTGGCGGCGGTTAATTAGCCTGGTCTCTGGTCGCGTCATACGGTGAGCGCCATAATCAGTGTTAGCATATAGTAAAAAACTCGGGGAAATTGTAGACCCGGTCCTATAACCAGGGAAACGCTTTAAACAGGTGGTCCTAAGACCAGGTTCAACTGTATATATATAAATAAATAAGGGTTAAATTGTACTAGATACACTGGGAAATATGGAGTTAGTACCCACGTTGTCTTTTCATGGCCACTGGCACGTTTTTGGTTGATGTGATCAGCACTAAAACAGGCTGCCCTACAGAAAATCTCCATTTTTGTGGAGTTGGGTAAAACATGAAAAGTTGTTTGAAAAATCTGGCCTAGAAACTAAGAATTGAACCTCCAAACACGTAAGCAGCAAATAAGCACACTGACCACTCCTTCTTGCAATTTCTAAAGGAATGAAAGGGTTAAATATAAAGCATGATTGTTTGTCATTGATACTTTATTTGCTCATTTGTGTCTTTCCAGGAAGATAAAATGTACATGCTTCTTCTACTGTACATTCAAGGTGTTACATTCAAGGCTATTACAAGAAGCTGTGTATTAAAATTTAAAAACGTTTGTGGTTAAAAGTTGAATATTGTATCCCAGATTAGATTTGCCAATCTTTGATCTCTTTGTTACAAGAATGCTCAGTCTGTTGCAATTCTGTGTCCTCAGTATTCCTATACATGTTCTCTACTTTTACTGTGAAAAAAACTGAATAATTCTTACATATTTGTTTCTCAAAGTTTTACCATACTTAATTGTCTAGTAGAATGGCTTCCTATTCTATATATCCACTTGGAAAACCTATAATCACGTGTCAGGGGAATACCCTTAGATTTTGACATTTTTGCCTCAGTTTGTGCATGTTTTTGTGTATTTACATCCTGTTATCATGACTTCTAATTGAAAACGAGTAAAACCTCCTACTTCACCGTGGATTATTTCAAAGTCTACAGCAGCTGTGAAATGTCAGTAAACTTAATTTCAATAAGAAATGGTATGTTTACATTATTATTCTGTTGTTGTTTTTTCGAGGTGTCTGTCAATTTTTGAACCTTCATTTTCCTCTTTATTCAAATTTTAAACACATACCAAAATGATTTTATGTCAGACAAATATATTTCCATTTTGTGCAATATTTCTTCTTTAATTTGATATAAGATATGATACACTTTATTTTAAAATATAATTATAACAGAATTTGCTATATTGGTGACATAAGTTTTCACAAATCTAAGTCAGATAATTCAGCCCAAACCAGCAAAATAACCAGGAAGGGAGAGGGTTAACTACTAAAATATCCTTCTTTCATGCATTAAATATTGACTTTAGGTAACAAATTTATGCTTCATGCCTGGTGCCAAGTGAAACTATCTCCATACTATATCAATTTTAACCATATATTATGATTCTATCATAAAAATTATCACCTCAAAAAACAAATTCTTGGAATTTGACAATTTTCTGCAGGCAAACATTTCCCCTTAATTACTACTTCTGGTGACCCCTGAGTGTGACATTTGTTTACTTTTATGTTGGATTTTGCTTTACTTTCAAGTACGCCATAAAATGTACAACAGTATCGTAAAAAGGGGACAGTTTTTTTCTTCACAAAATTAGATAATTTTCTAAAAATTCTTCTTTTATCTTTTAATGGGAGAAATCTCTTCATTGGTGAGACATCAGATAAACCTTTGGGATAGATAGTGAACAACACTTTGAGGGAGCCAAATGTATGGCTGGATTGATAAACTTACAGTAGCCGTGTGAATAGACAACATAACACCTTGGGTAGCCACTGCACCATGCATTCAAATTTCAGGCCATAAATTTAATGTTACCCTGGAAATTATAACAGCACCTGATTCCCATATGTCTGCTTGGGTAAATACACAGCTGTGCAGCAAAAGTTCAAAGATAATCTTATTTTCCAAACTCCACATGTAACAATTAAGTGGTAGTAATTTTTACTGCGGTATCATGAAACCATGACCCACAGATATGCATCATAATCTAGGGCTAAGAATGAGCAGAATGCACAAAGCTTATGACATCTTCATCCATAAATACTGCAAAATTTTCAAGATTGTAACTAAAATGCCATTTTGAGATGGAAATAAACAGCTGTGAAAGATAAATTTCATTTTCAGAAAGTATGATGCATACACATTTTCCTCAGATTAAATGACTCAAGTAATTTATTTTGAAAAGAAAGAATATCTAGACACAATGAATGCAATCAATGGACGACAGAACAAAATTTGCTATAAATGTATTGGGTTAAATTGATATTATTTTGATAGTCGCTTAAATTATCGGTGGTGGTAACATGGTAATTATCCAGTAAATAGAAGAACTGTATCTGCTACAGATTTGTGTTGCCTTATATGTAAGATGCTAAAGCAGCGGTCGTCAAACTTTTTCGACCCACGGAGTCCTAATTCTTAACCACAAATCACCGCGGCAGCACCTTATATCAACAAAAATTACAATGTTAAAAAACCCAAACTTTTAAGAACATTTTGACGGCATATTTAACAGGTTATTATATTTATGTAATAAAAGTATAAGTGAATCAACTTACATTGTGATATTTATTTGCTGTATAAAGTCAATGGGAAGAATGAGCTTGCTTCATCCTCACCAGGTCCTCAAATCTTGGCACAAGTTTGGAAATTCCCACTCTAATCTCTTTCTCAGCGTTCAAATGTGATCTGTATTTGGTTTTTATAGCTGCCAGTGCCGAAAAACCGGTCTCACATAAGTAGGTAGTCGCAAATGGAATTAATACACGGAGGGCCTTCTTGCCTACTTCTGGAAATTCTTGCTTTACAAAGCTCCAAAATTCTGGTAGTGATGAGGAAGCTAATCTTGCTTTCAAAGTTGCGTCTGATGAAATATCAATCAATTGCTCTTGTTCTTTCGAAGTGAGAGTTGTGGGTAGTGCTGTACTAAACGGGTTTTTAATCCAATCATACTGGTCTGCCTCTCCTGAGAAATACTTGTCAAAATAAGCAATGAGCTGTGTTAAATGACCTACAAACACACCTGTTAGTTCTTCACTTAAACTCAAATCATTATCAACTAAAAGTGCATGTAGAGTTGGAAAACAGTAACTAAAATCTTTGTCGACCAGTTTTTCCTTCCACAATAATAATTTTCTTCTGAAGGCGGAAACTTTCTCCGACAGTTGTAGTATGTGCGTTTCAGTACCTTGCAGGGACATGTTTAACGAATTTAGTTTTTCAAATATATCACAAAGATATGCCAACTTCAAAACAAAGTCGTCATCCACAAACTTTCCTGAACTAGAATGCTTTTCTTCAACAAGATAGCAATGAAGCTCATTTCTCAGTTCATAGACCCTTTTCACGACATTTGCACGTGAAAGCCATCGAGAGTTACAATAATAGAGCAAGGAAGTATGTGTGGCTCCCATATCAATGCACATTTGCTCAAACCACCGGCATTTAAGTGGTCGCATTTTAATAAAATTTACTACTTCGATTATGGACTGAACAACCTCATTAAGGGCCGGGCAGGTGTTTTTTGAAGCCAGTGCTTCCCTGTGAATAATGCAATGAGTCCAAACACAGAAAGGAGACTTTTTGCGGATCAAAGCTTGCAGCCCAGTATAGCATCCAGACATTGAACGACCTCCGTCTGTGCACACTCCTACACAATTCTCCCAGTTAATTCTATTTTCTTCAATAAAAGAATCAAGTATTTGAAACAGATCTGCTGCTTTGCATGCAGATTTTATGATTTTACAAAAAAGTAGTTCCTCGCAAAACTTGCTATTGTCATCTATGAACCGAACATAGCAAATTAAGTATGCATCACTGTGTATGTCAGTGGCTTCATCCAGCTGAAGAGCAAAATCACCTCGTAGTTTTTGAATAAGCTGGTCATTAACATCGTCAGCCATCTCATGAATTCGACGACTAATAGTGTTATCTGACAAGGGCACATTCAGCAGTTGTTTGGCAGCAGACTCACCTATCATAACAGTCACCATCTCAACTGCGGCCGGTAAGATAAGTTCTTTTGCAATGGTGTGAGGTTTCTTGTTCTTTGCTACTAGATAAGCAACTTTGTAAGATGAAAGAAGAGCCCTTGAAGGAATCGTCGCATGTTTTGTGAAAGTTGCCTTTTGTTGATTCATTTCTTTTAACTTCTGAGAAAAGAATTCACGTGGTCGGTTCACTAAACTACTATGGACTGTTTGCAAATGTCGTTTCAATTTACTGGGATGCATGCTTGCACAGGCCAAAACTTTAAAACAAATAACACATTTTGGGCACTCCTCATTTTCTACAACAGTGCTAGTAAATCCGAAATCCAAGTAACTATCGTCATACTTACGCTTTTTCCCCCGTTTCAATTCTGCGTCTTTTGAACTGCATGAATCGTCAGAGATGGTACGTTTTATAGTCCTACTTACAAAATTATCCATTGTGACAACAGAGCACTGACACGAGACAAGGTTTTAATCAAACTGACTTCGATAAAACAAACGTCCAAACTGAATATTATTTTCACTGGTGCGACTTGAATGCTCTTCTCTCGATCAAAGCGTATGGCGGGACGGAGTTGGATGGGTGGGAGGTGGGGGCGGGCAGAGAAAGTCCGAACGAGTGAGCCTATCCGGCGCCAATTTTCTTTGATTGATGTTTGCGGCACCCTTTCAAGAACAAAGGAAAGTCAACCACTTGGCCACAACACACACACACGCGACTTTACACCGAATAAATTTGAATAAAACATTGTTGCTAACTGTCATTGAAAAGAGCGGAAAATAAATCTTGGGCCATAGAGAGAAATAATTAGACATTATTGTGGTACAAAAACGGCGAAGTTGATAAATTGTTTGTTGAGAAATATCACCTACGACGGGCATGGCACTCGTTGATGATGAAAATGATGTCCGATCCGCGGAGCCCCTAGGATGGGCTCGCGGAGCACCTAGGCTCCGCGGAGCACAGTTTGACGACCGCTGTGCTAAAGTTAAGATTTTTGCCAGATTTCATGAGAATCGAATATATAGTTCCACAGAAATCACTTCTTCAGAGCATGTATAACAAAAATAGAAAGCGGCAAAAAGGTCAAATGAAAATAAACACACCCTCCTGGTCCCAACAGAAAGCTTGAAATGCATCAAGAGTAAAATAAATATGTTTTGTACATATAAATATGTTATACGCAACATTACTTTGTGCACTGGTTAATGCAAAACATTTAACAAACTGTCGCAAATCTATCCAGTTAATAGGTCACATGACATGTTTGGCCAAACAGCTGAAGCTGAATGAGATAAATTAAGTGAAACATGTTGTAATAAAGCAGTCAAAAGCTTTATCGAGATGTTTAAAAGCTTGAAGCTTGAAACAAGATCTGCAGAAATATAAATATGGTCATATAATAAGCAAAGCGAAAGAAGACATAAAGCAGTCAATGAGTAGAAACGAGCAGTCCTACTTTGTAAAACCTTTCATCCAAAAATCAAATACAAAATACTTGCACTCACCAGCATTCTCAGAAACAAAAAGTTTCACATAAAATGTACATCTTTTTTTTTAAGACCTCTCTCATCAAAACCTTACTTGGAAAACAAAAAATGGTGCAGTTGCTCTCTCCTTGAAAAGTTCCATGAACTTGGGTATATCCATGGCCATTCTGAAACAATTCATAACATAATAATGAAGATCATGTTTTTTTTATTTATCAAAATAAAAAGCTTAGTAAAGTAAGTAAAGAGAGGGGGGAGGCCAGGGAGACCCAGTCAGAAGAGCCATTGAAACAGAAGCAAATGCTGTGTTTGGACATAGGTTCAGCTGGAGGGGATTACATAAAATCAGGTCCATTGGTAGAGTATGGTTGCAGCCTTTTGTCCTACACGGAGCTGCAGGGCATAAGTCAAGGTCTATATTTCTTTATATTTTACAAAAAATGTTTAAAGCAAAAAAAGGCATAGAAAACAATCAAAGTTAGATGCAACAGTGGCATGCTGCTTCTTATCAAGTGATGGTCTGCAGACAGAGAACTGCAAATATCAAATATCTATCTATCTATTGTCCTTTCGAGCCGAAGACGGCACATAGGGCAGAACCACAATCTCAAAAACAGAAACCTTGCGTGCCAAAGTGGCACATATTGCAGAGATCACTGCTCTAAAATATATGGCGCTGTTTCCATGACAATACTTTTTACAATGACAGCTTGTCAAGCCATCGATCAATCTCCTTAGTCGCCTCTAACGAAATGCCTGGAAGGTCACAGTGTCACTATAAATATCAAATATAATGATCACAGATAACATAACCTAAAGCTTGAGCAACAAGAATTAGCACACTATTATGTGATGTTATTATAAGTCTAGGTTTCATAATAATTGAAAATGAATGTAATGAATATTAATTCAGTCTACACATAACACGACACCATAAAGGCTAAACTTTACGTTTTTGGCTGCAATTCCTTCTTAAGGACAACAATCTACATATAATAATCAAAACTCTAGAGCAATATTGATACTTATTTTAAAATTCTAAACAATATTTTGAACTGTACCATACAAAAAGCAATAATACAAAACCAGGCTTACGTAAAGCAACAGAAAATGTATACGAGCATCTTATATTGAAATGTGACTATAGTCCTAACAATGAAAGGTCATGCTAATAGTGAGATTGCAAAGATGAAGTGAGAGAAACTTTACTCCAATCCCATTCTATCAGGGGTGAGCTGGTTGCTCTTTACAGTATGTATCTCCAATACAAAGATGCTTGTATTTTTAGTTTTTCTTTTCTTTTCTTTCCTTCATTTGCCTTTTGAAAACCACGTGCTGTTTAGTTGGTAGATTGTATAACCAAAGGATGGGGAATACAGAGATTATTATCACGACATCTCTTAGGATCACTGAGGCATTAAAGTGTTTTAAATAAACCAAAGCAATGAATAATTAAGCCTACAATACCTTGACTATACCAGCTGTTAGTGTGCAGTGTAAAAGAGTCTTCTATGATCTTTTGTGCTTGGTGAGCTATTTGACTTGAAATAATACTTAAGACACATGTATCAGACCAAAAAGGCACAGATACAAGAGGCTTGCTGTAAACAGCCAAACAAGGCATCAATGCCTTTTAAGAGAATGGCTTGGCAGAAGGTCAACAACAGAAATGAAAAATAACTGTCGAGATCGAAAGTTTTGGAGAGACATGATGAAGTACTATAAATGGTATGCGGTATAGGAATAAGTTAAGAGTGAAAATGCTAGACATTATAGTGAAAGGAAGAAAAAATAAAGAACTATACCCAAATAGTATTCTTTTAAGGGGCAGGTGAGAAGTAGTCATCATGTGAACAAAACAGAAGAACTGAAATAATAAACTGCTCATTTAAAAACAATTCCAAGCTTACGAATTTTTGCCAAATTTCTTCTCAGCACTGGCAACTTCTTCATCTTCTTGGTAACCTTTACAGTCCATATAGAACTGTACTGACTGGTCAATGGGGAAAGACAATGGAACAAACTGCTTTCGTTCCTCTTCATCATAAATGTACTTTGTCTTCTGGAACATGAACCACAGCGGAGGATCGCCCTCATTCTGGAAAAGAACAATCATTTTAGCATGAAGCATGCAGTATTAAAAAGCTTGCAACTGTGATCAACTCTGTTCAAACTTAGAAAAAATATTTATTGTTATTTAAACAAATATTCTGCAGTGAAATTTAAATTTTAACAGCTAAATAAATGGAAAAAATAATAATATATGAAACTGTTGTAAAATTAAACATGATCAACAACACTTCAAATAGCTGTTAGTCTACTTCTTTCTACTCTGCTGGTTTCTTTAATCTGCATTTCTGCTTGTCTCTAAATAATTTGCTCACTGATTTTTTTAGCTCATACACTACCTCATTCACACTTCCTCTAATTGACTGCTCTGTCTGTGGGTGAAAATTGATATATATCTATGATGGCACTCCCTTGTCACCCGCCTATGTGTCTCTCCACCCACATCTGTTAATAATATAAATATTTGTTGACCCTGTGTCTGTCTTCCCACACAGTCTGGAGGTATTTTAAAAATTATTTGTAATTACACTTACCAAGGCCACACCCTGTGTGTCTGTTATTAAGTGCATTATCACTTTCCATGTTTACAGCACAATTTTTGTTCTTGTACCAGTAATGTAAAGGAAACAATGTTTCATTCATTTTTAATAAAAAGAAATAACATGTAATTAATGTATGACTGTTAATGCTCTATAAATTTTTACCAAATCAGAAAGAGTATTTTGTATGTTACAGTATCACAATGCCTGTCATGGTAGGTTTCAATAGGACCTGGTAGCAGAAGTAGGCGGCAGTACTGGTAGATTACATATCACGTGTAGTGCCATAACATAAAGTACCATAAATGGTATGCGATATATGAATAAGTAGAGTGAAAATGAGTTGCAAGAAATGTTGGACATTATAGTGAAGGAAAGCAAAAATAAAGGACTCAGCCTCAATAGCAAAAAGACAAAAGTAATGGTAGAAACAAAGAAAAAGATGCAATGCACAATAAAGACAAGTGGAACAATAAAACAGGTATATGAATTTAAATACCCAGGAACAATGTTAACCTCAGCTGGTAGAGGTGAGATGCAGAAAGGCTCAGGCAAAAGCAGTTTTCCAAAAAATGAGGAAAATACTATACAATCCATTTTTGACAATAGAAACAAGAAAAAGAGTTCTTAAATGTTATGTAGAGCCAGTCTTAACATGTGGATGTGAATCATGGACAATAGGACAACAGACAAGAAAATCACTTGAGTCTGTACAAATGTGGTCTTACAGAAGAATGCTGAGAAAACCATGGACAGCTAAGAAACATAATGAAAATGTTCTGAAAGAGGCCAAAGCAAAAAGAGAGCTAATTTCCAATAATTCGAAGAAACTATTATCATTTTTTGGCCATGTAATGAGAAGGGAACAGCTGGAATATATTATGACAACTGGGAAAATTGAGGGACGAAGAGATGAAAGCAAAATGAGGAAAGCAAAAAAAAAAAGATACCAGACAGCTTAAGAGAATGGTTTGGGAAAAGTCAACAACAGAAATGATAGATAACTGTTGAGATCGAGGGTTGTGGAGATACATGATCACCTACCCCAGCAGGCATGGTACTTGATGATGATATGATTAAGCCATTAAAGCCTTCCTTTCTTCCTGACAAACATTGAGAAATCTTCTTTTTTTCCTTAAAAAAAAAAAAAATAGACAATCCTTCTCCTTTACCTGACAAACACCTGAAAACCTTATATACACTCCATTACTTATTTTTCACTAATTTCAACTGAAGAACTTGTTTCAAACCCTGCATGATTGTCTTGCAATGCAAAGTCCCCTAAAACTTTGCTAATTCACCTTCAAAATTAAATCAATTTCAGGCTTTAGAAAAGCATACTTGTATTTACAAACATAACTACATTTTTATTATGTAATTAAGTAACCAGAAAGGTTTTACCACCATAAAGATAAAACTACATATTATTGTTATGTAAATAGTATTACCCGTTTATTATGTAACTTGACCAGCTCTGTTGAACCATTATTCGGTGTTGGCACTACCTTCACCCATTGAGCTTTGAATGGATTACTGACCTGAAGATGAAAAAAAAAGCAAATAATCATTACCCAAATACCAAAGATTTTAAAAATCAATAATAAGTTGACACACATCTCTCTCTCTCTCTCTCTCTCTCTCTATATATATATATATATATATATATATATATATATATATATATATATATATATATATATATATATATATAAAATAACATTTCTAGGGGCGCTGCAAAATCCATAGTCAACTATGACTGATAGAGGCTACTATTACTATTATTTTATATATATATATATATATATATATATATATATATATATATATACACACACACACACATCCATTAGATGTTGAAGTGAAATAACATGACTAACAGGAAAAACAATATTGTAAAAATAAACTATCATATAAGCATAATAAATTATTTCATGCTATCAACGTATGCCCATACGTCTCTTCTTTCCTTACTCATTTTCCTTTCAGCGTTGTAGGGAAATACAGTTTACGGTCTTTAGTTCCACTATTAGTCTCTACCGCTGTCATGTTTCATAGTGTTTCTAATGTTCCATGAATCCATCTTTTTCGTGGTTGACCCATGAGTATGGTGTTCTCAAAATGTTTATTAAAGGATTGTTGTGTTGTGGTTTTCTGTCTTATCACATGGCCAAAACATTTTATATGTTGTTTATTAATGTACTCTATGGTGGGTATTATTATTAGCTTTTTTATCAGTTCTTCATTCTTTATTTTATCTCTCAAGTTTTATTCCTTTTATTAGTCTAACTCATCTCATTTCGGTGTTGGCTATTTTTGTTATTGTTCTTGAATCTAGCATCTGATATTAGTATCACAACATTGGGATAAAGATTGTGTTGTAGAGTGTTTGTTATTACTTATGTTGGTTGAAGTGGATATAAGAAATAGATAAATTACAAATTTAAAACTGAAATTAATATAATTCATTAAATGATTAACTAATTTTGTATTAATTATGGTAAGTATATTACAATGCATCTGGTTCATGCATCTGCTGTAAGATCTGTCTATCCACTAATAGCAGATTGAGCCACAAGAAGCTGCTAAGGAAAAAAGAACCCAGCATAAGACATAATAATAAAATATACTACCTTGACTAGACTAATTACGGTTGCTGAAAATTGTTACCAACTGTCTGTCATGACAAAAAAGGCCAGGGCATTCATCATCATCACTAAGTGCCGTCTTCGCATCGAAGGTTGGCTACCATTCCACTGTCTCTTGCTTTGATGGTGCAGGTGGTCATAGGCTGACTTGTCCATTTTTTGATGTTACTCATCCATGTTAGTCTTGGACTGCCTGTTTTACCTTGTATTTTCCTTTCCAAGTTTACTTTTAGCAGGCTGCTATGTCTTTTAACATGCTCCAAAAATCTCATTTGTTTTGTTTCAATTGCGTTCAGTAGTTCTCTTTTTATTTATAGTAGTTGTAAGATTTCATTTGTTTTCATTTCTTTCCATCCAATTCATCCTAATCTATAAATCCACATTTCACAGGGTTTCAATTTTCTGTTCTGCTAGGCCATTATATAGCAGAGAAAGAGAATGAACTACAAGAAATGATAATGGTCATTGAGTTATTTGCGGGTCATCATCATTGCACTCCGAACATATCCATACGTGCTCAGATCCCCTCCTCAGCAAGTCCCGCAATGTCTAGCAACTGACGACTCCAGTTCTATGTTGGTCGATAAGTCTTCTTACACGGCCACTAAGTTTCTCATTTCTGGCTGTGCCCATCTTAACTCCCATTTCCATCATCCGAAGAAGTGACGTGGATCTGTGTTTATCGAAGACCGGTGCTCTTCCCACATCTCGGAGGGCATTGATGATGTTTGCCCGATCCATTGGTTGCCCTTCCTCAACGACAGCGCAGCTAACCAACCTATCTGCTCTTTCATTTCTCCGTACTTCCGCCATGTCCAGGGACATAGTCAAAAGTGACCTTATGTATTTTGGACTTCTGCAATGACTCTACCCATTGCATGCGTACAGAGCCCGCCTCCACTTTTTTTTATCATGCTCATCGAATCACTCAGTATACATGAGTGGGTATAGTCTTGTGATTCTAACCATTTGAATGCCTTGGACATTGCCATCACCTCCATTGTCATGCTACTCGTGGTCATGACGTATGTACCACTGTCTTCTTTCACTATTATGCCTGCTGAGCATGCTGTAAATGCCCATGCACTTCTTTGGTGTCATCTTACAGATCCGTCTGTATAGATGACTGCATCTTTCTCATCGGTGTTATCACAAAAGAGACCATTGACCTCAGCATTAACCACGACCGGGTTCTGTTCCCTACTTTTCCTGTCGAGTGTGACAATACACGAGAAAGTCCCCATTAATGACGTAGGCACCGGTATCCACTCCTCACCAACGCTAATATTGGTAAGCCCACAGACCTGTTTGATGACATCTTCTGCTCGGCCCACCCATGATTTGCCTCTTTTTAGCCTGGTACCTTTCTCTGTGTTGTGCACGTGGTACAATGGATGCTCTTTATCTGTACTAATCTTCAGGTATGCTCGTGCTCTCCAGATCTTGATTCTGTCATCCATGGTTGGAAAGTCAAGAAGATACCTCAATGCTACACAGGGAGTGTCCCTCGTACATCCCTGGATAATGCACATGGCTTCATTTTGTATTTTCTCCAGCCTATCAATTTGAGTCGTACTGACAGTAAGAACTGCATACTCGATTGGTGCAAGGACTAATCCCTGGAACAGAAGAGTAAGTAGCTTCTGCTCGATGTTGACAGCTGTCATGACCTTCAAGGCGGCTGATCATTTGCAGGATTTTGTTGTAAATTATAAGGGTAAAAGAAAGCAACAAGAAAGGTCTCAGTCTGAATAGTAAATAAATAGAAGTAATGGTCATATATAACAAACAACCATCACCATCATGCAGCAGAAAAATAAACAGGACAAAACTGAAACAAGTGCAATGGGTCAAATACTTGGGCACAATAATAACATCAGATAGAAGATGCACCACAGAAATAAAAAGTAAGTAGAATAGCTCAGGACAAAACAGCATTTCAGAAAATGAAAAAATCTGTATGCAACAAATCTATGTCAATAGAAGTGAGAAAGAGAGTTCATTGGTGCTATATAGAGCCAATTCTGACATATGAAAGTGAATCATGGTCAGTAAAATAAAAAAATGAAAAGACGATTAGAGGCCACAGAGATGGGATTTCTCAGAAGAATGTTGAAAGTTCCCTGGACTGATAAAAAGACCAATGAGGAAGTTCTCAAAGAGGCCAATACAAAAAGGAAGCTCCTAAGAAACATCAGAAAGAAACAATCAACATTTTTCAAGCACATCATGGGAAGAGGAAAGTTGGAAGACTTAGTTACAACTGGCAAGATACTGGGAAAGAGTGATTGCGGATGACGAAGAGAGAAAATACTAGATAGCTTGGTGTCATGGCATGGAAAACAGTAACAAAATCTATAAGATGCACAATGGAAAGAACGTGGTAGAAGAACATGACTGTCTGCGCCAACCGATATGGCACATGATGATATGATAAATATAATAATTTATAATAGTGTTGCAGCATAACTTAATAGTTTTATAAGTTATTAGAAGCAATACCACACTCACATGTCACTATTGACAGTTCCTAAGCTAAAATGTTTACTAAAAAATTGCTATACTTTTTATTTTATGACTAAAGTTCTAAGGTTTCCGGTTGTTTCCAAAATGGAGGAATTATTTTTCTCCGGCTTGGTATATAACCGTTGATCAGAAGTTTAACAAGTCGCTATCGTAAAAACGATGTTGTTAATGAAACGTAGACCTGATACAGAATGTGTAAATTAGCAGTAGATAGTAGTGATAGTTTTTTCGGCCCTAAAACAACAACAAAAATAGGATTCTGGAATGTGCGAACAATGGTCAGTAATAAAGAAAAGACGATGGTCATACGTTGGACATGTGATGAGAAGAGATAATAATCGAATAGCAAAGCAAGCCCTCATATGGGAAACAACAGGTAAAAGAAAAAGAGGAAGACCCAGGGAGACACTGAGAAGAACATTGATGATAGAGGCAAGAGCAGCAGGAATCAGCTCCCTCAATGAGATAGAACTGCTTGCACAGAACAGAGACAGATGGCGAGATTTGATAAAATCTCTTTAAAAGAAAACTGCTAGAACAAAAAATTCATATGGGAAAAGGTGTATCTTGGTCTACGCCCTATGGGCCGGTTACGGCTCGAAAGGTCAATAGATAGAAAGTTCTAAGTAAATTATACTATTACTGTAACGGAAATAACAATGAATGTATCAAATTAAGATATATCATTAACACCATTCATTCATTTGATTCTGATTCATGTGATGATGATCATCAGGTCACATGTCCTTTGCAACATTCACCACAGCTCATCTGAAAGAAAGAGTCTTTGTCTCTAACCAGGTCGCCCACTTCTTCTGTTGTCATGTTCAAGGTCTCTTTGATGTCTTGAAATAACCTTCATAAAGTGTCACAGAGAAACCATGCCTTCCAGCCCTCATAGTAAGTATTTTATTTTCCTCTGTAGAATGGTGTTTATAAGCCAGATCTTTTTAATATTTCAATCTTATAGTTATTGAGTTATTTGCATGTCATTATCATTGCACTCTGAACACATATCCATAGGTGCTCAGATCCCCTCCTCAGCAAGTCCCGCAATGCCCACTGGCGACTCCAGTTCTGTGTTAGTTAATAAGTCCTCATATACGCCCACTAAGTTTCTCATTTCTGGCTGTGCCCATCTTAACTCTCATCTTTTTCATCCGAAGGAGTTCCCACATCTCGGAGGGCATTGATGACGTACACCAAATCCATTTGTTGACTGTCTTCAGTGGCAGCACAGTTTGCCAACCAGTCAGTATGTTCTCATAGTTTATTGATATTTTTCTTTATCCCCTATCTGTGACTATCTGAAGGATTTTTCTGTAGTCTGTAGCATTTTCATTTAAATGAATCAGTGTGAGTGTTCTTTCTAGCCGTTTGCGTGATTCTCCATGATTCGTATAATGACAGTTACTTTTAAAGTAGTTAATAATAATATTATTATATACTAAATATTTATTATATATATTAATAATATACAAAATGAACAAAAAACATTAACTTTCATTGCATTGCCTAAAAAGAATAGTGCAGTTGAATGCAGTGATTTTAGAACAATAAACGTAATGAGCCAGGTAACCAAAATTTTACTAAAAGTTATACAGGGAAGGATTCAGAACAAAATTAATACTGAATTAGATGAGCAGCAATTTGGATTCAGGAAAAACAGTGGGACAAAAGAAGCCATATTCAGCATTAGGACATTGATCGATCGAAAAGTACATAGAAGTAAACAAACCAATATATGCCTGCTTCATAGGCTACACCAAAGCATTTGATAGAATACACCATAATCAACTTATAGACTGCCTAAAAGATATAAGTCTGGATGACACAGACATACGACTGATATGTAATTTGTACTGGGAGCAAACAGTAATAATGAAATATAACAAGGAGAACTCTTCACCCATTGATATAAAAAGAGGAGTAAGACAAGGATGCATCCTATCACCAAGCTTGTTCAATTTATACACTGAGCAAATTTTTAAAAAACATCACTGAGATGCCAGGCCTAAACATTAATGGGAAGATAATCAATAACCTAAGATATGCTGATGATACTGTTCTACTAGCAGAAAATCCTAAAGATCTACAACAATTACTTAATGTAATAAACATGACAAGCAAAAAGTATGGACTAGATATGAATATCAAAAAGACTAAAACTATGATCATAAACAAAGAAAATTCTCATGACCTACAATTGAATATCAAAGTTGAAGGAATACATCTGGAGACAGTTCAGAGCTACAACTACCTGGGACATACTATAACCAGTGATGGAAAATGTACAACTGAAATAAACAAAAGAATAGGTATGGCAAAAAGTAATTTCAATGTCATGAAAAATATACTAATATCAAAACAAATATTACCAGGACTAAAACTAAGAATAGCAAAATGTTACATCTCAAACTCAATATTCCTGTATGGTGCAGAAACATGGACATTAGACCAGAAAACAGAACAGAAAATTGAAGCCTTTGAAATGTGGATTTATAGAAGAATAGGTAGAATTGGATGGAAGAAAAAGAAAACAAACGATGAAGTTTTTTTTAAAACAACTAAATCTGAAAAGAGAACTACTAAACACAATTAGAACAAAACAAATGAAATTTTTGGGTCATGTTGTTAAAAGACACAACAGCCTAATAAAAGTAATATTGGAAGGGAAAATACAAGGTAAAAGAGGCAGTGGCAGACCAAGACTAACATGGACGAGTAACATCAAAAGATGGACAAGTCAACCTATGACAATCTGCACCATCAAAGCAAGAGACAGAGTGGAATGTCACTCCATGGTAGCCAACCTTCGATGCAGAGACAACACTCGATGATGATGATGAATAAATAAATAAAAAACAAAAAGTATACTATTAGTTTTATAGCACTATAGCTAGTAGTAGTTGACTACTTACTAATTTACTTATACTATAATTATAATATTTATATTAACTACTAGTTAATAACTATAACAAGTATATAAGTATTATTAATTACAATTACTACTGCACTACTGTTACATTACATTCACTATTATAAATTATATACTGTACTGTGTAACTTTGTGTAACTGTGTATACTGTATGATACTATGATGTAACTATTATTATTAGTTTTAAACTATTACTGTACTTGTACTGAACTGTATTATCATAATTATGTGTATACCGTCTTCTGTGCCATATACTATACTACTATACTTAACTATACTATACCTATTTAATTATTGGTTATCAGTCACAATCATCCCCTTATCCCTCATGATAATCAATGCTGCGCACTCATTAAATTTAAATTACTGACTCAACGCTACTCAACAGACTACAACTACCGGACTACACTTGACTTACACTTACACTTCCCTAAATAAGTTATAGATGAAGAATATTATTTAGAAATAAATTTTATTTCTTATATCAAAAGAGAAAGTACATTAGTACAATTCTCAAGCAAAATACACAGAGCATATAATTTTCTTAGTCTGTAAAATTTATGGCGAAGACAATGAACTATTATAACTATCTAGTATTAATTAATATTTAATTTGAGTATCTTCATCCTTACACTTGAACAGGTCAAAGCGCATCTGACGTGTACCGACCACAAACAAAACAATGCTGTCAGAACTTGCAACAGTCCGATGCCGGCAAACGCAATTAGTCCACCCTCAAAATAATCCTCAAGGCCATAAACTGATGTCCAAATGTAAGCCCATGTGGCAAAAATAAATAAAAATGGGAAAATGTATCCGTGTAGAATTAAAGGGCGTAAATTGTAGAACGACAGCCGCTGAATCTCTTCGTTCAAGGGGGCGGCCATCTTTGTACTTACAATGATTACCGTAAATCAACGCAAAAGTACACGGTTCTTTCTTCTTCAGCTTCCGTTTCCTATGACCACAAACTGAGAAAGTTACATAGAAAGGCCAATCGGCTCCGAATTTAGAACAGAGTTCATAGCATTCAATAAAGTCATTTTCATGTAATTTTCTTTATGGCTGCTGCTATTATATGTCAATTCATTCATTTTCCTCTGGGGCCGAAGACGGCAAAAAGGATGGAAGTTATAGTTCTCCACGATTGATGATTTGCTGTTAGTTCTTGGTTGTTTCTTAGTCCCATTGTTCAGCCTTCCCTGGTATTTGTTCAGCGTAGCGATTCCCTTGGTCTGTCTTGTTTTCTTTTAATTTATGGTTTTTACATAAATGTCTGTGAAGTTTTTTTTTTTAATTTATTCTCAACACATGACCGATGCAATACCAACGTCATCTTCTTATAAAGCTCGACACATATTCTTGTCTTGATTCGTCTTTTATCTGCTTTTTTTTTTCAATGTATACTTTCCAGCTTGTGCTTTAGATCCTACAAAGACATTTGTTTTGTAAAATGCATTTAATTTACCATCCAAAGTCTCGAGGGATTTCCAACTTTCACATCCATTTCTTAATTTTGATATCATACATGAACTGAATAGTTTAAATGTATATGACTGCTGCTATGTTATGTCAGCGCCTATTTTAAAATTATTTAGTATATTCTGTTATGTGACCATCGATATATTATAACTCACGACTGGAATGATTGACAAGACAATGATTGTTTAAAGTGAAATGTTAACAAAATAACTCATTGGTAGAGCTTTTCCATCAGGAGACAATCGAATCATCGTTTCCCTAGTCTCCAGTTCCAAGTGTTTAGTGAGGCGTGCCTGGCAATCGAAGGATACCCTGTTCTAACACTTAAATCGATCGGTTTTATTGTATTTCTTAGTTGTCTTTGTTAAGAAGATCAAGTAGATAACCGTAATGGAGAAGGATGATAAAAAGGAAGATTGTGTGTTCAAAATGATTATCTAGAAAAAAACTACGTGGTAAAGTTTCACAGGAAATATTGTTAATCGCTACCTTCTTTATCAGGGAAGTTATGAAATTTTCACACGAAGACGTATTGGTGCAGTGTAGAGCGTGAACTGAATTGAGACCTTCAAGTGTTATTAGATTAGAGATCGTAATGATACTGGTCATTGTTTGAGTATAGTAGTGATGGTTATATCACATAGACACAACTTTTTGAAAGGGAAAGTCCAGTGACATAGAGACCATGACTCCTAGCATCGAGGACAAACATGCTCCGTGTTACTTACAAACAACTAGATCGTATGGGTATATAACCAGTACTAAGCAACTCTCGCAAGAGCAAACAACACTCCTGTAGAAAGCAACACTCCTCCAGCAAACGCTCACATGTTACTAGGAAACGCCACGCTCATCTAGGTAACTGACACACTCCACAATGAAACTCCTACACCCTACTAGATAACTGATACATTCCACTAGGAAACCCCCCAACTCCACAATGAAACTCATACACCCTACTAGGTAATTGACAACCTCCACTAGGAAAATCCCAAACTCTACAATGAAACTCCCACAATCGACTAGGTAACTGACACACTTCACAAGGAAACTTCCACACCCTTACTAGGTAACGAACACACTCCACTAGGAAAATTTAAAAATCCACTATTAAAGTTACACACTCTACTAGTTAACACCTTTAATCCACTTGCAAACTCCCGCACTCAACAAGGTAAATACCACTCAACTAGGTAACTCCCGCACAACACTAGCAAACTCCTATACTCAACAAGGTAACACCCACAATCTACTCGGAAATTCCCAAACTCCACTAGGTCTATCTATCTATCTATCTTTCGTTCGCCTGAAGCATTGTCTATATCTGCAATGTCGTTTCCTGTATAAATGTTACTGTCTTTTGTAATTCTTGCAGTGGCCCATATAGTTTTGTCTGTAGTGTTGTATCTATGGGCCAATGGATTTTCCTCAGTCTACTATATTCAGTGCAGTCTTGAAGTATGTGTTCAGCAGTCTGGGGCGCCTGTCCACATGTACAAGTAGTTGAGGTGCCGATCTTGAATTTTGTATACATGTGACTATGGAGTCGATTGTGTCCTGTTCTGAGACGTATAATGATAACTTGTTCATATCTATTCATATTATAAAAGGCATCCTGATTTGGGGCTTGTGGTCCTCTGATTGATTTGATTATCTGTTTCTTATGATGGTATGTAACAGGTGTATCTAGTTGTGTGCCTGTTGAACCTTCCTTTGCCAACTGATCTGCTTTCTCATTTCCTGGTATTCCACAGTGAGATGGGATCCACTGCAGGGCAACCCTGTGGTGCTTGCAGAGTTCAGTCAATAAGGTCTGCAGATGTGGTAATTTTCTGGATTGTAGTGCCTGGAGTACTGATCTTGCATCTGTCAAAAACACTACAGGCTGCGGGCTAAGATTAATGTTCAGCAGTTTTTCTATTGCTAACTTTATTGCTTGTATTTCTGCATCATAATTGTGACAATATTTCCCTGTTGCTATTTTATTCATATCCCTAGTGTTATTTGGGTATTCTATATATGCACCTGCTCCCCCATTTTTTACTGCATTCTGTGCTGATCCATCTGTATACACACGAATCCATAGGTCTTGTGGGTATTCTTCATCCAGGAAACTGAGAGTTATTGTTTTTCGCTGTAGGCCAGCTCCTTGTCGTGGGGATGGGGCTTAACAGTCACCAGGGACTGAAAACCAAGACTGGCCAGGCCTTCCTACACCCGTGCAAGACCACAGTCTGCTCTAGCAATTTTAAGTGCTGAAGTCGGAGGCAACCAGCCAAAAGGCGCACTACAAAAATCAGGATGCCACGCACTCACGCCAATGGGAAGCATGCCTATAACTCCACTAGGTAACTATCTCACTCAATTAGGTAACTCCCACAACACACTAAGCAAAGCATGAACGCCACCAGGATATTTCCACACTCTAGTAGTAACTCCCACACTTTTTTGGTTTGGTTTGGTTTTTGGTTTGTTTATGGAAGGCCCCGGTATCACTGCAAACGAATTAAAATCCATAATTGCTGAGCCGCCCGTGCCAGTTGAATCATCCGAATTACTAACTCATCTCCCAAACAAAGAAAGGTAGCTGTAGTTCCTATCATGTCAGTCTCAGCAGACGCCAAAAGACATAAGGCGAAACCGCATAGAAAGTGAACACAGCCAACTGTTCCCTGCCATACGGTATAATCACTCATCGTAAAGAATTGGAATATCGAAACATTAGTTGTGGATTCTTACATAGATTGTGGGAGTTTCATTACATAGATTTTGGGAGTTTCATTACATAGATTGTGGGAGTTTCATTACATAGATTGTGGGAGTTTCATTGTGGAGTTTGGAATTTTCCTAGTGGAGTGTGTCAGTTACCTACTAGTAACTCCCACACTACACTAGGCAAGTCACGAACGGCAACAGGATATCCCCACACTCTGCCACCAGGATATTCCCACACTCTGCCACCAGGATATCCCCACACTCTGCCACCAGGATATTCCCACACTCTGCCACCAGGATATCCCCACACTCTGCCATCAGGATATCCCCACACTCTGCCACCAGGATATCCCCACACTCTGCCACCAGGATATCCCCACACTCTGCCACCAGGATATTCCCACACTCTGCCACCAGGATATCCCCACACTCTGCCACCAGGATATCCCCACACTCTGCCACCAGGATATCCCCACACTCTGCCACCAGGATATCCCCACACTCTGCCACCAGGATATCCCCACACTCTGCCACCAGGATATCCCCACACTTTGCCACCAGGATATTCCCACACTCTGCCACCAGGATATTCCCACACTCAGCCACCAGGATATCCCCACACTCTGCCACCAGGATATCCCCACACTCTGCCACCAGGATTCCCACACTCTGCCACCAGGATATCCCCACACTCTGCCACCAGGATATCCCCAAAATCTGCCACCAGGATTCCCACACTCTGCCACCAGAATATCCCCACACTCTGCCACCAGGATATTCCCACACTCTGCCACCAGGATATTCCCACACTCTGCCACCAGGATATTCCAACACTCTGCCACCAGGATATCCCCACACTCTGCCACCAGGATATTCCCACACTCAGCCACCAGGATATTCCCACACTGCCACCAAGATATTCCCACACTCTGCCACCAGGATATTCCCACACTCTGCCACCAGGATATTCCCACACTCTGCCACCAGGATATCCCCACACTCAGCCACCAGGATATCCCCACACTCTGCCACCAGGATATTCCCACACTCAGCCACCAGGATATCCCCACACTCAGCCACCAGGATATTCCCACACTCTGCCACCAGGATATTCCCACACTCTGCCACCAGGATATCCCCACACTCAGCCACCAGGATATTCCCACACTCTGCCACCAGGATATCCCCACACTCTGCCACCAGGATATTCCCACACTCTGCCACCAGGATATTCCCACACTCTGCCACCAGGATATTCCCACACTCTACTAGGATGCTCCGCGGCTAGCGACTCACAACTCACTACTGGCGTCAGGATCGACTAACAGCAGCGCTGATGTCGAACCTACTTCACTTTCTAGTGGTGGAAATAGACTAGCTAATCTGGCGAAGTGAGTAGAGACTGAAAGGGTAAGGCGACCCGATACTCAAAAATTCCGTGCTAAAGTCGGATGTGTTAGGCCGGAAAGCGTAAATATCACGAGTCTGCAGCAAAATACAACACAACGTATCTAAACTCAACAAACATCCTTATAAGGCAAGGCGATGAAGAGGAGTAGTCGCTGGGTTAGCGAAGAAGAAGAGGGCGGAGAAGTAAAACAAGAGGAAGAAATGTGTGCTTAATTGATGGAAAAAAATATATTTTGCATAAATTATTTATTTGTTCTCTTTGTAAAACATGAACTCTGACTGTCATGTTGACACCACCATCCTCTTGCTGTCGTTGTCATGTGGTTAAATTAGTTCACTCAAGCTACCGGTATCTCTCCATTAACTAATCATTGTTAACCTAGAAGTCTATTTAAATTAGATCTCGCCCCCAACACTTTCACAAATTCAAGCCTAATTCATACCCTTTTAATAATATTATGTTAATTAATCTCATGACTCTAAAATTCCATATTCTGCATTAAATTGTTACATTTCAGAGTTCGTTACACGGGGGGACAAATAATGATAAATAAATATTATTATAGAGGGACATTTCCGAGGTGATAGATCAGCGAATAACTTCAATGGGAGTGGTATGTTCACAACACTCGGGAAAAAAAATAATAGCTTAGATATCTGATTTGGCCGAGTTTGCTCTAGCCTTTGGTTCTCACGGCAAGGCGGTGTGACCAGGAGTACGGGTTCGATCCTGCTTCAGACTATCTATTGTTCTTTGTTTTTTTTTCTCTTGTTGATTATGTCTGATTTTTTTCCCGAGTGTTATAAACATACATTTTCACCTGCAGTTATTATCTTTATCCGAGGACGGAAACTCCGGAAGACAAACCACTGCTGCCTAGCAGTTGCCATCGGAGGAATGAAAGGCTATGAGAGAACACCCAGACCGAAACAACGGACAGGACAGGCTGAATAGCCATAGCTGGCATCTACCCGATGAGAAGGAAAGCGCCTCCATCAAACCAAGCTCAAGACCGTCAAAGTTGAAGTGTATCAGCCGCGGTGCAGGTTAAGAGAAAATCAGGTTACACACGAATATACGTATGACCATGCGATCAGCTCATTTTGAGTCGTGATGTTGTTTCTAGCGCCCCCCCCCCCCCCCTTCTCAGGAAACATGACAAGGTGTCAAGTTCGCATGATCAACAGACTCGAATACAGAAAAAGATTAAGAAAACGATACTTAAAACAAACTATTTTTTTCAAATGCGATTGTTCTTTCCTGTGCTGTTGAAACAATTAACTAGACCCGCTAGCGTCTACAATAAAAACAAAATTGCTTACATTGCGACTGTTATTCAAACACCATTTGTGACAGTACAGTTATCAAATTTAGAAGACAAAAGACATAGGAGAAAAGAGGAGAGGCCAGTCACCGCAAATACATTTTAATCGTTCTGCGGATGGATTTGTCTGACCAACATTGGCAGATTCAGCCACGAGAGATATAGGACAAAGCAGCATCCATCATAAGACACTCATATTTTTACCAAACTACTGACTTATCATGGTTGCTTGTTACCAACCGCCTGTCAAGACGCCAAAGACGTGAATGAAACAAATGTGTTTGTATCATTCTGTGTGACTAACGTCCCAATGTGAACAAAATCAAGCACGGTACTTATCTAACACACATAAAAGGATAATAGGTGTGGTGAGATAGCATAAATAGATCAATGAAATCAGTCAGAAAGAATGTATGAGACTTTATGGCAGATGACAACATTTGATGGAATCAAAAACATTCAAACACATAGACATATATTACTACAGAGTGATTTATCATCTCATGAGGAGTTGAATATTAATTATTACATGAGAAGTGGAGTATTGATCATCTCATGAGGAGTGGAGTATTGATTATCTCATGTGGAGTGGAGTATTGATTATCTCATGTGGAGTGGAGTATTGATTATCTCATGTGGAGTGGAGTATTGATTATCTCAAAAGGAGTGGAGTATTGCTCATCTCAAGAAGAGTGCGGAATTGATTATCTCTTGAGGAATTGAGTATTGATCATCTCATGAGGAGTGGAGTATTGATCACCTCATGATGAGTGGAGGATTGCTAATCTCACAAGGAGTGGAGTATTAATCATCTCATTCTTGGGAAGTGAAGTAATGTTCATCTCATGAGGAATGGGGTATTGATCTTCTCATTCGAGAAGTGCAGTATTTATTATCTCAAGAGTGAAATATGAATTATCTCATGAGGAGTGAAGTACTGACTATCTCAGCAGTAGTGTATCGATCATCTTATGAGGAGTGGAGTATTGATTATCTTATGAGGGGTGGAGTATAGATCATCTCATAAGGAGGGAAGTATTGATTATCTCACGAGGAGTAGAGTATCGATCATCTCATGACTAGGGAAGCATTTATTATTTCATGAGCAGTGATGTATTTATTATCTCATGATGGGTGGAGTGTTGATTTTCTCAGAAGGAGTGGAGTTTGTCCAGCGACCTTCATGCGTCTCGAACAGCCAATGACTTGTCTCCAGCCCCGATGTCGATCAAAGAGTGAGATGGACAAACGTCACAGAAACGTGTCAGCGTCTGCTCATGTAAACATTTCTTTCAGGAGTAAATAGAAAGAAAACCGCAAATCCCAACAATAATCATCATCATGAGCATCCCAGTGCCAATAGTCCTCACATATCGTTCTCATCTGCAGCAGATTTTCGGAGAAGACAACGGAGGCCTTGATAATTGTAATATTTTATCAGAATACATAACACAATCACATTCCAGGTTAATGAGTTAAACGTCAGTGTACAACCAGCCTAGTATAGCAGCGACATAGTTCAATTGACTCAAGCTGTTACTAATAGATAAACGTCAGTGTACAACCAGCCTAGTATAGCAGCGACATAGTTCAATAGACTCAAGCTGTTACTAATAGATAAACGTCAGTGTACAACCAGCCTAGTATAGCAGCGACACAGTTCAATAGACTCAAGCTGTTACTAATAGATAGACGTCAATGTACAACCAGCCTAGTATAGCAGCGATATAGTTCAATAGACTCAAGATGTTACTAATAGATAGACGTCAGTGTACAACCAGCCTAGTATAGCAGCGATATAGTTCAATAGACTCAAGATGTTACTAATAGATAAACGTCAGTCTACAACCAGCATAGTATAGCATCTATATAGTTCAATAGACTCAAGCTGTTACTAATAGGTAGACGTCAGTGTACAACCAGCCTAGTATAGCAGCGATATAGTTCAATAGACTCAAGCTGTTACTAATAGATAGACGTCAGTGTACAACCAGCCTAGTATAGCAGCGATATAGTTCAATAGACTCAAGCTGTTACTAATAGATAGACGTCAGTGTACAACCAGCCTAGTATAGCAGCGATATAGTTCAATAGACTCAAGATGTTACTAATAGATAGACGTCAGTGTACAACCAGCCTAGTATAGCAGCGATATAGTTCAATAGACTCAAGATGTTACTAATAGATAAACGTCAGTCTACAACCAGCATAGTATAGCATCTATATAGTTCAATAGACTCAAGCTGTTACTAATAGATAGACGTCAGTGTACAACCAGCCTAGTATAGCAGCGATATAGTTCAATAGACTCAAGCTGTTACTAATAGATAGACGTCAGTGTACAACCAGCCTAGTATAGCAGCGATATAGTTCAATAGAGTCAAGCTGTTACTAATAGATAGACGTCAGTGTACAACCAGCCTAGTATAGCAGCGATATAGTTCAATAGACTCAAGATGTTACTAATAGATAGACGTCAGTGTACAACCAGCCTAGTATAGCAGCGATATAGTTCAATAGACTCAAGCTGTTACTAATAGATAGACGTCAGTGTACAACCAGCCTAGTATAGCAGCGATATAGTTCAATAGACTCAAGATGTTACTAATAGATAGACGTCAGTGTACAACCAGCCTAGTATAGCAGCGATATAGTTCAATAGACTCAAGATGTTACTAATAGATAGACGTCAGTGTCTACGGAGGTCAAACTTACTACAACTTTACAACCGCGCCATCTATCGACCTTGCAATGTGTATGAAAACTTGCTAGCCCATTTCAACAATTACCTCCCTGTTTCTATGGTAACAAAAGAACGATACATCAGATGATGTTTTATCTTTCTATTGGAACATTAGAAGTAGTACCGATGGGGAGAATAGTTTATGAAATGTCGACTGTAAGAATCACTGCGCAGTGTCTTTATACACAGGAGACAAATAAAAATAAATTAATATTATTATAGAGGGAAACTTCCGAGGCGATAATTCAGGGAATCATAGGAGGAAGAGGTATTTATACACAAACTTGAACAACACTGTAAGAAAATGTAATTAACAGAAAAAAAACGTGTTTTTTCATAATTTATAATGCAAATAATTTGGATATTATTTGATATAATTATAACAATGTTCAGTTAAGGCAATAATAGCAGGAACTATATTACGTAGAGCAAATTGCAGCAATGTTTGTATGGCAAATTATCAGTAAGGTCAACCTGAAAGTTCCGTCTCATGTCTGATCTCCTCAAGCTTCAAACTCACCGTCCGCCGTGGGTTCTCATTGCATCTCACTAGAGATCCCTACTATGGGAGAGCTTCTCAGTCTCAGTAAGGAAGTAAATGCGCGCTATCCTTTTTCTTCGAGGTCAACCTCTTTTCCATGTTCCAATCGTTCACCAGTTGAAGACCTTGCCCTTATTTTTGAATCACAACTAACTTCCATCCAAAACATCAAGGCTATAATAATTTAATATGTTGCTGTTGGTATAGCCAGTCCCTAGATCAAAGTCCGTGAAATAAATGCTTTTATTTTACCTTCAGTCTTTCTACTTGAAAGCAGTAGTAGAGACTCACCTTTTTCAGTTGTAGTGTGTTATTGTAACAATACATCTAATATTTGGAGACGATTCAGATAGTTAGGTGTCTCTTGCTCTTGTACATGGCGGTCTCAAATTGGCATTTATGTGGCAGGAGAATGAAGTGTGTGTGTTTTTTTGTTTGTTCCTGATGAAGGCCTATTGGGCCGAAACGTTGTTTAGTCTGTGTCGTCCACTTATCACGTAAAGCTTCTTACATACCATTTTTTTATTTTTTAATTTTTCCTCACATTCAGCTTTACTGCAGCTTCACATTTTTATGTCTTAACCCTTTACTCGTACAATACCGCTGCTACTTAATTTTTGTATTTCGTCCTTAGTGTTTACTTTAGTATTTATATCTTAGTTTAGTCCTTTTACTAGACTGCCATTTTTATCATCCTTTAGTTTCTGTACGTTTGCCGCCTAATTTTGTTTTCTTTAACACATTTCGATTGTTTTTGTTTTGGTTGTTTCGTTATTAGTTGTGTGTGTGTGTGTTTTTGTTTGTTTCTAATGAAGGCCTATTGGGCCGAAACGTTGTTTAGTCTGTGCCGTCCACTTATCACGTAAAGCTTCTTACATACCATTTTTTAATTTTTTTATTTTTCCTCACATTCAGCTTTACTGCAGCTTCGCATTTTTATGTCTTAACCCTTTACCAGGAAAATGAAGATCGCATGCAAATAAGCAAGTAAACTAAGCAAATAATATTAACATTGTAAACTTGTGGCTAAATATATAAGCGAGTTTCATAAGAGCAAATATATGAACAAATACACGAATATTTAGTTTAGCTTTGCCCTTTCATCATTATGTGCACACTTAGACGTAGTAATCATCATCATCATCATCATCATCATCATCATCATCATCAAGTACCGGGCCTGACGATGTAGGTGATCATGTCTCTCCACAACTTTCGATCTCGACAGTTATTTATCATTTCTGTTGTTGACCTTCTGCCAAGGCATTCTCTAAAGCTGCCTGGTATTTTTTTTCTCTTTGCTTCCCTCTATCTCTTCGTCTCTCAATTTTTTCGAGTTATTTCAATATATTCCAGTTGTTCTCTTCTCATTACATGGCCAAAAATGATGATTGTTTCTTCCTAATATTGGAAATTAGCTCTCATTTTGCTTTGACCTGTTTCAGAACATTTTCATTACTCTTCTTAGCTATCCATGGTATTCTCAACATTCTTCTTTAAAACCACATTTCTACAGACTCCAGTGATTTTCTTGTCTGTTATCCTATTATCCATGATTCACATCCATATGTTAAGACTGGCTCTACATAACATTTAAAAATTCTTTTTCTTGTTTCTATTGTCAAAAATGGATTGCATAGTATCTTCCTCATTTTTTGGAAAGCTGCTTTTGCCTGAGCCTTCTGCATCTCACGTCTTTTCTACATCTTCCGTCTGAGGTTAACAAAGTTCCCAAATATTTAAATTCATTTACCTGTTTTAATATTGTTCCACTTGTCTTTATTTTCAACTGAGGTGATGTCTTTTTCTTTGTTGTAACCATTACTTCTGTCTTTTTGCTATTAAGGCTGAGTCCTTTATTTTTGCTTTCTTCATTATAATGTCCAACATTTCTTGTAACTCATTTTTTGCTTACGGTAGTTTGATGACGATCGGGTATCACATGATGTCCCCTACCGAACGAGGGTTTTCCATGGGAATCCCCCTCAACGTTGTTGTTTTCTATTATGGTTGATTTCTATTGTTGTGGCGATTCATGATTGTACAAAGAAGTTACGACGGTGGTTTTATGTAACATTTTCCGTCACTGGTTATAGTGATCCTAGATTATAGGTTTATAAAACTAATTGGACCGGACGCGAGCAACCAGACACGAATATTGCACACGTTTTCCCCAGGCGTGGCAGAGTAGGAGTCAGATCTTACCTCAAGCTAATCAGAATTTGTGATGGCCCGGGCAGATTATGACGTTTATTCATAAACTGCATGATTTTGTGACAGTTCAGAGCTACAACTACCTAGGGCATACTATAACCAGTGATGGAAAATGTACAAGTGAAATGAACAAAAGAATAGGTATGGCAAAAAGTAATTTTAGTGCCATGAAAAATATACTAACATCAAAACAAATAATGCCAGGGCTTCTTCTTCTTCTTCTATCCTTCCTCTGTTGCCGTTGGCGTCGAGGGGAGAAACAATCTGCGATTCTTTGCTCTTCTGTTGGCCTCTTCTGATGTTATTCCTCCTAGTGACTCTAGTATTCCATTTATCCATCTCTTTCTCGGTCTTCCTCTTAATCTGACGTTTTCGTAGCGTTTGTTTATGGCTCTTTGATTCATTGTTAGTTCTTTCTGTCTTGTTATGTGGCCGAACCAATTTATCTGTTGTTTCTTTATGTATTCGATGGCTGGTTCAATTTCGAGTTTCTTCCTCAGGTCAGTGTTTCTTACTCTGTCCCTTAAGCTGTTTCCTGTCATTCTTCTGACACATTTCATTTCGGTGGTCGTTATCTTTCTTATTGTTCTAGAGTCCAGCGTCCAATTCTGGCACTGATAGCTCAGAGTTGGTAGAAAAATTGATTTGTATATTGCCCTTTTTGCTTCCGTAGTTATTGCTTTGTTTTTCAATAGTGTTGATACTTGGCCTATAACTTGGCATGCTTTGTTACACCTTATATCTATCTCTGTTTCTTGGTTATTGTCTTGTGTTAGCGTGCTACCCAGATATTTAAAATTGTCTACTTGTTTCAAAGATGTATTATCTATTATGATGTTTAGTTTTTCTTCCTTTCTCGCTATTGCCATTACTTCGGTTTTGCTTATGTTGATCTTCATGTTGTATTGTTTACAAGTGTTGTTTAGCCTGTTGATATGTTCTTGTAGGTCCTCAGTTGTTTCATGTATCAGAACTTGGTCGTCTGCAAATAGTATTTCATTTATTTCTTCCTCTCTTCTGTTGTTTTCTGGTACGTATATTTCGTTCTCTTCTGTGTTATCGTTTGTTGTCATCCGTGTTGGTATGTTTCCTTTGATTGGGCATGCTAATTTGCTTATATTGTCCACATACCAGGGCTAAAACTAAGAATAGCAAAATGTTACATCTTCTCAATATTCCTGTATGGTGCAGTAACATAAACATAAGACAAGAAAATAATACAGAAAATTAAAGCTTTTGAAATGTAGATTTATGGAAGAATAGGTAGAATTCTTCTTCTTCTACCTTTTAGCTCCCAGTGGAGCATAGGTCTTCAACAAACACTTTCCAAGTCGTTCTGTTTTTTGCAATTCTTTTAAGATCATTCCATGTCTTCCCCATCATCTTCATCTCTGCTTCAATCTGTCTTCTCCAAGAATTCCTTGGTCTTCCTCTTTGTCTTTTCCCCTGGGGATTCCAAAAAAGGGCCTGTTGTGTAATACTCTCAGTTGGTTTCCGTAGTGTGTGTCCTATCCATCGCCATCGTCTTCGCTGTATTTCTTTATCCACTGGTATTTGACCGGTACATTTCCATAATTCCACGTTTATGACTTTGTCCTGCCATTTCCATCCCTTTATTCTGCGCAAGCATCCATTAATGAAAGTCTGTACCTTCGTGATTGTCAATTTTGTTATTCTCCATGTTTCACAGCCATATAATAGAACCGACTTAACATTGGAGTTGAAAATTTGTATTTTTGTATTTAGCCTAATTTCTTTGGATTTCCATATGTTTCCCAGTGCAATGAAAGCTCCTCTTGCTTTTGATATCCTTATTTTGGTATCGTTTTCTGTTCCTCCCTCTTTATCTATACTACTGCCCAGATATATATAAGATTGTACGTCTAGTAGAGGTATTTCTCCTAGTTTTATTTGGTTATTGCCAACTGCATTAATTCTCATAATGTTGGTCTTATCTCTATTAATCTTTAGTCCTAGCTGTTGTGATCTCTCATCTAATATACTCATTTTATCTTGCATCTGTTGGTGGCTGTGTGATAGGAGAGCTATGTCATCAGCAAAGTCTAAATCATCAAGTTGTTTGGTCAGTGACCACTGGATCCCATTTCTGTTGTTTTGAGTTATTTTCATAATCCAATCTATGGCCAGTAGAAAGAGAAATGGAGACAGAAGGCATCCTTGTCTTACTCCTGTTCTTATTTCAAATGCTTCTGTAATCTGTCCTTCATGCACCACACTACATTTTGTTCCTTCATACATTGTTTTTATCAGGTTAATAAACTTTATGGGGATTCCATAATGACTCAGCAACTTCCAAAGCATTCTTCTGTCTAAACTATCAAATGCCTTTTCGTAATCTATGAATCCAATATAAAGTGGGGATTTTAGTTCTAAACTTTGGTCAACTATTATACGTAGAGTAGTTATTTGATCAGCACATGATCTGTTCTTCCTAAAACCTGCTTGTTCATCTCTCAAGTGTTTCTCTATAGCCTCTTTTAGTCTCTCCAGAATGATTCTGCCTAATATTTTTCCTGGCACTGATAGTAGCATAATTCCCCTATAATGTGTGCACTCCTGTAAACTTCCTTTCTTTGGTAATTTGATCATATAACCTTCTCTCCAGTCTTTAGGTATTTCTTCCCTCTCCCAAATTTTATCCAATAGATTATGTAACATCTTGGTAGAGGTGATAATATCTGCTTTGATGGCTTCCGAAGGAATTTCATCTGGTCCTGTGGCTTTACCATCTTTTAACAGTTTGATGGCTTTCATTATTTCTTCTTTGCTTGGTTTTCCGCAGTTAACGTGTAATTCTTCTTCTGCTGGTAGTATATCTGGAGGATTATTTGAGCCAGGTCTGTTCAAAAGTTCTTCAAAGTGCTCCTTCCATCTCTCCATTTGTTCCTTTATATTACTAAGCAGATTTCCTTTCTTATCTTTGATAAAGGCGTTGATCTGTTTGTATTTTCCACCTAATTTCTTTGTGCTGTTGTACAGTTCTTTCATATTCCCTTTATTTGCTGCTTCTTCTGCCTCTTTAGCTAATTCATCTATATATTTCCTCTTATCCCTTTTAATGCATCTTCTCACTTCTTTATTCACCTCTGTGTAAGCTTCCTGTGTCTTGGCTTTATTACTTCTTGTTTTGCTTTTATTTATGTCTGCTTTCTTGTTCTTTCTTTCTTTAATTTTATCCAGGGTCTCTGCTGTCATCCATGCCTTATTCTGGCGTTCTCTTTTCCCCAGTGTTTCTTCGCATGTCTCTTTCCATATATTTTTTACCTGTTTCCAATGATCTTCTATATTTATTGTATTTTCTAGTTGTTGGAGGACTTGGTATTTGTTTGATATTGTGACTGCGAATTTATCTTTAATTCCTTGTTCTTTAAGAAACCCTACATTGAAATACGTTCTGCCCTTATTCGTTGTAGTATACCTTTTTAATTTAATTTTAAGTTTGGCTAACAGAAGATGATGATCAGAAGCTATATCTGCCCCTCTATATACTTTTACATCCTGTAAGGATGACTTAAACTTATTATTAATACATATGTGATCAATTTGATTTTCCGTTCTATGATCTGGTGACACCCATGTAGCTTTGTGTATTCTTTTATGTTGGAATATTGTTCCTCCTAGGCTCATTTGATTAAGGGCGCAGAAATTCACAAATATCTCTCCTTCTCGTTTATATCTCCAAGTCCATGTTTTCCCATAATCTCTTCAAAGCCTCTGTTGTCTGATCCTACCTTAGCATTTAGGTCTCCCATCAAGATTATAATATCCTTGGCTCGTCTTGCATCCATCTGGCATTGTAGCTGTTTATAAAAATCATCTTTAACTGAGTCATCTTTATCGTTGGTTGGTGCATAGCATTGTATAATGTGTAATTTTATTTTGTTTTTGGTTGTTCTAAATGTTGCTCTCACCAGTCTTGGTCCCACTGCCTCCCATTCTATTAGTGTCTTCTGTGCATTCTTTGATAGCATTATAGCTACCCCTTCGCTATGTTGTGCTCCTGGTTCCTGGTGTCCTGATGATAAAATCATCTCCCCTGTATTCAATTTTATTCTCTCCGCTCCCAGCCATCTTGTTTCACACATTCCCAGAATATCTATCTTGTAGTTGTTCATTTCTGCTGCCACTTGTGCCGCTTTTCCCTGTTCGTTAAGGGTACGAACATTCCAGGTGCCAATTCTGGATGATTTCCTGGTAGACAAAGGTAAAAAAACTTCACAAACATGAACAAGTCAAAGAAAGATAAAGTAAATCCGTCAACCAGGAAAGAGAAGGGCTCTCTGTCTAGGTAGAATTGGATGGAAAGAAAAGAAAACAAACGATGAAGTTTTAAAACAACTAAAAATAAAAAGAGAACTACTAACACACAAGACACATGACGTTTTTGGGGCATGTTGAATGACACTACAACCCAATAAAAGTAATATTGGAAGGGAAAATACAAGGTAAAAGAGGCAGAAGCAGACCAAGACTAACACGGACGAGTAACATCAAAAGATTGACAAGTTAACCTATGACAAACTGCACCATCAAAGCAAGAGACAGAGTGGAATGGCGCTCCATGGTAGCCAACCTTCGATGCAGAGACGGCACTCAATGATGATGATGGTGACTTGATTTTGTCTATTCGATAACTGTAGAATCATATTGGTTCACTGAACATCGCCAATACTCATTTGTTTTACTTTTATTTGTTTATCCGACAAAAAGAGAGAAAATACTGGATAGCTTGGTGTCATGGCATGGAAAACAGTCAACAACAGAACTGATACGATGCGCTGTAGATAGAAGATTGTGGGAGTGTAGCAGCGGATCGGGATTAGGTAATGATGAGTGAACGAGAGGGGAGTCACAGGAAAGAGAGAAGAGTGAACGGTAAACAAAAAACGTGTATGGGTGAGCGTCAATCAAGGAAAGTACAAAGAATGTAAGGAGAGTTAAGATTGGCTGGGGGAATGAGGGATATTGAGGATACAGGAACAATAGGTTGATGAGAAGTAGCCACGGACTTAGACGGACGGCTTATAGAGTAGTGCCGCAGAGACGGTAACCATAGGGTTAATGTTACCTTTTTAGCCTGTTAGTGGAGTTTTCGGTCCAGGAGTCGACCATAGTGGTAGTTTGTTAAGAGTTATGTTGTTTATTGCCTCAGCGATAGTCTAACAGTGGTCACAGCGATAGTAATATAGAAGGTAGTCTTGTGTTGCAAGTTGAGGCAGTTTTTGTATTCGGACTATAGTTTCTAGTCTCGTTACGTATGAAGTGGAGTCCTTCAGTATGGACAAACAGAGTGTGCGAATGAGGATGGCACGGCTTTATTGACAAGTGCCTGCAATGGTTTACATGTGTGACAGTCAAGAGGATGGCACGGCTTTATTGACAAGTGCCTGCAATGTTTTACATGTGTGACAGTCAAGAGGATGGCACGGCTTTATTGACAAGTGCCTGCAATGTTTTACATGTGTGACAGTCGAGCGCAAAGTAAGTCGCTGGCTTTTTAATTGTTGTACTATTTAACAAGGTGTCAGTTAATAAACGCTTGTCATTTGTTATGAGTGGACTTTAAATTAGTGTTTGGTATCAGTGTTGTGGTCGCCAACCATAGTAGTGACGAACGAATCTTACAGACGCGGAAAAGACGATGTCCTCAGATCTTTTGGGGAACGTCACAGCGGCAAATCAACGCGAAGTAATTCATTATCACGGATAAAAGTGGCGCATGCCCGGAAAATTAATGGGCGGGTGGCAGAGTCCTGTTGAAGGCAATATTCAAGAAACCAGTCCAGTGCCCAGACCAGCGTTAGCTGTCGAGGCTGACAGAGAGTAGGTCAGGTGGCTTGAGTTCAACAGGCAGTGACACAGTATTGCAGCAGGTGGCAGTCGCCCTGGCCCGATTGTTACAGTTGCCGCCGTGGAGAGCGGTACACGTAAGTGCGGGTGACCCCTTAAAAAAGCTCGCATTGATAAAAAATGACGGGGCCTTGATAGGCCATCGTTGCTGCCATTCAGTACACGCATTCAAGGAGATGATAAACATTTAGATCCAGACGGAGAAGCAAACGACGTCAAGTCGTCTAATACATCAGCAAGGGTTTATTGAAAACGTCCTCTATCTGGCGGGTTCCGCTTTCGTTAAATAGGTGGTACATGTCAAACGGCTACAGAAAGACATGATCGCCCACGCCAACCGGAATGGCGCTTGATGATGATGGTATATCCGACACACGGCTAATTTCGGATTTCCGTTTCCAAAATGGTTGAAGGAAGTTCATGTTCTCTCGACCGCTGCAGGATTTGCAGGTGGCGGATTAATTTCAGCTCTCCATTGCAGATTTCTGCGTTAAAGTCAACCTGATGTTTCACTTTACAGATTTGTGCAGATGATGTGGAGCCGTACACATGGCAATATTCCTCCTTGGCAGGTCAAGTGTTGTGAATGCGACGTTCTCCCGTTTTGTAGTTGACATGCGGTTTACGTCAAAATATTGAGTGCTATTCTAAGGCCGTCGCTGGAATTGTTTGACGTTAATTATTTACTCATTAAACTGGACTGCTCTGGCAAGTCAATCGAAGGTTTCACTTTAGGGATTTTGTACCATCGTTATCATGTTTCGTGCATTGTTGACTGCATTCACTATATTAATCGGTTGTTTGTGGGTGCATCCATTGTTGTATGTGGTACATCATCATGATGGTTGATCATTTATTCCTAAACCGTCCATACGCTTATAATGAAGGGCGAGATGACGGAGTTTTGTTCATGATTTTTCAACCCTAGTGTGACTCACAGAGTTTCATGTTGGTCAAGAGGGATATGGTCTAGATTCAAGACTGTGAGATAAAGGTAAACTTGTGGACCGGTTTATCATTTCACAGATTCATATTACAGGGAAGATTTCAGCGCTTACGGTCTGTTGTTCGATGTATGCTGTGGATAATCCGACGAATAACTGTGTTTCATATGTTCGAATTTGGAGATAAAAACGATGTCCTAACATCATCGAGCGCTATACATTTTTAAAAAAATAGGACGACCAACATTTTCGGGAAGACGTGAACTTTCGGTCAATATAGCGCATAGGCAACAGGAACCATTATAGGCCTGAATATAATACAGTAAAGTCTCGATTATGCGGTACTCAATAATCCGGAATTCTCAATTTAACGGACTTTTTTTTTTTTTTATTATTATAGGGAGAAAGCTTGAATCATGTTTTGTTCAGTTAAATTAAATGCCTTTATCCGGAAATCGAAAACGCTACAACACGGTTTGTGCGCTGCGCTTACTTCTACAGGCTCTATCATTACACAATATTGCGTTTACAATAGTGTATTTACAGTAATATACTTCAAATAGGAGCGAACATATTTTATTCAATCCAGACATTGTGTCTCCAAATATTCCAAGTAAAAGCGACAGACAGTCTATATCTTCACTTTTTCCCCCGACTAAATGTTTTTGTCGGGAAATCTTAGTCATGCCAAAAACACTTATCTACATGATTTTACAAATGTGCTTAATTTTCTCATAGCCTGCTTTAGATCTAAAGTTGGTCATGAATTTGTCAAAAATATGGCGTTTGACAGTCTGACCGAACATTAGAAGCAGACGTATTGTTTGTGAAAATTGAAGAGCCCATAACTTTGATGATTATAAATCAAAGGTTGAGCAGCCGGCGTGCAGTGACATAGAGATGGTGAGAAGAAAGGGGGAGGGGTTCAAAAATTACCGACTGGAAATTCAAAAAGAGTAAGATACAGAGTTTGACGTTAGTTTGTCTCAGACATTTGTGCAAGCTGAAATTCGTTCCATCAGTATAAATTATACATGATATGCTATAAACGCATGTGTGCATACTTTTTAACGGAATACATTTTTGTGTTAAATAATGGCCTTTGCGAGTGCAAACCACACCTCAATTTCCCGCAAAGGTAAACGCAAGCGAACTGTATTGACACTGAACCAGAAGATTGAAATCGCTAGTAGACTTGAAAAAGGCGTTAATCGCAACGTTTTGATGACTGAATTTGGCATAGCCTCTTCAACATTATATGACATACGAAATCAAAAAGATGAGTTGTTTAAGTTTGCGTCGGAGTCTGAAAGCAGCAACAATATACACCAGAGACGAAGTATGAAACGGCCAAAATTTGAAAAACTCGACGACGTCCTTTATGTGTGGTTTTTAGAAAGAAGAAGAAAAGGAATGCCAATATCAGGACCCATGTTGATAGAGAAAGCTAGTGAATGTCACACGAATTTAAATATTTCTGAGCATTGCAATTTTTCAATCATGTTTTTTCATAAATTTTGAGTTTGGTTTTCTTACTCTCGATTATCCAGAAAAATTCAATTATCCAGAATGGGTTCTTCCCCGAGCATTCCGGATAATCGAGACTTTACTGTATATATATATATATATATATATATATATATATATATATATATATATATATATATATATATATATATATATGTGTGTGTGTCTGAAAAATGTTCCTTGTTGCAGTTTGCTCATATTCCAAGACCGGCTTGCTGCAGGAGCTAATGAGTTAAGTGCTCTGTGCACACCATGAGCTGTGCGTTTCATCCATTTTGATCGTGTTTCAATATTCCGATTGCTTACGATGAATGATGATATCGTATGACGGTGTCTATGGCGTGTGCTGAGCAGGGTTGCCAGATATATTTTTGGATTTTAGGCCAAAAAGTGTTGAAAAAAAGCCAAATTAGGCCAAATAGTCAATTAAAAAGCCAAAAAAAAAGGCCAAACATTTCTGCTATACTCACATCACATGAAACTCTCCAGATCAAGATTATTAACGTCATCCGCATCAGAGCTACCTGATTCTACAGCATACAAATTCTCTGATGTAAATTCTTTGAGCATTTTTGCTGATGGGATGAAGTCTTTACAACATTTGTTTGAAAGCAACAGTTCTGCTCTAATCCTGACAATAGAGTCAAGCAAATGCAGTTGCATCTTATTCCTTGCTTTTGTCTTCACTGACGTTACAATGGAGAAAATTCTTTCAACTATGGCATTGCTGCATGGGGTGATCAGACAAGTTAGGGCAAAGTTGGCTAACTCTTTGAATGACTGATGCTGATGTATGCCAATCCAAAACTGTTCACTGTCAGTAGGAAGTCCATCTTTCTTAAACATGGTATCTTCTTTCCAATCAATCAATATAATTTTTCTGTATTGTTCTTCAATAGTGCTGATGTTACTTCCTGCTAGGTGTAAGAAGGGTAAGTCTGAAAACGTTGCTCTCGAAGCTTGATTTAAAATAATCCGTGGACTCAGCTTTGATAGATTTTGAAATATATTACTCGCCGAAGGAAGTCTACATGTTATTTGATTGAGAGCTTCCTCTAGCATACACATACATCTTTCTTTGACATTTTTAATTTCGTGATGAGCGTCAGTGTTGTTGTTCTTTTGTAGGAACGTATTACATTCTGTTAAAAATTTGATACCAAAATCAACTTGATTTATATCCTTTCTTTGTCCATTTGTATCATACAATCTGTTCTGAAGACTTGCCTTTTGTAAAAATAATTCTTGACACAGTTCATGAGGATCAGCTTTAGTTTGTTGAAAAAGGCCATTGAGTCTTTCAAATTCATGCACAACGGGTGTTGCGAAAACAAAGAACAAGTAATTGTTATAATCTAACATCATGTCCTTTAACAATCGTGCTTTGTATTTTGTGTCAAACTTTGACTGGGCTAATTCAGTACTCATGAAATAAGCCTTTAGCTCTTCCCAATTCATCAGAATATTAAACATAACTTTTCCTCGCACAAGCCATCGAGTAGCTGATGGTTTCTCAAAAGGCAGTGGAGCAGTTCTGGTTGACTCATATTCTGTAGGTGTATTCATCACTGTAAATAATTCTTTGTAGGCTTCTCGTCTTAGGCTACTGTGGGAAAACCATTGCGGTATTTCTGATAGTAAAAATCCTATATTTGACGGTAGCTTAGCTACTGCATAATAAATGCAAAGTGCCAAAGAATGACAAATACATTTCAGCTGTACACATGAAGGAGATACATTTCTTAATCTAGACCACACTGAGTTGTTACAGCCAACCATGTTTGACGCTCCATCTGATGCAAATCCAATGCAATTTGTGAGACTCTGGCCACATTTTTTTATTTCACCATCAATCAAATTAAATATGTTTTCTCCTGTTGCTTCTTGCACGGGAATTAGCCCAAGATACCCTGTTAGAATTTCCTGTTTTCTTTCACTGAAAAACCGAATTAAGATACACAAGTATTTTTGTGTGGAGACATCTGTAGATTCATCTAAAATGATGGCGTATTTCTTGTCCTGAAAGTCATGGATGAGATCCGTTTTTAGTGCTGGCGATATTATATTTTTTATTAAGCATGAACATTTAGTTCTGTGCAATTTGATGTTTCCTAATGTACTGCCCTGGCCATGTGCTGTCATAATTTCACTCAGATGGTCAATTGTGCGAATTGCACAGTGGCAGGTCATGCTTACAGCAATTTGGAGCTCTGCTGTTTTAACTTTATCGTTATTTTGTCTAGGACTTTGAGTGACACTAAGTTGTGTCTGACTATTTGATGGAACTCTCATCATGTGCTTAGATGATTTCTCATGATTTGAGATGTTTCCTCTTTTTGGTACAATCGTACACCGGCAGAGTTTACAATATGCTGCCTCTGATCCATCAGAAGCTTTCATGAGCCATGGGTATGTTTCTTCCCAAATACTATTGTACTTACGATTGCTATCATAAGATGCTTTCCATTTCTTTGATGAAGAAGCCATGAGTAACACAAGTAATATCTTTATCAAACACAGCGTAGACTAATGTAAATAATTAGTCGACTTGTTAAGCGCACGTCCTAGGCACACTCCTGTACGACGACTCACGACTCACGACTAGTCACGACTCACGACACGTTCGTTTTGTTTCAATTTTGAAAATGAACTATTTTGAAGAATATTCCTAGAATGAAACATTAAGAATTAAGACCTATGGATTCTGAAAGTGAAAGTAATTTGCAAAAGTGCGCCAAATTCTTATTAAAGTCAGATGATTTGATGCATTTTTGGAGCAAAATAATTATATTTTAAAGAACTTTTACTGAAATTGTGGTTTATACTTTTTTTTTTACTACTGCTTTAGAAAAAAAAGCCAGGAATAAGCCAAAAAACCCAAAAAAGCCAAAGAATTTCTTTAGGCCAAACAAAAACCAAAAAAGCCAGATTTGTGGAATTTGGCCTAAAAAAAGCCAAATTGGCAACCCTGGTGCTGAGACTGATATGATGGGTGTCTGCAGCTACCTTTCTTTGTTCAGGAGATTAGTTATTAATTCCAATAATTCCAATGACAAGGGCGGTTTAGCAATTATGGATTTTAAATCGTTTGCAATGATACCGGGGCCTTCCATAACCATAACCATAATTGGCTATTTCAGGTTATCATCACAGCAACGCGCATTTTTATCAAATGCACAACTTCTATCCGTTTCTGAGTATTTCTGTCTTAGCATTGTTTAAACACACCCTTGTTTTGATCTCTTATCTTCATAACTTTTGTTGTTAAAGAAGAAGTAATGACTATATGCAATGTAATAATGTAATGTAATGACAATATATTAACATTATAATGTTAATAAGCTATTCTGTAATGTCAGTCAGCAGGTGAGTTAGCTACTATATAATGATAATCAGGTACAATTTTATTTCAATCATTTACTTTATAATGTAAATTATCTGCTCTGTTCGGTCATTAATTTACTGTATAAAGTTATTGAAGACATTTACTGGCGAAGGTTTTAAAAACAGGAAAATTACATAAAACATTATAGGATCTTAGTAGGAGGGGGAATGGTCTTGAGGTAAGACGTCGGTCTTATGACAGGAAGATTCAGTGTTCTAAACCCGCCTCAATCGGTGAGAATTTTGCTCCTCGATATCATGGTTCTTAGTGACCTTACATGCACCCGCTATCTAGGCATTCAGCTCGAATGTTTAGCTCTTTTGGATTTTTTTTCAAATAAAAAAAAAAACCAAAAAAAACCCTCTCTTCGCCTGTATCAAAGAATAGTTAGTCCAACAAATTGAGAAACAGTAGCACACAGTTAATGCTGTCAGAGCAACATTGTTAAGCAAATTAAGGAAAGGACTATCTATCTATCTATCTATTGACATTTCGAGCCGTTGCGGGCCCATAGGGGGTAGACCAAGATACACCTTCTCATATCTGATTTTTTGTTCTAGCAGTTTTCTTTTAAAGATATTTTATCAAATCTCGCCATTTGTCTCTGTTCTGTGCAAGCAGCTCTATCTCATTGAGGGAGCCGAATCCTGTTGCTCTTGCCTCTCTCATCAATGTTCTTCTCAGTGTCTCCCTGGGTCTTCCTCTTTTTCTCTTACCTGTTGTTTCCCATATGAGGGCCTGCTTTGCTATTCGGTTATTATCTCTTCTCATCACATGTCCAACATATGTCCATCGTCTTTAGGAAAGGACTACTCACGTAAAAAACACGTATGTTTGTCCGAAATCGGAAATATTCCTATTTCTTGTTTACGATGATTGTTGGTATCGTATGACAAAGGACAGTTACGCTGAGTTCACTTTCGGTTCCACTTGACCTCATGTCTTTTGGCGTGTGCTGTAGCTGCTTTGGTGCTGAGGATTGTTGCTGCCATTCTTTGTTTGGGTCCTTCAATGAGATGAGTTTTAATTCGGATGACTTCACTGGCTCTGACGGTTGAACAGTTATGGATTTTAATTCGTTTGCAGTGATACCGGGACCTTCGACTAACCATAACCAGGACAAACCATTTAATTTCGAGGCATATAATCTTCCCTCTCTTCATTTTAAACTGGGGAGTTGGAGTGAGGTAGAAACTTCACTTGCTAGTTCTGGTGTGTTGATATTTTCTTTAAAGTATTCTTCTCACATCACAGTATTCTTTATACTTTTAATTTTATTTCGCTAGTTGTACTCCATTTTCACTATGTACAATGATGGTACAGAATTTGAAGCCACCAGGGAGGATCTTTGCGACTTTGTAAACAGTTCTACTTTCCCTTTTCTCTAATGTCTGCTGAGCTTCTGTTGCCAGAGTCTCGATATACTTTCTTTTATCTTTTCTCATGTTCTTCTTGACTATTTAGTTCTTGTCTGTATAATCTACCGTTTGATTGGCATTATCATCAACCCTATAAGTTAGCATTAGTTTGATAGTCTTTCTTTCTCGAACCAAGTTCCATGACCCTTCATTGATCCACTCCTTCCTTACCTTGAGACGATGTCCAAGGACTTCCTCACTAACATCCCCATATATATTTTGTATATTTTGGAAGTGTTCATCTACCTCTTCTTCTGGTGTATCCTGATGGTCGTGCTATCTGTTCATCTACCTCTTCTTCTGGTATATCCTGATGGTCGTGTTATCTGTTAGTAACGTTCATGACACAGTCAGCCTCTATTGTGGTATTAGTCAAACCGTTGTTAAATCAAATATCTGCTTTGGGCTTTGTCCTAAGTTTTTTTTTCACTTTTATTTTGCACAGCAGCAACTAGTGATCGCTTCCGGCATCTATGTCTCTGATTGCTTTCACATGCAATGATCGTATCCAACCTCTACTTACTGCGATGTGGTCCTTCAATATGTATTCCCATGCACTGTTCATATTCCCCTCACCATGTATTTCCATGCACTGTTCATAACCTTCATTATCTGATACCACTTTATCATTGACATTTGCAAGAACAAGTAAAATGTCACGTGATGGCGTCTTGTTGATCTAGACCTGTAGACATTCTTAGAAGTCGTCCTTTTGATCCTCTGCTACATGTTAAGTTGGGACATATCATTTAAGGATGGTTGCCTTTGCGAACCTTGAGTAGAATCTAGCTCGTATTATGCGTCTATTTATAGGTTGAGACGAGAGGTCTATTTTTGGCGTTTATGAATTATTGCTTGACCTCCAAGATAATTACATTCCTTCAATTATTTTAATTGTCTGGTGTCTATCATAATGTGGATGTTATATTTTTTTAAAATGTGATGTCCATTAATTTTGGCCAGTGGGTGTTGATTTGTTTTGACAAACTAGATGTCTGTGTTGTTGAGTCTATTTTAATATTTTTGTTCGTTGTTGTGCGCGGTCTTGTGTTAAATATTTTTTCTATGTACGAGTGTCTGATTGTCTGCGAATAGAAGGAAGTTTGTTAATCTCCCGTTTCTGATTGGTTGGCTAATTTAAATGTGTAATTCATATAAACGATAAATTATTGGGGGTGGGGGGATGGAAAAAAAGGGGGGGGGGTGCTTGTACGAACCCCGTCTTACTCTTCTTCTAACTCTAAAATGATCCAAGCAACCTTCTCCTGTTCCGACCTTTAATGTGGTTTAATGTTGACGCTTTTACATATGTTGGTCAGGTTTTGGCTTACTGTGCATGTTTCTAGTTTCTTCCCTAACTGTTTTATCCTGTTTAGTCGACTTCTTTAATCTTTGGTCTATGAAAGCCACGTATATATATATATATATATATATATATATATATATATATATATATATATGTTGATTACCATCTGTTGTCCTTTATGCTTGTTGGCTTAGAATGAGTAGTGCGTCAGCACATTCGATATTTTTTCAGATAAAACAATTTGAGAGTCACTGATCTGTAACTCTAAATTCGATCTCCTACAATTTCTCTTTAATCCTGGAGCATAACATTCCTACATGGCTGAATATTGAAATACCAAAGTATTGTTCGTTGGGAGATACCTCTGTATTGGTTGCAGTCTCTATTACTCTAAAACCACCTGTCTATTCCGTATCGGTACAATGATAGAATATTAGTAGTGAGAAAATGCCGGACTACAGTTACCGTTCTTTGTTTGAGAGATGAGATATTAATTCGGATGATAACGCTGGCACGGGCGGTTGAGCAATTGTGGATTTTAATTCGTTTGCAGTGATACCGGGCCCTTCCATAATCAAATAACAAATATTACAAAGAAATAGTGAAGGAGGGAAGGAGTGTCCACTAAATGGCGCTAACAAGAGATATATAAGGACTGCGCCAGTCTGCGCCTAGGCAGACTGGCGCAAAGGTACATTTATATCTATCTATCTATCTATCTATCTATCTATCTATCTATCTATCTATCTATCTATCTATCTATCTATCTATCTATCTATCTATCTATCTATCTATCTATCTATCTATCTATCTATCTATCTATCTATCTATCTATCTATCTATCTATCTATCTATCTATCTATCTATCTATCTATCTATCTATCTATCTATCTATCTATCTATCTATCTATCTATCTATCTATCTATCTATCTATCTATCTATCTATCTATCTATCTATCTATCTATCTATCTATCTATCTATCTATCTATCTATCTATCTATCTATCTATCTATCTATCTATCTATCTATCTATCTATCTATCTATCTATCTATCTATCTATCTATCTATCTATCTATCTATCTATCTATCTATCTATCTATCTATCTATCTATCTATCTATCTATCTATCTATCTATCTATCTATCTATCTATCTATCTATCTATCTATCTATCTATCTATCTATCTATCTATCTATCTATCTATCTATCTATCTATCTATCTATCTATCTATCTATCTATCTATCTATCTATCTATCTGAGTGAGTGTTTGAGTGAGTGAGAGAGAGGGAGTATGAGTTAGAGAGGGAGTGAACAAGATTGAATTCTGAGAGTGAGAGTAAGATATATATATATATATATATATATATATATATATAGTGACAGTGTGGGTGAAAGTGAGAGTGATAGTAAGATATATATATATATATATATATATATATAGTGACAGTGTGGGTGAAAGTGAGAGTGAGAGTAAGATATATATATAGTGACAGTGTGGGTGAAAGTGAGAGTGAGAGTAAGATATATATATAGTGACAGTGTGGGTGAAAGTGAGAGTGAGAGTAAGATATATATATAGTGACAGTGTGGGTGAAAGTGAGAGTGAGAGTAAGATATATATATATACAGTCGAACCTGTCTAAGGCGACCATTCACGGGACTTTCAAAAACTGGTCCCATAGGACAGGTGGTCCTGCCTCACAGGTTTCACATAATAAATAGAGCGATTAAAAAAATTTTATCCTAAGCACTATGAAAACTAACCTGCAAATCAGCGTAATCCATGAGTAGAACATAGTGCACATGTCGGTCTACAATAGCCACTGGTTGGACACTTTTCATAAAACACGATAGTTAAACACACAAAAATATTTTGTCGAATCACTGATATTCGTTCTTCCAGCGTTAATGCTTTTGGTTTTACACTTTTGACACTCGCCATTTCCTATATTGTGTGTAACACTTTTAAAATCCACAAAAATAATTCACTGAGATACTGTACATGTACGTGAATACACTCTAAGCGGGCAATGACTAATTCTTTAGTTAATTCCTGTAATTTATACGGGCCACGCAATGGTCTACTCTGGTCTAGACGGAACCGCAAAGTGATGTCACTTCACGAATCATAGATCTGTGTCTGCCGTGTTTCTCACACCAGTATTGACTGATAAACGTAACACGTCCCACTGTAATCTGGGACTCACTAAATACTGGAAAACTTCGACACCTGTAGACACCTGTGTCGATCGTTTATGGCTCCCAGCGAGACGGAGAAGGACTGGCTGGTCAGTGTATCGTTATCTCGGATTAGATTACCGGAGTGTCGTAAACGGGATAAATAACATTGGCGGCGGTTAATTAGCCTGGTCTCTGGTCGCGTCATACGGTGAGCGCCGTAATCAGTGTTAGCATATAGTAAAAAACTCGGGAAATTGTAAACCCGGTCCTATAACCAGGGAAACGCTTTAAACAGGTGGTCCTAAGACCAGGTTCGACTGTATATATATATAGTGACAGTGTGGGTGAAAGTGAGAGTGAGAGTAAGATATATATATATATAGTGACAGTGTGGGTGAAAGTGAGAGTGAGAGTAAGATATATATATATTTATATATATATATATATATATAGTGACAGTGTGGGTGAAAGTCAGAGTGAGAGTAAGATATATACATATAGTGACAGTGTGGGTGAAAGTGAGAGTGAGAGTAAGATATATATATATATGTAATGACAGTGTGGGTGAAAGTGAAAGTGAGAGTGCGAGTAAGATATATATAAATAGTGACAGTGTGGGTAAAAGTGAGAGTAAGAGTGAGAGTAAGATATATATATATATATATATATATATATATATATATATAAATACATATATAGTGACAGTGTGGGTGTAAGTGAGAGTGAGAGTAAGATATATATATAGTGACAGTGTGGGTGAAAGTGAGAGGGAGAGTAAGAGTAAGATATATATATATATATATATATATATATATATATATATATATATATAGTGACAGTGTGGGTGAAAGTGAGAGTGAGAGTAAGATATATATATATATATATATATATATATATATATATATATATATATATATATAGTGACAGTGTGGGTGAAAGTGAGAGTGATAGTAAGATATATATATATAGTGACAGTGTGGGTGAAAGTGAGAGTGATAGTAAGATATATATATAGTGACAGTGTGGGTGAAAGTGAGAGTGATAGTAAGATATATATATAGTGACAGTGTGGGTGAAAGTGAGAGTGATAGTAAGATATATATATAGTGACAGTGTGGGTGAAAGTGAGAAGGTGAGAGTAAGAAACAGTGTGTTAGAGTGTATGTGTGAGAGAGAGAGAGAGTGTGTGTGAGATAGAGAATGGAAGTGGTTGTTAGAATGACAGAGCTAGTAAGTGATGGAGAGGGAAAGAGTGACAGATAAAGAGGGAGTGATAGAGACGAATGAGAGGGAGTGTGTGTGAGAGAAACATACTGGTCATATTTTCCACTGTACCGTTTAATTGACTGCTCTGTGCTTGTTCAAAAAAAAAAAAAAACTATAAATTGATGATTTCACTAGCGCTTGAAGTGACCAGAAAAAAAAGATAATTAGAAACCATCTTTTAAGAGAAAGTTTAGGCACTGAACCAATCCTAAGAAACAGAATACAGGATGCTCCATACAGAAAAAAAAATACACGTTGACCTATCTAGTAAGAATGTCATTCGTTCCCTTACGATAAAAATTATAATGACAATGAGTGAAGTCGCCAAAAGGACAAGTACAAGAACTGTATATCTGCCTCGATACACGAACGGACACAAGAGCGTATCACTTTAATGCAGAAAATAGTACCAGAAAAGAATAGCAAGAACATTCCAAAAATTTAGCAAGAACATTGACGAAGATTTATGTGAACGTTATTAAAGAAAGGACGGCAGAACAAAAGTATGTCTAGCATCAGGAGATAAACACATTTTGTTAAGTCTTAAGATAGGAAGGGATAACTGAAATATATTGTGACAAGTTTAACATCCGAGGGAAAATGAGATGCAGGGAAAAATATAGAGAAATTAAGAAAATGGCTTAGTTCGAAGTTAACATAAAGATTTAAAATACATGTAATGACAGAAGGTCTTTGAGTGAAATGTAAAGAAAAATTCAAATAAGTTTACATTTACATTTTTGTTCTCTGTTTGTCTGAGTGTTTATATAATGAATCAACACAATCTCTCATACTCGGCACATAGAACGTTAGAACCGTGTGTCCTGGATTAAATAACAACAACCTCGCGAATGTAGAAAACATCAGGAAAACAGTCCTCATCGACATGGAGCTGCAGAGACTACATGTTGATATTGCAGCCCTTCAGGGAACAAGGCTTGCAGATTGTGGTTCAGTCAGGGGAAAAATATTACACCTTTTTCTGGCAGGGGCTAAAGCCTGAGCAGCCTAGCCTACATGGAGTGGGCTTTGTTGTGCATAATAAGCTCATACATTATATAAACAGCCCAAATGGTACACTATAAAACATATAACACTAAAAATCCACTCAAAGGCTGGACCAATTAACATCATTAGCGCCTATGCACCTACAATGTTAGCAACCACGGGAGATAAATATCAATTTTACGAGATGCTCCAAGTTACATTGGATTCAACTCCCACAGCAGATCACCTCTACGTACTGGGCGATCTAAATGCACGCATTGGATCTGACCATAATTCATGGCCATCATGCCTAGGTCATCATGATATTGGCAAAATTAACGAAAATGGTCAGAGACTTCTAGAATTTTGTTCCCTTAACAACCGGTGTGCCAGCAACATCTTTTTCAGCGTTAAGAATCGACAAAAGGCAACATGGCGCCACCCAAGGTCCAGACATTGGCACCAGCTGGACTTTGTCCTCGTTCGCAGACAACACTTAAATAATGTTAGAGTAACCAGAGCATACCTTCCAGAAACGCACGGAGAAAGCAGAAGACCTAGACAATATACTCGTAGATAATTCATGGAACCGGCTAAAATTTCACATCATTGACTGTGCAATCTTTTATTTTAGAAAAGAGCAACACTCCACTAAGGATTGGATTCAAGAAAACTCGATGAAACTCATACCACATGTAGAGACGAAGAAGAAGGCTTTCCTAGCCTTGAAGAACTACCCATGCCAGAACACAAAAGACAAATTCAAACAAGCAAGAGCAGAAGTACAAAGGGAATCAAGGAGATGAGCGAATGAGTACTGGTCAAATCTATGCTCTACAATCCAGAAAGCTGCTGAGATGGGTGATTCACAAACTATGTACAACAACATTATGATCTAGGCCCAAACATCTTAAAAAAATTGCTCCCATAAAAGATGCTAACGGAGAATCTATCAGCGACAAAACAAAACAGCTGGAAAGATGAGTCGAACATTACCCAAGTCTATATTCTGTAGATAGACCAGCAAGACCATTAATAGACCAGCTAATCTCAAAATACTCGGTGCTGACTGAAATGGAAAATGAACCTACTGATAAAGAATTTCAAGATGTCATCCGCGGCGTCTCAAGTGGAAAAGCTTCTGATAACGACAACATCCCAGCCGAAATACTCAAAGAAAACCTTGAAACACTTCTGCCCCACCTCTACAAACTCCTTGTCCAATGCTGGAGAAGTGGTGATATACCCCAAGACATGAAAGATGCCAAAATTGTAACGTTATATAAAAATAAGGGGGACAAGGGTGATTGCAACAATTATAGGGATATATTCCTCCTGAGTATAACTGGAGAGGCATTCACAAGAATTGTTTAAAGCGCCTACATCAACTGGCGGAACGTATCCTTCCTGAGTCCCAGTGTGGGTTTAGAGCTGGACGGTCAACCACGGATATGATTTTTACTCTCCGCCAGTTGCAAGCAAAATGCAAGGACGAGAGAAGACCTCTATCTATAGCCTTTGTTGATCTCACAAAGGCTTTTGATACCGTGAGCAGAGCAGGTCTATACAAGTGTTGGAAAATGTTGGCAGCCCTCCTACATTAGTTAAGCTGATCAAGTCGTGTCACAACAATATGTCTGTCATCATCCAGTTCGATGGTAGATCTTTCCAGCCCTTTGGGATGAAGAAAAATTAAAAAATAGAAAAAATGGTATGTTAGAAGCTTTACGTGATTAGTGGACGACACAGATTCAACGACGTTTCGGCCCAATAGGCCTTCAGCAGGAACAAAAAAAAAAAGCTTTATTGCAGCTTCGCATTTTTATGCATTCATTTGCATTTCTTTGCCTTAACCCCCTTTGACTGTGGAGTCAAACAAGGACGTGTCCTTGCCCCTAATCTATTCAGCATATTTTTCGCTTCCCATCTACACAATGCGTTTGAAACCGTCTCTGGGGACATCTACATCCGTTCAAGACCTGACAACTCCTTATTCAATCTTGCACGTCTGAGGTAAAATTAAAACAGCTGAGACCCTAATGAAGGAGCTTCTATTCACTGATGATGCAACACTGGTTGCTCATGATGAATCCGTCATGCAGTCAATGATTGACAATCAGCTAGATCATATGATTTATTCTCCCTGTCAATAAGTGTACAGGAGACTGTAGTGCTTCAACAAGGTGTAGCCAGCCCTGCAGCTATATCATTAAATAACATACCCCTTGAACCTATGACAAAGTTCACCTATCTCGGTTCCATTGTCACAGACAATGTCTTTCTTCAAGAAGAAATACATTCTCGAATCGGAAAGGCAGCTTCCACATTTGGCAAATTGAAAGATAGCACATGGGCCAACACCAATTTAACACTCAGGAATAAGATTCAAGTTTACCAAAGTTGTGTGCTTAGTACACTTCTATACGGATCAGAAACTTGGACTACCTATGCAGGGCAAGAAAAAAGGTTAAACAGCTTTCATGCACGTTGCCTTCGCAAGATTATGAACATCAAATAGCAGGACAAAGTTACTAACTCTAATGTTCTACAACGAGCCAAACTCCCATCGATCATGGCAACACTTAGGATTCGTGGATACAGGTGACTGGGCCATGTAAGAAGAATGAAAAACAATTGTATTCCCAAACACATATTGTATGGCGAAATTAAGGACGGGAAAAGACCAGAGGGCATACCAGTGCTGAGATATAAGGATGTTTGCAGGGCTTCCTGAGGGAATGTTCTATGAGTGAAAGGAACTGGGAAAATGTGGCTGCAGATCGTAACACATGGAGAGCAAAAATAAAAAAAATACACAGCAACTTTCGAGACAGTGCTGATATCAAATTCAGAAGACAAAAGGCGCAAGATAAAAGAGACAAGGCCAGGTACCGCAAATACACCTTGCTCGTTCTGTGGATGGATCTGTCTGTCCAGGATTGGCAAATTCAGCCACGAGAGAAGATGTTCAGTAAAGCAGCACCCAGTATGAGACACTAATGCTTTACCAAACTACTGACTTATGATTGCTTGCTATGAACTGTATGTCAAGACGCCAAAGGCCATATATATATATATACTGCCTATGTCGTTGCAGAAGGTCTCTCTATCCTGAACGTCGTATCACTTTATGACATATTCCTTGTACATAAAGTTACAATTACATCCAATTAAATCAAATTCCAATTACATTAACATAATTATAGAAGGCAGGAAACCAAAATAGGCAGAGGAATTCAAATACCTTGGCAGTTTAGTGACAAACGACAATTCTAAAACAGCAGAGACAGACTCAATATGCATTAAAGCTTGCCAAATCAATGGACAGCTATCGCCACTATTGTCCAACAAGGAAATAACACTAGAGGCAAAACGGACACTGTACAATACAATCTTTATCCCAACGTTGTGCTACCAATGCCAGACCTGGACCGTAGATGCAAGAACAATAAGAAAAATAACCTCTACAGAGGTGAAATGTGTTAGACGAATGATAGGAAACAGTCTGAGAGATAAGATCTGAAATGAAGAACTGAGAGAAAAGCTAGTAATAGCCGTCGCCATAGAATATATAAAGAAACAACAGGTAAAATGGATTGGCCACGTGACAAGGCTTAGTGATCAAAACACAACACAACGAGCCTTCAATAAGTGTTGCGAGAACACCAGACCCAAGAGTCGACCTTGAGAAAGATGGTTCAATGGAATATTATAAGCACTAGGAAACATAGCAGCAGCCGAAGCGAATCGAAGAGCAAAAGAGGCAAATTATATTTCCCCTCGACGCTGAAAGGCAGATGAGGAAGGAAAGAAGAAGAAGATAAAGTCCCAACCATGCTCTTTAACACAACATTTTGTAAAATGTTTACCTTCAGTACCACACAACCTTCTCATTATTCAAGCATAACCACACAACTTGTCACACATCGCTGGTATGAAGTATTGGTTTACCTTCATTGTTGTCCATATACTTTACTAGCCATTTATTCAGCGCTCCGCCAATTCATTGCTTAACCGCAGCAGAGAACAGTTCAGGTAAATACTCATCTATATATTGTTTCTTGTTTCTGTACCTGTATATTGTATGAGTCCACGTAGACAACCTTTCCTGGTTGTTATATTCTCTTGTCTTAATTTAGTCGTCAAGTATACTCATCATCATGTGCCATACCGGTTGGCGTAGGCGATCATGTCCTTCCACAATCTTCTTTTCACAGTGCATCGTATCAGTTCTATTGTTGACTGTTTTCCATGCCATGACACCAAGCTATCCAGTATTTTCTCTCTTTGTTGTCCGCGATCTCTCTTTCCTTTTATTTTGCCAGCTGGAACCAAATATTCCAATTTTCCTCTTCTCATGATGTGCCAGATAAATGTTGATTGTTACTTTCAGGTCATACTCATTGCATTTTAGACAAGTCCGTAACTGTGCATGTCTGCTTCGAAATATATCCTATCGAACCGGTATCACGTTGATTTACAAGCCTTCTATGGATTCCTAATTTGCGCTCCTTTCTGGTATCTCCACCTTGCTATGATATTTCTGATTGTTTTTTTTTTCACGTTAGCGGGTTCAGAGTAAATTGTTAGAGTCAGTCTTTCTTGTTGATATGAAGACATGTTACCACATGCTATGATATTTCTGATTGTTTTTTTCCCACGTTAGCGGGTTCAGAGTAAATTGTTAGAGTCAGTTTTTCATGTTGATATGAAGACATGTTACCACATGCTATTTTGAAAATCATGTGTATCTACTCGTGTCTGTCTAAATATGAAAAACCTAGTGCAGTTACATTTTCTATTCCTCTAATTCGCCTATCTCACTTACCTAGAAAGGAAAGGACTCTTTAGCCTTATTACCCCGGCAATAACATTTCACAGGAGACAAATAATAATAAATGAATATTATTATAGAGGGAAACTTCCGAGGCGATAATCAGCGAATCAATGATTTTGATTATTTGTCAATTGTTCCCCATGTTGATTATTTGTCAATTTTTTCCGAGTGCTGTAAACATACCTGTTCCTCTGAATTGATTCGCTGAATTACATTACACATATAGGGTCTCCGCCATTACGAGCAGAATATTACTGTTTCGTCCCTTGATAAATACAATACAAATTATTTCAATACAGATACACGAAACTCCGTAGCACCGGCGAAGACTTCATAGATAGGACCATTTGTTAACTTTCTGGCACAAAACTTTACATACTAGAAGTGAATTTATCCATCCTTCAAACAGAGAAAACTTTGGCTGTCGATAAAACACACAAGCAGATCGGTAGCCATTTCCAACGTGGAGCACGTTTTTTTTTTTTTTTGTTAAAGAAAATAGATGTTGAAGACAAAGTTTACATTTTTGTTGTTTTTCTGCTTTTAGTATTCATCTAGACCGGCACTGATTGCGAACAGGACGGCTCGACTGAGAATCATCTCTGCCTTTGTTATATTGACTTATTTATTGTTAGCCAAACTTCCGTTTATTTTTTTACGTTGCGTGTAGTCTTGTAGTTTGTGCTTGGAGATCTGCTGGAGATGGCTAAGTCTTTGAGGCATATTTTGTGATTAGATTACCAGAGTAAATAGAAATAATTCATGCCTTTGAATAAATACAGATCATCATCATCAAGTACCGGGCTTACTGGCGTGGGTGATCATGCCTCTCCACAACTTTCGATCTCGACAGTTCTTTATCATTTCTGTTGTTGACCTTCTGCCAAGCCATTCTCTTAAGCTGTCTGGTATCTTTTCTCTTTGCTTCCCTCTATCTATTCGTCCCTCAATTTTTCCAGTTGTTACAATATATTCCAGTTGTTACTCTTCTCATTACATGGCCAACAAATGATGATCGTTTCTTCCTAATTTTGGAAATTAGCTCTCTTTTTGCTTTGACATCTTTCAGAACATTTACATTACTCTTCTTAGATGTCCATGATTCACATCCATATGTTAAGACTGGCTCTACATAACATTTGAGAACTCTTTTTTGTTTATATTTTCTCTTGTTACATACAGATACAAAATAAAATGGTTTGGCCACAGGATGAGACAAAAGTACCAAAACACAACTGCCAGTCTTCTTCTTCTGTATCATATCATTCACCCGTCAAGTGGATGCGGTTGCTCTGTGTCGCTAGTTTACTGCTGCGCAGTTACATCTGCGCCTTTACACCCGACATAGATGAATAGATTTACTTACCAAATTTTGCGCGAACAGGGGCCATTTTTGCCTATTCTTTTCGATTTTTAACTCCCAAGAGTTCCTTAACGTGCGCATGCCACGCGAATCCTTGTTTTTCCTTTTTTTTATTACTATCATATACGTTCAGGGAGCCGCGATAGCTCAGTGGTTAGTGAACTGGACTACAAAGGGCAAGGGGTAGGGTTCGATCCCAAAAGACGGCTTCCGGGTTCACTCAGCCTTAAATGGGTACTGGATTTTTTCTGGGAAAGTAAAGCGGCACGGGCGTAATACCGACCACATTACCCCAAAAATAATGTTCTGAAGGTCTGTAAAATTTATGGTCGCTAACACCATATTCCCTATACGCCACTTGGCGTGACGGGGGCTCTTTACTTTTTACTTATATATACGTTCTACCACCGCCAACACTTGTATCCGGGTGATTGTGATTGTTTATTTATTTTGCGCAGACAGGGCAGGTAGGCAGATGGTAGATGTCGTATGTGTATATCTTATATTAGTTTTATCTCAACTCTCTCAGCTGTTCTGTCAGCTGGTCTCTCGTGATAACAACTGCCTTCGCTCTCATGTCTTTCTCTGTTAGCATGACCTCTACTGGAATGCGGCTGCTCGTTTTTACACTCAGGTCAACACGTGGTTGAGCCAATTGGACGCTCGTCTCGGCCGTGACCTTGTCTGGTCACTGTCGTACCTCTGGTTCGCCGTTAAGATGACTGTTTCACGTTGTGTTTCCGCGACAACTTGACTTGTTGTTATGGTTCGTCCCCGAGGTTGACGCTAGGCTAGATAATTATAACTGTGTAACATAGACAAACACTTTGAATATAAGAGTTAGTCCGACTTTTAATTATGTCACAACGGCATTGTTACACATAATACATTGCAGCTTACACACTTAGAGTGCACTCTTCACGTTCTCCATTCTATGGCCCTAACACTCGTCTTTGGGCTTCACATACATTCATACTTGTATCTAACTATATGTGGACCGCCCACATTGGTGGCCCACCCCTAAATCTACTTATAATCTGTCCAGCGGTATCCTGTCCACCGCTGCTAACTGTCTCTTAATGGTGCTACTGACTCATCTGCTCGCTTATCTATTCTCCTCTAGTCTCTGCATCTCCTAACTATCGCGTGTTCCTGGCTGGCTAAAAGTCCATTATCATAGCTTGATGTTTTGACTCTAGTTCGTCACTCGCTGCCAACTCAGTCTCTTCCCAACTTCCCTATGAGTACTTTCCTTATAAGCCCTTAACTGTTTGTTTAACTCACGTTCTGCTCTAACTCTACTAGGCTATGTTTAGCCTCTCTACGGGTCGACCACATGGTCGCCCGGCTCCTAACGAACGCGTGTGTGCTGCTGACTACATCTCTTCGAGTGTCTCCTGTCAGTGCTTCCGTATGAGTGATCCTCAATCTTTTGTGTTTACTTCTTAAATTTGGATCTTGTCTGCCAATTAGAATTGACCTCCCACGCCTGTCTGTCCAGCTACTCACTTATGGAGATGGCCTTCATGTTTTTCACGTGAATTTCGAGCTCTTTTTACACCCCTGCGTCTGTCTGTCTCCTTCTGGACATGGCGTACACATGCATTCTAACTCATCCTCTTTATTTTTACTGTGAATTCGTTTTTATGTGTTTTTCCTTTTTTCTCCTTGACCTGATTCTTTCGTCTCGCCTATCTGCCCCCCTCACTTCTATATTGTTCTCTCCTCTTTGTTTCATCCTCTACTCTCTCCATCCCTCCGCTTCTATACACTCAACCATCCATAACTCGTATAGGTGAACCATGACCGGCGGATGTTACGTTATAAAACAATTAATAACATATTCAATAACAGTGACATAATATACATGAAATAAAACTGCATTAACATTCAGTACTAAATATAATTGCCCAACTAGCTTGCTTTATTATTGTTAACATCTCATTTCTATTGCCTGCAGTCTCTGGGACATAAATCCAGCGTTGTCACCCAAACTACTGGTCACGCTGACACACACGGAATGTTCTTTTGCAGCTTTCCTGTTAGTTCTCTCATAGAACAAAAACTTAGTGAGGGCAGAACAAAAAGAAAAATAATAATAAAAAAAATACAACTAAAAGCCAGAAAAGAAATTATGTTTGTTTTCAATTTGTTAAAATCACATTATGTTTCACTTTGTGTATTTTATTTGATGATGTTGTCCAGTTTAATCGTGCTATAAAACTTATTTCAGCTGCAGTGTTTCAGACAAGACAACAGGACCCACCAGCGACATTTGAGCTAAACCTTCAGCAAACATGACGAGGTCCATGATTCTGATATTGAGTTTGTTGATGATCGCTCAGAACGAAGCAGGTGAGGGACAATATTTACAGAACAATAAACAAGAAAATGGACAGAACATCGACAATTTGGTTACAAGTTAACCAGTCACTTGTGGAATCAGAGGGACAGTAAACTGATCACAGATAGACAATTAGGTTATAGGTTAATCATACACTTATGGAGACAGTAAACTGATCACAGATAGACAATTAGGTTATAGGTTAATCAGACACTTGTGGAGACAGTAAACTGATCACAGATAGACAATTAGGTTATAGGTTAATCAGACACTTGTGGAGACTGTAAACTGTTCACAGACTCTTAGATTCTAAACAAAAATCTGTTAGGTTCTGGACAGACACGAGATTCCTAGATAAGCTGTAGACAGAAAACTCAAGTCTCTAGTTATTAATATCGCATTACGAGTAAAGACAACCTTTAGTTAAAGACTAGAGTAAACATCTCTGCTTGGTTTCAAAATTGGCCACAATGATAGTCCAGAACTACATGTATAGATTACCTACACACCTGTTTACCTACATACCTGTTTACCTACATTCTAACCTACGGGTTTTTTGCTGTTGCCAGCATTTACTACTGGTGAAGTCCCTAGCAATAATAAAATATAACAAGGAAAACTCTACACCCAATGATATTAAAAGAGGAGTAAGACAAGGATGCATCGTATAACCAAGTTTGTTCAATCTATACTCTGAGCAAATCTTTAAAAAACATCTCAGAGATGCCAGGTCTAAACATTAATGGAAAGATAATCAATAACTTACAATATGCCGATGATACTGTTCTACTAGCAGAAAATCCTAAAATCCTAAGGACAGTCCTCAACTCCGGTATATGGTGGATAGGCGGCGGGAACATGAAAAATGTTCCTTGTTGCAGTTTCCTCATATTCCAAGTCCGGTTCATTGCAGGCGCTATTGAGTTAAGTGCTCTGTGCACACCGTGAGCTGTGTGTCTCATCCGTTTTGATCATGTTTCGATAATCCAATTGTTTACGATGAATGATGCTATCATATGACAGGGAACAGTTGGCTGTGTTCACTTTCTGCGCAGTTTCGCCTTATGCCTTATGTCTTTTGGCGTGTGCTGAGACTGCAACGATGGGGACTACAGCTACTTTTCTTTGTTTAGGAGATGAGATATTAATTCGGATGATTATGCTGGCACGGGCGGTTGAGCAATTATGGGTTTTAATTCGTTTTCAGTGATACCGGGGACTTCCATAACCAAATAACCAACCAAATAACCAACTATAGATATGAATATCAAAAAGACTAAAACTATGATCATAAACAAGGACATTTCTCTAGACCTACAAATAAATATCATAGTTTAAGGAATACAACTACTCCCATCAAATTCTCCTCAATCAACTACTCCTCATCAACTTATCCCCATCAACTACTTCCCAAAGACTACTGCACATGAACTACTCCCCATCAACTACTTCCCAAAGACTACTGCACATGAACTACTCCTCATCAACTATCCCTAATCAACTACTCCCCATCAACATATCCCCATCAACTACTCCCCATCAACTTATCCCCATCAACTACTCCCCATCAACTACTTCTCAAAGACTACTGCAGATGAACTACTCCCCATCAACTACTTCCCAAAGACTACTGCAGATGAACTACTCCCAATCGACTTAACCCCAATCAACCACTCTCCATCAACTACTCACCAAAGACTACTGCACATGAACTACTCCCAATCAACTTAACCCCAATCAACTACTCCCCATCAACTACTCCCCAAAGACTACTGCAGATGAACTACTCCCGATCGACTTAACCCCACTCAACTACTCCCCATCAACTACTCTACAAAGACTACTGTACATGAACTACTCCCAATCAACCACTCCCCATCAACTACTCCCCATCAACTACTCCCCAAAGACTACTGCACATGAACTACTCCCAATCAACTTAACCCCAATCAACTACTCCCCATCAACTACTCTCCAAAGACTACTGCACATGAACTACTCCCAATCAACTACTCCCCATCAACTACTCCCCATCAACTACTCCCAAAGACTACTGCACATGAACTACTCCCAATCAACTACTCCCCATCAACTACTCTCCAAAGACTACTGCACATGAACTACCCCCAATCAACTTAACCCCAATCAACTACTCCCCATCAACTACTTCCCAAAGACTACTGCACATGAACTACTCCCAATCATCTTAACCCCAATCAACTACGCCCCATCAACTACTCTCCAAAGACTACTGCACATGAACTACTCCTCATCAACTATCCCTAATCAACTACTCCCCATCAAGATATCCCTATCAACTACTCCCCATCAACTTATCCCCATCAACTACTCCCCATCAACTACTTCTCAAAGACTACTGCAGATGAACTACTCCCCATCAACTACTTCCCAAAGACTACTGCAGATGAACTACTCCCAATCGACTTAACCCCACTCAACTACTCCCCATCAACTACTCACCAAAGACTACTGCACATGAACTACTCCCAATCAACTTAACCCCAATCAACTACTCCCCAAAGACTACTGCAGATGAACTACTCCCGATCGACTTAACCCCACTCAACTACTCCCCATCAACTACTCTCCACAGACTACTGTACATGAACTACTCCCAATCAACCACTCCTCATCAACTACTCCCCAAAGACTACTGCACATGAACTACTCCCAATCAACTTAACCCCAATCAACTACTCCCCATCAACTACTCTCCAAAGACTACTGCACATGAACTACTCCCAATCAACTACTCCCCATCAACTACTCCCATCAACTACTCCCCAAAGACTACTGCACATGAACTACTCCCAATCAACTACTCCCCATCAACTACTCCCCATCAACTACTCTCCAAAGACTACTGCACATGAACTACTCCCAATCAACTTAACTCCAATCAACTACTCCCCATCAACTACTTCCCAAAGACTACTGCACATGAACTACTCCCAATCAACTTAACCCCAATCAACTACTCCCTATCAACTACTCTCCAAAGACTACTGCACATGAACTACTCCCAATCAACTTAACCCTAATCAACTACTCCCCATCAACTACTCCCCAACGACTACTGCACATCAACTATTCCCCAATGACTACTGCAAATCAACTACTCCCCATCAACTACTCCCATGGAGAACCAGGAAATGAACTAGCTAATCAGGTCAATTGATCAGCATGTTGAAGAGGAAAGTCAAATCGAGGACTTTAGAAATATCGCTTTTGTTTGAAATGTGTAACTATCGCATGTTGTTATAGGTAACGATAGAACACAACTGGTGGTCATTTTCGCCTTGTCCATTGATGGCAAGCAGACTGACCTTAAATAAAGGAACAAATGAAGTAACAAATGGTAGCAATTTAAAGTAAAACTGTCCATACGGTGGTGGTGGGAAGTTATAATTTGTCCAAATTGCTTGTCACTTTAAGATAAACCTCTAACTGCCAAATTAATATTTCTTCTATTAAGATTTGTCACCGACCGTTCTAGACTTTATGTATGTTTATAACGGCTACTGTGACAACTCCCAGCAAGCTACAGAAAGTAACGGCACTTACGATTTTGTGCAATTAAAAAACATACCTCTGACATTGCCAGCTCTACAGCAGGTAAGTTAAGTCAAGAATTAAATGTTAAAATTTGAAAATTTATATTGTTTTAAATCTCTGTTATTTTTTCTGTCTCCCTGTCTCTCGTCTAAAATTGTGTGTAAGTGACAGTAAGAGAAGAAGCGTACATGTCAGATTAGTCAGCTGAACTATAAACCATTGATTATTTTGATTTTCTTTTCTCAAATCGGAACATTTCCACATAAACATGGCCTCAAAATATGTGGAAAAATTAACAACTTGTTATATTAATTGCCTCAATTCTGTCTAGTAATACAGTGAGGCTATTAATTTACTATTAGCACGATTCATTTGCTGTACAACCGCGTCTAGATGCTACCTGTAACTTTACGTCTGTTTATAAAATCTATTTATGTGTGTCTTTGTTTTATGATTTATATTGCATATGGCGCCTGTCGCGTTGTTTGATACTCCATTAACAATAGTCTACTGGGTCTTGCCTTTTCCTCTGCTCGATGTTCATTGTGTAGGTATCTACCAGTGTAGTTGTGTTTATTACGTAATTCAACATTTCTTTATCAGATAACAACTTTATTTGTGCAGTGTCGCAGTCATTTCAGTTAACTTTTTGTTCATGAATGTTCTCATATAACAGTGGACACTGCTACCCCTTGTTAAAGTCATTTTAACATTCTCAACGCTACAGCGATATCTAAGTCTATATATAGTACAGTATAGTCACTCTTTCAGAGCGCGGTAGTGGTTTTAATACCATTAAAAAGAATGGAAGACAGGACCATATCAAGACCTGTGACGTCTACTAAGGTATAAGGCACCAATGTCCACATTTCTTTTATTGTCGTACTTTTAGTGGGTGGTATTGGGGGGAGGGAGTGTGTAATGTGGTCATCACTACGCCAGTGCCGTTTGATTTTGGAGAGCAAGGAATTAGGGTATTAATGAATATTTTAAATAAGGGCGCTAACATACATTTAATAAGGGTACTAAAGAATACTTTTATTTAGGGTACTAAAGAATACTTTTAATTAGTGTACTAATAAATATTGAGCAGGACTAGAAACTGTCGTCCGGTACTCATGAATGTTGAGTATAGCTAGAAATTGTTGTGAAGTACTCATGAATGTTGAGTATAGCTAGAAATTGTTGTGAAGTACTCATGAATGTTGTGTATAGCTAGATTTTGTTGTGAAGTACTCATGAATGTTGGGTATAACTAGAAATTGTTCTGAAGCACTCATACATGTTGGGTATAACTAGAAATTGTTGTGAAATACTCAAGAATGTTGAGTATAGCTAGAAATTGTTCTGATGTACTCATGGATGCTGAATATAGCTAGAAATTTTTGGTGAAGTACTCATGAATGTTGAGTAAAGCTAGAAATTGTGTGGAGTACTCATGAATGTAGAGTATAGCTAGAAATTGTTGTGAAGTACTCAAGAATGTTGGGTATAGCTAGACATTGTTGTGAAGTACTCATGAATGTAGCGTATATCTAGAAATTGTTGTGAAGTACTCAAGAATGTTGGGTATAGCTAGACATTGTTGTGAAGTACTCATGAATGTAGCGTATATCTAGAAATTGTTGTGAAGTACTCAAGAATGTTGGGTATAGCTAGACATTGTTGTGAAGTACTCATGAATGTAGCGTATATCTAGAAATTGTTGTGAAGTACTCAGGAATGTTGAGGGAAGCTAGAAATTGTGTGGAGTACTCATGAATGTAGCGTATATCTAGAAATTGTTGTGAAGTACTCAGGAATGTTGAGTAAAGCTAGAAATTGTGTGGAGTACTCATGAATGTAGCGTATATCTAGAAATTGTTGTGAAGTACTCAAGAATGTTGGGTATAGCTAGACATTGTTGTGAAGTACTCAAGAATGTTGGGTATAGCTAGAAATTGTTGTGAAGTACTCAGGAATGTTGAGGGAAGCTAGAAATTGTGTGGAGTACTCATGAATGTAGAGTATAGCTAGAAATTGTTGTGAAGTACTCAAGAATGTTGGGTATAGCTAGAAATTGTTGTGAAGTACTCAGGAATGTTGAGGGAAGCTAGAAATTGTGTGGAGTACTCATGAATGTAGAGTATAGCTAGAAATTGTTGTGAAGTACTCAAGAATGTTGGGTATAGCTAGACATTGTTGTGAAGTACTCAAGAATGTAGCGTATATCTAGAAATTGTTGTGAAGTACTCAGGAATGTTGAGGGAAGCTAGAAACTCTATTGCAGACCTCACAAATATTTACTAAACCTACAAATTGTGGTCGGGCACTCATGAATGTTTGTAAAACCTACAAACTGTCGCCAGACAGTCCTGAACGCTGGGAAATCCTACAAACTGTCGTCAGTAATTCATGAATCCTGGAAAACCTACAAACTGTCTAAAGATTTCCGACCTGACTGTCCGAGAATTCATGAATGCTGGGTATTGCAGAAACTGTCTTCTGATGTACGTGAGTATTGAAAAAACAATCTTGAAATAGACTTCTGGCACTCATAGTCAGTAGGCCTAGAAACTGTGGTCTGGTACTCATGAATGTTGGGTTCACCTAGACGCTGCCGTATGGTAGTCATGAATTTTGAGACAAATATTTGTCAGTTATTCAGGAGTATTGAGTACATGTTGATAATATAGGCAGTTAACATTATTATTGTTGAGTAGATCTACAAAATGTCATCGGATACTCATAGATGCTAAGTAGATTTAGATATTACCATTGAACATTCGTGAATGTTGAATAAACTTATTAACTCTCTTCGGATACTCATAGATGCTAAGTAGATTTAGATATTACCATTGAACATTCGTGAATGTTGAATAAACTTATTGACTGTCTTCGGACACTATTGAATGTTGCTTAATCTCTAAAAAAAAAAAAAAACTACTGTCTGGTACGTATCAATGTTGAGTAACCACATTAGCTATCGTTGAACACTAATGAATGTTAAATAAATCTAAAAACTGCTACTGGGTACTTATAAAGGTTCTGTGAACCTATAACATCTCGTCGGATAATCATAAATATTGGGTCAACTAGAAACTGGCATTGGGGTCATATGAATGTTATGTAAGCCTAGAAACTGTCGCCGGGTTCTCTTGAATGTTCTGTAAGCCTAGAAACTGTCGCCGGGTTCTCATGAATGTTCTTTAAGCCTAGAAACTGTCGTCAGGTTCTTATGAATGTTCTATAAGCCTAGAAACTGTCATCAGGTTTTTATGAATGTTCTATAAGCCTAGAAACTGTCGTCAGGTTCTTATGAATGTTCTATAAGCCTAGAAACTGTCGTCGGGTTCTTATGAATGTTCTATAAGCCAAGAAACTGCCGTCGAGTTCTTATGAATGTTCTTTAAGCCTAGAAACTGTCGTCAGGTTCTTATGAATGTTCTATAAGCCTAGAAACTGTCGTCGGGTTCTTATGAATGTTCTATAAGCCTAGAAACTGTCGCCGGGTTCTCTTGAATGTTCTGTAAGCGTAGAAACTGTCGTCGGATTCTCATGAATATTCTGTAAGCCTAGAAACCGTCGCCGGGTTCTTATGAATGTTCTGTTAGCTTAGAAACTGTCGCCGGGTGCTCATGAATGTTCTGTAAGCCTAGAAACTGTCGTCTGGTTCTTATGAATGTTCTGTAAGCCTAGAAACTGTCCGGGTTCTTATGAATGTTCTGTAAACCTATAAACTGTCGTCGGTTCTCATGAATGTTCTGTAAGCCTAGTGACTGTCGTCGGGTTCTTATTAATGTTCTGTAAGCCTAGAAACTGTCGCCGGGTACTCATGAATGTTCTGTAAGCCTAGAAACTGTCGTCGGGTTCTTATGAATGTTCTGTAAGCCTAGAAACTGTCGCCGGGTTCTTATGAATGTTCTGTAAACCTAGAATCTGTCGCCGGGTTCTCATTAATGTTCTGTAAACCTAGAATCTGTTGCCGGGTTCTCATGAATGTTCTGTAAGTCTAGAAACTGCAGCCGGGTTCTCATTAATGATGAGAAAATCTGGAAACTCGCCAGTTTCTAATAAATTTTCTGTGAGCCTTGATATGTTTTCGTGTAAGATTAGTTAAAGAGTAAACCTTGTTAATTCTAAATTTTTATCAGATATACAATGCTGGTTAATTACTTTGTCGTCACTATCTTCATTACAGGACCCAGTGCTTTTAAATCTGGAGGCAGTAAACAATCTGTTATATCGGTTGTTGGTGTTGATAGTCACAGTCGGCTCCGATGGCAACACTATTTATTTGACTCCATGCAACTTCACAGACGACGCCAGCCAGTACAAGTATGTTGTTTGGTTTAGATTCACATGTTTACATTTCTGTTGACGCACTTGTGTGTTATGATGATATTGTCTGTCTTTTACTATAGGCGTTGTGATTTTTATTTTATACACGCCACGGAGTGTGTGTGAACGTTAATTTGTGAGTGTCACTTTGTGTGTAGAAATAGTCATTGTTTGTGTGTAGAAATAGTCATTGTTTGTGTGTAGAAATACTCATTATTTGTGTGTAGAAATACTCATCGTTTGTGTGCAGAAATACTCATTATTTGTGTGTAGAAATTCTCATTGTTTGTGTGTAGAAATACTCATTGTTTCTTTGTAGAAATACTCATCGTTTGTGTGTAGAAATACTCATTGTTTGTGTGTAGAAATTCTCATTGTTTGTGTGTAGACATACTCATTGTTTCTTTGTAGAAATACTCATCGTTTGTGTGTAGAAATACTCATTATTTGTGTGTAGAAATACTCATTGTTTGTGTGTAGAAATACTCATTGTTTGTGTGTAGAAATACTCATTGTTTGTGTGTAGAAATACTCATTGTTTGTGTGTAGAAATACTCATCGTTTGTATGTAGAAATACTCATTGTTTGTGTGTAGAAATACTCATTGTTTGTGTTTAGAAACACTCATTGTTTGTGTGTAGAAATACTCGTTGTTTGTGTGTAGAAATACTCATTGTTTGTGTGTAGAAATACTCATTGTTTTCTGTGTATAAATACTCATTGTTTTCTGTGTATAAATACTCATTGTTTGTGTGTAGAAATACTCATTGTTTGTGTGAAGGTTTCAATACGTTTGTACTAGCCTCACTGTTTATGTGGGATATTCATATTTATATTGAGTCAGCCTATGTGTATAGATATATCTGAATATGTGAGAATGTCATCGTGTGTGTGTGTGTATGTGTATGTGTGTGTGTGTGTGCACATACATGAGTTTGTGTGTGTACGTTAATATTTGTGTTCGGAGTATGGGAAAAATAATGACAGAAATATTATGGGACATCTTTAGGAAAGCGAAACTTAGAAAACAATAAAACGTTTCGCCAATAAGATCTTCATTTAATTATCCCCACTGCTTGTTTTCTGTCGGTAAGCAACAGAACGTTGTAACAGCAACTTTTATTTAATATTCAAATCGCTATTCATTGACAGTAAAAATGTACTTTGTGGTTTTCGAGAATATCTTCAAGAAAATAAATCAACTAACGCACAGCGTCCTTTAAAGCACACTTTGGACACAACTGCAGTATCTCCCAGTGAATGTGAAAGAATTATGTGGTCATCTCATATTGTATAGACTACCTCAGCACTGATGGTCATCAGGATAGTGAGTTCACCTTTCATCAAATTCATTTCCAGCAAATATGTGAAAACATGGCTACTCCGAGGTTGTTTTCTGTGATAGAAGCGATCTAGAGACGACGAGGGTATGTCAAAGGTTATGTTGAAATTGTAGAAGTTGCTGTAAAATCATCACGGTGAGTAAAGGCATCTTTTCCCGATTAAAAACGCACTATAATAAAATATATATAATTTAAAATCATCTCTAGTAATTATATAGAGGGCTGCTCCTAGGTCATTATTCTGCAATTAATGCCCAAAGCAAGAAGCGATCTAGAGAGGAAAAGGGGTATATAAGAGGATATGTTAAGAATATAGAAGTAAATATAATGACATCATCTGGTTTAATACCGGTAACTTTTTTCCCCCAGAAATAAAATCCATGGTTATCTCCCTTATTGCTTTCCAAGCCTGAAGACCGATCACCTACACTGATGACACGGCCACAATGTGTGTTGGGAGTGGCTGCAGTTTTGTTGTGTACTCTAATGGATAGTTCATAGATAAAGATGCTGGGGGCTACAAGACTACCGCCTCCAGCACACACATGGAGATTGAATCTGTAACAGAAGCTGCCACATGTTTAGTTTAAAACACCAACAACATATACGGTACTATTCACTGACTCACAAAGCATGCTTCGTTGGATTGACAAGAACGCCCTCTGCAGTTAGTGGATGCACATACTCAACATGTCTCATGTCAACAGTCCAACTTGGATATTGCCCCGGACACGCGGGAGTTCATGACAATGAGATGGTCCACATGTTGACGGGGTCTGCCGCGGGAAACCTTAAAGTTAAACACGTTTGACATTAGGAGGTCTTTAAAAGAACACCTCTCACAGGATGGCGACCAAAAGGCTGAGGATAATCCACACGTCAAAAGAATGATGGAACACGGCGTCAGGTGGGGCAATATCATGAACACATCTTCAGCGGTAAAGAACACAACACATTCGTATAATGTAGGACAGGAACAATCAGTAGACAAAAACATCAATGGTTGTTAGAAACGGGCGGCAGATCGGATATGGGAATGCCCCAACTGCAATATCGCCAGTCCGAACTAAAGACTGTCTCTGTTGTTACACATTTTCATTCCCTCTCGACTGTCCTTATTTTACATTGGTAACGTAATGTAAACCAGTTTTAACATATGGATGTGAATCATGGGCAATAGGACAACAGACAAGAAAATCACTGGATATTGTAGAAATGTGGTTTTACAGAAGAATGTTGAGAATACCATGGACACCAATGTAAGAAGAGTAATAAAAACGTCATGGAAGAGGCCAAAGCAAAAAGAGAGCTAATTTCCAATATTAGGAAGAAACAATCATCATTTTTTGGCCATGTAATGAGCAGAGAACAGCTGAAATATATTGGAACAAATGGGAAATTTGAGGGACGAAGAGATAGAGGGAAGCAAAGAGAAAAGATAACAGACAGCTTAAGAGAATGGCTTGGCAGAAGGTCAACAACTGGAATAATAAATAACTGTCGTGATCGAAAGTTGTGGATAGACATGATCACCTACGCCAGCATGCTTGGTACATGATGATGATGAACGTAATATAGGAATATAGATTATATTGTAAAAGTACACTATTTATGTTGACTGTCACTCACTTAATTTTTGCAGAATTGGCGTCTATTATTTGATTATTTAATTGGTATCTTACACATGGACTTTACTTCTGTATCAATGTTTTCTCCAGTTAGGAACAACTGTTCCTCACAAGTAAGACTTTTAATCTGGACAGTGTAAAACAAAACAAACAAAAAATGGGACAGTTGTAAGGTATTTAACGTTTTATAATTGGTTACCGGCGGGAGAGTGGAAGGAGCGGCAAGGGGGTAGAGAGAGTGGAGAAAGAAGGGGAAGTGGTTCCTGGTGGTCTAGTGGTAAGTCGTCAGCATCTGGACACGAAGGTCATTGTAGCGTATTCTGTCACATGCGATGGGAGATTTTCTTGTCAATTTTGTTATTTTATTTCCCCGAGTATCAAGGTACCAAGATCCAAAGTCTAGCTCTCTCGGACAACAGCGAATAACCTTAGGTCATTGTGTACACTCTGCGCATGTTCAAGTATAATTTTCAATTATGTCACAACGATGAAATCCAATATGGCCGTTGTCCGAGTAAAATTGTTAAATAACTATAAACTCAAACAAATCGACGATGGATGTGCCAAAAGGCGTATATATATATATATATATATATATATATATATATATATATATATATATATATATATATATATATATATATATATATATATATCATATATTAATGTACAACTTAAATAAACAAAAGAATAGGAATGGCTAAAAGTAATTTTAATGTCATGAATAACATACTAACATCAAAACAAATAACACCAGGGCTAAAACTAAGAATAGCAAAATGTTACATCTTCTCAATATTCCTATATTGTGCAGAAACATGGACATTAGACGAATAGGTAGAATGGGATGGAAGGAAAATAAAACAAACGATAAAGTGTTAAAACAACTAAAAATGAAAAGAGAACTACTAAGCACAATTCAAACAAGACAAATGCGATTTTGGTGCCATGTTAAAAGACACAACAGCCTACTAAAAGTAATCCTGGAGGGGAAAATACAAGGTAAAAGAGGCAGAGGCAGACCAAGACTAACATAGACGAGTAACATCAAAAGATGGACAAATCAGCCTATTACAACCTGCGCCATCAAGGCAAGAGACATAGGAGAATGGCGCTTCATGGTAGCCAAACTTCGTTGCGGAGATGGCACTCGATGATGATTATATATATATATATATATATATATATATATATATATATCGCAGGCGCTATATTGAAGGATTAAACTGTCGATGTACTGATGACTTAAATGTTAATAACATTAAAACTTCTACTATTAAATTTGAATATGCCATAGACGAATCAAATAAGTTTTATGTTTCCAGGAAAAAGTAAACGTGTATGATAACTGTAATATCAGTGGCGATGAGTCGTGAAAGCATCGTATCATTCTGAGATTATATGATTTGAGTAATCAATATCGTGATTGTGGAGTAGGGGTCAAGGACTTTGAAACCTCCAGTTTTCTGATCTCGTGGACGAGAGTTGGTTGTCGGTGAAGGGGAAATGGGGGATGGGTGAGGAGGTGAAGTGAAGACTCTTATCTTCTACAGCTTGAGGTAATGAATTACATTAATGACAACAGTCCACTATTATTGCGATAAATCCACATTATTCTCATATCAACCTCTAACTTTATCTCATCCAAATACAGACTAGAGGACTTCGATGTTACCGATCTCGCAAATTGAAATATGAAGATTACACAATTTACGAAGATTGCCGATCTGTGTTCCGGAAAACTGCACGAGGAGGATTCGCAGGAACCTGGACAGATTGTAAACACCCTGTCAATGGGGTAAGTCTAAGTCATAGAAACACCAGTAAGATAAGTTTTTGATGAAAAAATAAATATTGATTTTACTTATCAGAATTAAATCATGGCTTAAAGAGAGTCCAACACTGATGTAAAAAATGTGTCTATGTAAATATATAACAACACCATACAGTTGCCATGAATAATGCCTGCAAATAAATTTATATAAACTTAACGAAACCAAAACAGAAAAAAGAAAAAAATAAGAAGAAAAGAGGAAACTAAAACGTTAAAAGAACGATACAACAGATCAGATAATTCACAGTCTTGGAGAAATATATTTATAGAAAACAAAAGCATAAACATATAGATATAGACCAGACTACACAGAGCAAGCATTGTCACCTACCTTCTGGGCCTGATTTTGATCCTAACAAGTCATTAATAAATAAAGAGCAGACGATAAATATCATTTCCAAACCAACCTTGTGTTATCAATGTCAAACATGGCCATTGAGCAATGCCCACACACAGAACATACATAACATGAGTAATGGGGTTCTTGAGATAGATAACGCACATCACAAAGATGGATAGGATACTCAAAGTAATTATTAGAGAAGAGCAAGTGGTGATGTGTAACGTACATTCCTACAATGTAAAGTGACAGCTTTACAAAAAGAAACACAACAAAATACATAAATTTCGGGCTCACAAATGAGATCACAAACTGAAACGGACAACAGAATAAAAATACACTTTACTACATCTAGTATGAGCGGGACAGGTAAATCAAGGAGAAATAAAAAGAGGGATAAGAAATGAAAAGATAAAATAAAAGGGAGATGTACTAAATTATAAGAGAATATAAATGTATAATATAAAAAAATGTGCAAACTAGAAAATATTTATAAATTAATACGAGACATAGCTGAGACTCCATTTAGAATATTCCACTTTGTGGATGACTGTAAGACAAACGCTAATGTGATGAGACTTGTGAGGGAAGGGGGCACATGTGGATGACTTAAGTCAAACGCTAATGTGAAGAGACTTGTGAGGGGAAGGGGACAAATCATGCGATTAGACAAGAGGTCTGATAGGAGTGAGAGGTGATACCCAGAACATGACACCAAGCCAGTAACTTGGACATCTATCTTACCCTGATGCCCCTTAGAGTTGAAGTGAGAGGTGATACCCAGAACATGACACCAGGCCAGTAACTTGGACATCTATCTTACCCTGATGCCCCTTAGAGTTGAAGTGAGAGGTGATACCCAGAACATGACACCAAGCCAGTAACTTGGACATCTACCTTACCCTGATGCCCCTTAGAGTTGAAGTGAGAGGTGATACCCAGAACATGACACCAAGCCAGTAACTTGGACATCTACCTTACGCTGATGCCCCTTAGAGTTGAAGTGAGAGGTGATACCCAGAACATGACACCAGGCCAGTAACTTGGACATCTACCTTACGCTGATGCCCCTTAGAGTTGAAGTGAGAGGTGATACCCAGAACATGACACCAAGCCAGTAACTTGGACATCTACCTTACGCTGATGCCCCTTAGAGTTGAAGTGAGAGGTGATACCCAGAACATGACACCAGGCCAGTAACTTGGACATCTACCTTACGCTGATGCCCCTTAGAGTTGAAGTGAGAGGTGATACCCAGAACATGACACCAGGCCAGTAACTTGGACATCTACCTTACGCTGATGCCCCTTAGAGTTGAAGTGAGAGGTGATACCCAGAACATGACACCAGGCCAGTAACTTGGACATCTACCTTACGCTGATGCCCCTTAGAGTTGAAGTGGCACTCTACTGGGGCACCTGCGTCTGAGTAAAATCTAAATGTTCATGGCATCTTGCTCAGATGCGTCGTCCTGATTTACTTATGTACCCCATCATACATAGCCCACATATGATATCATAGATAACGTTGATCGATTTACCTGTGAATCTTTTCTCAAGAACACAATTAGGGACGAGAACCCTATCCGTCCTGAGACCAGAGAACGTGTCTGCAAGTCTTACATTGATGGCGATCGCAAGGGAGAGTCATCATCATCATTGAGTGCCGTCTCCGCAACGAAGGTTGGCTACCATGGAGCGCCATTTTGCTCTATCTCTTGCTTTGATGGTGCAGGTTGTCATCGGTTGATTTGTCCATCTTTTGATGTTACTCGTCCATGTTAATCTTGGTCTGCCTCTTTTACCTTGTATTTTCCCCTCCAGGATCACTTTCAGTAGGCTGTTGTGTCTTTTAACATGGCCTAAGAATCGCATTTGTCTTGTTCTAATTGTGTTCAGAAGTTCTCTTTTCATTTTTAGTTGTTTTAAGACTTTGTCGTTTGTTTTCTTGTAAGGGAGAGTACTCCGATGGTTTGGGAGAGAGGCGGGAAAGCGACTGCTGGCAAGCTTATCGCGAAGCTGACGGCCATGCTTGAAGCAACTAGAGGAGGGTCAGGGAGAGAAGACACGTAGTGGAGTAGGTGCGAACAATGGGGAGGTAACAATGTAACGTAACATGTTTGCATCATCAGAGAAACCTTAGAAATGGAGATAGATGACAAATATAAAGTAGCAACCATCAATATATGCGGAATAAACAACAAAGAAATTGAACGTATAGAAGAAATGACAAAGTGGACAATTGAAATACTAGGATTAACGGGCACTATAGTAAAGGTAAGATACAGAAAGCATACATGAACTACACAAGAATATTATCAGGAGGATAACACAGAAAGAGTAACACACGAATAGACTATCATCGACCCTGAACACGCTAAGAGCACTATAGAAATAAAATAAAACTTAGAAAGAATAATCACAATCAAGACTACTAGAAAACGACAGAAAAACAACTTACATGCACATGTATGCACCATGTAACAATAATGAAAAGGACAGCGAAAACAATTCTATGGCACACTAAACGAAATTGTCAATAGGATTGTTGAAAGCGACATTTTAATGATGGGAGATTTTAATGGAAGACTTGGGAAGCGCGACTGTGAGAGCATAGACCTCCTACCCTTTGGTGATAAAACAGCTGAAGCAAATGACAATGGCAGCAGATGCTGGAATTATATAATCAAAATGATTTGTTTATAATAGAAGAAATTTCTTAAACACAGAGAGGAGAGTCGTAATTATGCACCATGTACAAGAGGAATGACTCAAGATGCAGAAGCCAGATAGATTTTAAACTAACAAGAATACAGAACAACAAAAGAGTAATCAACAGCTGAGCTATTCTATCCAGACGACACGTATAATAAAATGCCTATGATTATAATCAGACAGCCAAGAACAAAGAGAAGATACGCAAGTAAACAAAATAAGCAAAAAAAAAAAAAAAAAAACTAGACAATAAAAATAAAACAATTAAAAGATCAAGAACCAATGAAAACCATAGAAGAAAAACTAACAGAAGAATTAAAAAAAAAAAACTCCCTAACGAAGTAAGCACAGTTAGAAGAATGGGAACTGTTCAAGAAAACAATAATCGACATTTCAAAAACAGTACGTGGAAATAAACTTTGGACCAAAGAAGGAAACAAGGGCACCCCGTGGTGGAAGCAAGCAATCAGAGAAGCAATTAAAGAAAAGAGGAAACTGTTAAAAAATTGGAGGGAGAAAAAGAACACAGATGCCTTAGTTCGGAAAAAAAGTTAAAATTTTGTTAAAAGAAATTAAACAAAAGAAATGGACAGAATTTGGATAAAATATGAGAAGGGACTTAAAGACAGTCACATGAGGCTTTACAAAGCAGTAAAAGTAAAAAAGAACGAGAAAAGAAAACAACGATCCTGCAGAGCTCATAAATGACAAAGACGAACAGGCAATATCTAATAACCAACATATGCAACAGAGATATAAAGAATATTTTGAAAACCTACTAAACATGGTACCAACTACCAATAATACAACAAAAACCACACAAGAATACACAAACACTGAACCCAACATCATGAAAGAGGAAATCGAAAAAGTAACCAAAAATAAACTAAGAAATAAAGCACAGGGATAGACAACACGCCCATAGAAATAATAGTAGCAGAAGAAGAAACAGAAGTGGCATGGCTGCACATAATATTCAATGCAGCATGGCAGCAACAAAATGCCACAGAAGACTGGGAAAAGTCAATCATCGAACCAATATGGAAAAAAATCAGCAAGACAGACTGCAAACATTATATATATATATATATATATATATATCGCTTATCAGACATGTAGGAATGTTATTGTATTACCAAAATTGTTGAAAAAAAGGCTGAGACTAATAATAGAACTTTAGTTAAGCGATTCTCAAAATGGGGTTCCAAAAAAACAGAGAATGTACCGACGCTCTATTCAAACAGCTAGCAGAAAAGACGACAGAACATAATTAACATTTGTACATAACTTTCTTTGACCAGGAAAAAGCATTCGACCATGCAAACAGAGAACAACTGTGGGAGATACTAACAACACACGGAGAAGGCCAACATCTATCCAACCTAATTAAACGTCTACATCAATAGCACTGGCACAGAGAGAACATCCAGCAGGTTACACAGATCATTTCGATGTTAGAACAGATGCAAAATAGGAGTGCGTACTACCCCCACCCCATTTTCTCTTTATTTAATACATGGACTACATATGCAAGCTATCCAACCCATCGCAGACAGAGAAGATAAACGAGCTTCTATTTGCAGACGATCAGGCACTAATACATGGACTCATAGAAGACCTACAAAAACACTTAAATGGGCCCAACAGCACAGTCACAAAATACAACATGAAAATCAACATCAACAAAATCAAAGTCATGAATATCGCAAAAGAGAAACAGGGCATTACCATAACTATAGTCTGCAGACAAATACAATAAGTAGAGAAATTTAAATACTCGGTAAGTCTAGTGACAAACGACAATTCACAAACAGCAGAAATAAACTCAAGATGCAGCAAAGTGTGCCAAATCATTGGACAGCTATCTCTACTATTGTCCAACAATGAAATACCTATAGAAGCAAAACGAGCACTCGACTCGTAAAACAATAAAATAAAACAATATAATATCCCATCCATCAAGTTTTTTTCGTGGTCGACCATTGGGTCTGCTATTCTCACAACGTTTGTTGAAGGCTCGTTGTGTTGTGTTTTGATCTTTCTGCCTTGTTGTCCATTAATGATAGATAATACATTAGGTATATATTATACCATTGTTCAATGATGTACACAATTAACATATGCTGATTTGTGGTGTAAATATTTCAGACCCACTTAATGTACCCCGGTAACCTTGATTGTGATGACTACTTGTACAATGCTCACAAGCAATCGCTTGAAGCTCAAACAGTTATCAGTTATGACTTTAAATGCAAGGGAGACAGCAGGTAGAACTTTACTGTCGTAGAGAAACTCTAATATTCTACCACAACACACGCAAAACAAATCAGTCAAAAAAAACATATAAAGACATCCAGTAACATGATTGATACCATATTATATATACAGCTGTATAACATTCTATCGTAAAATATCTAATCATCATACATGTAAAATTTCTTATCATATAATTTAATATATAATATAATATTTCACAATTAGTTTATAACGTAAAATAATAATAATGATATCATATTAATTAAATCATTCAATACCATGTCCTGCACATACATGTATCATGCAAGTGGGAGATATGAGAAGTAAGTTGTGAGTAGATAAGTAAAAGTAAAGAGCCTCGTCACGCCAAGTAGCGTATAGGCAATACGGTTTTAGTGCCCATCATTTTTTAAAGACCTCCTGAACATTATTTTTTGGGGTAATGTTGTCGTTATTACGAGCGAAAAAAAATGCGATACCCATTTAAATTAAGGCTGTGTGAACACGGAAGCCGTCGATTATGATCGAACCCAACCTCTTGTACTCTGTAGTCTTGTTCGTTAACCACTGAGCCATCGCCGCTCCAAGTTGTAATTATTTGATAATGACAGGAGGCCACTTCCATTTTTCAAAATTCCTATATCGTGATAGATCCCCCTTCCATCGCTGCAGTTAAGTTCATCCCAAGGTCAAACGAACTTTGCTAATGTGTAGAAGCGCTCACATAACGTTTCTCTCTTTGTTAGTGTACAACAGCGCTCACACAACGCTTCTCTCTTTGTTAGTGTACAACAGCGCTCACATAACACTTCTCTCTTTTTTATTGTACAGCAGCGCTCACACAGCGTTTCCCTCTTTGATAGATTACAGCAGCGCTCACACAACACTTCTCTCTTTGCTAGTGTACAGCAGCGCTCACAAAACGTTTCTCTCTTTGTTAGTGTACAGCAGCGCTCAAACAACGCTTCTCTCTTTGTTAGTGTACAGCAGCGCTCACACAAAACTTCTCTCTTTGTTAGTGTACAGCAGCGCTCACACAACCCTTCTTTCTTTGTTAGTGTACAGCAGCGCTCACATAAAGCATCTCTCTTTGTTATTGTACAGCAGCGCTCACACAACACTTCTCTCTTTGTTATTGTACAGCAGTGCTCACACAGCGTTTCCCTCTTTGATAGTGTACAGCAGCACTCACACAACGCTTCTCTCTTTGTTATTGTACAGCAGCGCTCACACAACACTTCTCTCTTTGTTATTGTACAGCAGCGCTCACACAACGCTTCTCTCTTTGCTAGTGTACAGCAGCACTCACACAACGCTTCTCTCTTTGCTAGTGTACATCAGCACTCACATAACGCTTCTCTCTTTGCTAGTGTACAGCAGCGCTCACAAAACGTTTCTCTCTTTGTTAGTGTACAGCAGCGCTCAAACAACGCTTTTCTCTTTGTTAGTGTACAGCAGCGCTCACACAAAACTTCTCTCTTTGTTAGTGTACAGCAGCGCTCACACAACACTTCTCTCTTTGTTAGTGTACAGCAGCGCTCACATAACGCATCTCTCTTTGTTATTGTACAGCAGCGCTCACACAACACTTCTCTCTTTGTTATTGTACAGCAGTGCTCACACACCGTTTCCCTCTTTGATAGTGTACAGCAGCATTCACACAACGCTTCTCTCTTTGTTATTGTACAGCAGCGCTCACACAACACTTCTCTCTTTGTTATTGTACAGCAGCGCTCACACAACGCTTCTCTCTTTGCTAGTGTACAGCAGCACTCACACAACGCTTCTCTCTTTGCTAGTGTACAGCAGAGCTCACAAAACGCTTTACTCTTTGCTAGTGGACAGCAGCGCTCACACAACGCTTCTCTCTTTCTTAGTGTACAGCAGCACTCAGAAAAGGCTTCTCTCTTTCTTAGTGTACAGCAGCGCTCACACAAAACTTCTCTCTTTCTTAGTGTACAGCAGTGCTCACACAAGGCATCTCTCTTTGTTAGTGTACAGCAGCGCTCAAACAACGCTTCTCTCTTTGCTAGTGTACAGCAGCGCTCACACAACGCTTCTCTCTTTGTTAGTGTACAGCAGCGCTCACACAACGCTTCTCTCTTTGTTAGTGAACAGCAGAGCTCACAAAACGCTTCTCTCTTTGTTAGTGAACAGCAGCGCTCAAACAACACTTTGTTAGTGTACAGCAGCGCTCACACAACGCTTCTCTCTTTGTTAGTGTACAGCAGAGCTCACACAACGCTTCTCTCTTTGTTAGTGTACAGCAGCGCTCAAACAACACTTTGTTAGTGTACAGCAGCGCTCACACAACGCTTCTCTCTTTGTTAGTGAACAGCAGCGCTCAAACAACACTTTGTTAGTGTACAGCAGAGCTCACACAACGCTTCTCTCTTTGTTAGTGAACAGCAGCGCTCAAACAACACTTTGTTAGTATACAGCAGAGCTCACACAACGCTTCTCTCTTTGTTAGTGAACAGCAGCGCTCACACAACGCTTCTCTCTTTGTTAGTGTACAGCAGCGCTCACACAACGCTTCTCTCTTTGTTAGTGAACAGCAGCGCTCACACAACGCTTCTCTCTTTGTTAGTGTACAGCAGCGCTCACACAACGCTTCTCTCTTTGTTAGTGTACAGCAGCGCTCAAACAACACTTTGTTAGTGCACAGCAGAGCTCACACAGCGTTTCTATCTTTGTTAATGTAAGGTAGTACTCATATGACGCTTCTCTCTTTGTTAGTGTATAGTAGCGCTGACACAACACTTCTCTCCTTGCTAGTGTACAGTAGCGCTCACACCACCTATGAAAAATATGGCGCACTGTTCACTGGCTTTTTCAGAGGACTCAAAGATAAGTGCTGATTTGCAGTGAACTTTTCTGTTTATTTGTTTGTTTTTATTGATATTTTAAGGGATTTTGTGATTGTACGCGCTTTCTATTTGAAGTAAATCACATTGCTTCTTTTAATTCATTGCATTTTGTTACAATTTCCTTATTCAATCACTTATACTCGTCCTTGTTGTTGATTGCACTATTGAAAGCGTCAAAACTGGCGGTGTGTTTACGACGATCTGTCGTCAAGGACTCGTAACTCATTTAATTTGTAAAAAGCTCACAGTGTATCCGCGTGCTGCAGAGCTATTTACTGGAGTTGGCCAGTTTATAACGTGGAAACGGGTTCTGGGCCGTGCGACTGAGTAAATGAACGTGAGTCTAGAACAATCCACAGCATCGACGTTCAGCGACAAAATAATCTATGACGACGTTAAGTGTATGTATTCAGATGCAGCCCAAACGACAACATCGAAGAAGGAAAACACGACATTTTAAAGCGTGGTGGCATTAAAAGATGGAAGTGTGAGAGGCTAGGCCTAAAGTATGTGCGCGTTACATATTGGAATAGTGGGTCCATAAATCAACGACGGCCCATTCTTGATAAGCTACTGTGCTGCGCCGATATAATGGTTTTACAAGAAACTCTTCTTGGTGACAGGACAGTAAGTACTCCTGGCTTTCATTGTTTTTACAATAGGCGACACCTTGGGCAGGCCATCCTTGTGCGCAACAATATGGTGGCAGCTGAGGTTGATATGTCTGTGTGGAACAATGCAGAATTGCAGGAACATGCGGTTAGGGTGCAGACCCCAGTTCATTTCGTGATTGTTAATGTGTATGCCTGTAATGGGAAGGTGAACACACAACAATGGCAAAATCTCTTCGAGTTCGATGAAGAGAACGTCATTTTCTGCGGAGACTTTAATGCTAGAGGAGACCAGTGGGGCAACGTCATAACCAACAAGCAGGGAGAAGACCTAGAGAACGCCCTAGTGTCAGTCGATTTAGTGTGCTTGAATGATGGAAAGGCAACAAGATTGGCCACTCGAACAGGGGACTCTAATAGTGTCATAGACCTGTCACTGGTGTCTTCCACCTTCGCACCGGTTTGCAGGTGGAGTGCACTGGGGTTCTACGGAAGTGATCACTATCCATGTGTCCTCCTAATTGAGAAAAAGCATAAATAGAAGCCAGAAAAGAAAGCTCCACACATTCAACTACGAGAAAACATACCAGGACGTCATTAGCAAAATCAGACATAGGAAACAGAGCGCCCCTCGTAGGAGGCAGGAGAGATGGACGCAGCCACCCTGGTGGAATGTAGTTGTCGAGGAAGCTTGGCGGAGCAAGAGACAAACGGCCAACACATGGCAGAAAGGCAGAAGGAATGAATAAAAGCCTTGAATTTCAAGAACTCTCTGAGAGTGATGCAGTAAGGACATAGATGTGGATGTTATTCGACAAGTACGGAGCACGTGAGCCTTCACGGCACATTAGAAGGTAGAATTGTGAATGAAAACAGTGACGGTGTTTTATTAACTACAAGTAGCCTGACTATGAAAGTTATGGCTCTTATTAAGGTATTGGTATAGCTTGAGACATCGATTTCTACACGCGTGTTTTTTTCTCAGTGACTCAATTAATCTTTTCTTGAATATCACAATTGTCTGCACTCAGTGGTTAGAGTCTCTGTAGAGGTCCAGTCAAACAAAAGTCTGCATCATTGTCATGCCAGGGCACGCGGGCATAAGAGATAATGAAACTGTTGACAAGTTTTTATCTCTGTTTTAATCATGTTGAGTGCAAAAGGAAATGGACTGTTCTAACTTAATGAATGCTGTCAGGGAGGCTAGACGACAAACAGACACACAAAATGAATCCGCAACCATGAACCGATTTGAACGAATGTCATGTCAAAGTGAGAGATGCCACACGAGAGCGCTACGCAGGAATCTAAAGATGTGTCAGCCAAAACAACAACGGCATCATTAGTCGCTAATGTGAACTAAATTAAACTAAAAACTATTTGATGACGAAATAAATGTGACAAAAATATTTATAATAAAATAGTCCATCTACTGGACATATGACTTCAGCATTATCTAAATTATTATCAACACAATTCTAAATACGATCATCCACTAATTTGATCAATTCTCTGACAGGTATCCTGTGCCAGGTGCTCCAAGCGATTATGATCCTCCATGTCCAGTTAAGAAGTCAGAAAAATGAAAGAGTCCAGTGTTCTTTGGCATTATGTTTCTCATTTACTTTTTTTTTTGTCTCTGAACTTGTACATCTTTTAACAATAATTAAAGCACATTAATATTATTATTAATATTCAGAAATTGGACTATAGTCCGTTTCAGAACTCTTTACTTTCTTCAAAATGTTATAACTCAGTAACAGTTTGGTTTTAATTATTGAACTGTTGTATGTAACCTGTCTAGTGTTATGATGTTATGTAATAAAATGTTGATTAGAAATATATTGTTATTCCTATGGTGAATATAAGAACGAAAAGTGACCAAAGGACAGACCAGTCCGGAGATATAAGGGTCCATGTAGGACTTCCTTGAGTGAATTCAATATTAGCAAATAAAACAGAAATTCTGGCTTCATATAGCAGCACGTGGAGAACAGCAGTACAGAACTGCATAGCAACTTTAGAGGATGTGTTCATGTCAAATTCCGAGAACAACAGGTCAGGGAGACGAGGCCAGGCATTACAAATTCATCTTGTTCATTCTGCGATTGGATCTGTTTATCAATTGTGGCAAACTCAGCCACGGAAGATGCTACTCAGTAATACAGCGACTATCAAAAGGCGCTAACATCTGACCAAGCTACTGACAATTCCTCGCTACCACTCGACTGTCACGGCCACACGTATCGGTTGTGTGAAGAGTTATTTATTCTGTACTTGAAAACTCACAACAGAGAAAGAGAATGAATTACAAGAAATGATAGACATAATATTTAAGGAAAACAAGAGGAAAGGTCTGAATAGTAATAAAACAGAAGTAATGGTCATATTGAAGAAAAAAATCATCACCAGCATGCAGCATAAAAATAAACAGAACACTTATGAAACAGTGAAACGTATCAAATACTTGAACACAATAATAACATCAGATGGGAGATGTACAACACAAATAAAAAATAGAAAAGCTCAGGTCAAAATAGCAGTTAAGAAAATGAGAAACGTCTTATGCAACAAGTCTATGTCATTAGATGTGAGAAAGAAAGTTCATCGGTTCTATATAGAGCCAATTCTGACATATGCGAGCGAATCATGGACAGTAGACAAACAAATGAAAAGACGATTAGCGGCCACAGAGATGGGATTTCTCAGAAAATGGTGATAGTTCCCTGGACAGCTAAAAAGACCAATGAGGAAATTCTCAAAGAGACCAACACAAAAAGGCAGCTCCTAGGGAAACATCAGAAAGAAACAATCTACATTTTTCGGGCACATCATGAGAACAGGAAATTTGGGATACTTGGTTTAAACTGACAAAATACAGGGCAAAAGGGATCGCGGACGACAATGAGAGAAAATTCTAAATAGCTTGGTGTCATGGCATGCTAAACAGCCGCCAACAGAATTGATACGATTCACGGTAGATAGAAGATTGTGGAAGGACATGATCGCCTACGCCAACTTGTATGGCACACGATGATGATGATGAAAACTCCCATATGCCTTAATCAATGACGCACAATTTTAACATGATTAGAACTTAGTTTGTCGGTGTTATTTATTAACATTTATGTATATGACCAAGCGTATTCCCTCATTTCACAAGAAATTTCTCACGTGGTCTTAGCTATGACATCGTGTTAAATTAATATTTTTTTTATTCTTCATCGCTTTCGATGACAAAGAATTGTGCTGCGTTGTGCTGTATTTTACATCATTTCCAGATTATTCACTATTTTATTACGACCTGCCCTAACTCTTCTCTGCATAAAAAAAATCACATATTCATACAATCTCTTCGATAACCCCATGATTAAGGACAAACTTTGTAAACGTTGTTTTGCTTCGGTTTCTAATTTATTGCTTCATCGACCTATTGGTCCCTCATGTCAGCACAGTACAACATTGCACTTTCTGATTTATTGCTTCATCGACCTATAGGTCCCTCATTTCAGCACAGTACAACACGGCACTTTCTAATTTATTGTTTCATCGACCTATTGGTCCCTTATGTCAGCACAGTACAACATTGCACTTTCTTGTTGAAGAGCTGGACAAATTTTAGCCCATCCAGGTATAGAACCAAAAAGTAGCTGTCATGTCAATGTCAGACAAAAGTTATCATTTTTCTCTGCTCCAATGTTCGCTGCACCCATTTCTCAACACAATTTTCTTTAGCTTGCCAATAATTTATAAAAGTCTTCAAACATATAACCATAGGTTTAGATAAAAGGACCATGTGTCCTGTTGTATTGAACATCCGTAATTGATTTCAGTCACAAGAAAGCTCCACTCTGTGTCTATGTTGAAGCTCTGGGCAGAATTATTCTGAAATCCTTCCAATAACAATTTTACTTGCTCTATATTGTTAAGTTAATTATAAGTGAATTACTTGTAAAGTTATTACATCTTTTGGAACATTATACTTATTACAAGTATATAGTGAATTACATGTTCTTGGAACTATTGTTACCTTCGTTATCTTTTGCTGCACCATGCAACATTATAAGGTCATGACATCAGGCATTATAATATTTCTATATAATCGATTTCTATCAAAGGACTCATAATCGTTGTGGATATTTATAATTTCATAGTCAAACCTTGATTACCGATGATTTCTGTTTTCCCTATCCCCCAGTTATAATAATCATACTTGTAATAGTATAGTGACTAGAGTAGTAACATAAATGATAATAGCAAATGAATAATAGAGCAAGTTGAGAGCTGGATCTCACAAAGCAGGGAAAAGGTGGAATAGAAACCGTACGTGACTAGTATCATGTTAAGAATTTGGTCGACAACAAAAGGTAAGGCAGATTAAATTCGTGAGATTACAATCAAGGCCAAAAGTTCAAGGTAGAATTATCTGAAACTTCGAAGGTTAGAATGGAATGATGACGTATTGTTTTTATAAATTTGAGACAATGATCGCAATACAATTCAACATCGCGAATGTTGATTGGTTGCGTGATGGTTAAGCGGAGAAGCTTATGCAAATGAGATGGGGGTAAATACGAGTATGCACACATAGAAACCAGAGAGAAAGAGAGAGAGAGAGAGAGAGACGAGATAAAGGATAGAGTTTAGAGGACAACGATCTAATATGGATACTTACCTAAACGTAGATAAGAATACTGAAAATGAATTAATGAAGATCGGCGATAATTTAAGAATTCATCTAGTTAAAGACACTGCTATAGTTTCAGTACTACCGCTAATGGATGATGTGCAGAGAAAGGAAGTTTCAGCAGTTGTAGATGTGATGAAGAATTCATCGAGTTAAAGACACTACTATAGTTTCAGTGCTACCGCTAATGGATCATGTGCCGAAGAACGAATCTTGAGTAGTTATGAATGTAATAGAGAATCCATTAAGATCTTATTATAGTTATAAGTGCTGCACTAATGTATCATGCGTTAAGAGTTAAGTTAGGCACAGTTGTTAATGTGCAGGAAAATTAATTTATCTAAGACATTGATATGATATTGAGTACATTCACTACTTTGTCAAAGGCCGAGAGATTAATGTAATAAATTGTTCTGAAACTTAAGTGGCGTTGTCTGTCCTTGTAACTGCAACTGCTGTAATGTTCAGTGTGACGCTGTTGAAGAACTATTAAGTACCATTAAGTCACGTGGTAACAATTATTGAAAAATGGTGAAGTTATTGTGCTCAATTATATAAACTAAATCACACCAGCACATAATCACAGCCATTGAATTCATATATTCCAAAGCGAACAATGCATGATATTATCTTACAAATCCATAAATCCACTGCTCTGCTATTCCCCATTCTCTATAATCTACGCTAGCTCCGGTCATGCTTAACAATGTGAATGTTGATCTTCCGAACCCTTGTTAGACATCTCTCCAAGCACAACCTTCGCTGTCTGGCCTCGGAGCTAAATTAAAATAATCAACTTGGTTTAGAACATGTTATTGAGTTATTTGCGGGTCATAATCATTGCACTCCGAACATGTCCATCTGTCTACAGATCTTGATTGTATCATCCATGGTTGGAAAGTCAAGAAGATACCTCATTGCTACACAAGGGGTGTCCCTCGTACATCCCAAGATAATGCGCATGGCTTCATTTGGTATTTTCTCAAGCCTATCAATTTGAGTCTTACTGACAGTAAGAATTGCCAGGGCATACTCGATTGGTGCGAGGACTAATCCCTGGAACAGAAGAGTAAGTAGCATCTGCTCGATGTTGGCAGCTGCCATGACCTTCAAGGCTGCTAGTCCTTTGGGAATTTTGTTATCACATGGTCGACGTGGTCCCGAAAACACAAGCTGCGATCAAACTTAACTCCGAGGTATGTCATCAACTTGTCCCTGGTCACCTCATCAGCTCCCATTCGTACTACCGGAGTGGTCGTATTAACGATATGATTGTTAAGGGAGAACCATGAAACTGACGCTTTATTAGGATTAACCAAGGCACCGGAAACCCCACACCAGGAAGAAATGTGATCGAGTTCGTCTTGCATTGTGGAGGCGATTCCCCGTCTGTCTCTTCCATGTCGATATACCAGAATATCATCAGCAAAAGTCATAGTTCTTCTCCTCCCATCCAGCTGTTGTTCTGTGATCGTTAATGTGTACACGTTAAATGGAACATGTGACAATGGTGAGCCTTGTGGCAGCCCTGGACAAATGGATGTTGCTCGGAAGACCAACTTCCACATCTGAGTATCACCTTCCTCTGAAACAGTGCCGCGGCGATCCATCTAATGATGAATGGGTGCCCGTCAGTTGTGGAGCATATGCATGAGATATTCAAATGGTACACTGTTGTATGCATCCTCCAGATCTATAGCAGCAGCACATGTCTCCTCTCGTCTGTGGAAGCCTTCGAAGACGTCATAGGCAAAGACTGCCACATTGAGCCATGTCTCTTTGTTATATCTATAACCTCAGAGTGTGGGTGGGAATGCACGTTTCTGTTCAAGGTGACAGGTGAGGAAACGGGCAACGATTTTCTCCAGCAGCTTGCCCGCAGTGTTCTGCATTGTGATGAATTTGTAGGCACTGATCTGAGAATGGTCCTTGTTGGCTTCGGTAGCGGTAGTAAGTAGCTGTGTAGCCACTCCTGCTTAATCTGGCCATTCCGAATACTGGCATTAAACTCATTGACCGGTTTTGTCAAGTCGTCGTCAACTAAATCGCCTATGTCATCATACCGAACACCATCTGGACCAGGAGCAGTGTTGTGTTTACTTTGATGTGTCGTGCGAATGGTATCGGTTGTGATTGTGAGATCCTCTTCCAGCACTTTATCCTTACACAATTTTGACAGCGATCCCCGTATCCTCATTCTTACAGCCTCATTTCTTTGGTCAGTCTGCTCAATGTAGCGGGCAAGCAGGGCCTTCCCTTTGCTCTCATCACATTTGTGCCATATCTCCACATTCTCTGAAAGTCTGGTATGCCTCTTTGTCGTGTTGTGCCATCCATGCTCTAATGAAGGCGCCATAATGTGGCTAGCGATTTTTCTGAGCACACTTTTACAGAAGTCATCCCATTTGGCATCCTTAGCCTGCTTAGCACATATTTTAAAGTGCATCATTTTTTGGTCGACTTCTACTTTCAGACGCTTCAAGAGCTCAGGTTGTGTTCTTCCATTCTTTCTGGCTTTCTGCCATGTCTTGGCCGTTTGTCTCTTGCTCCGCCAAACTTCCTCGACATCTACGTTCCACCAGGGTGGCTGCGTCCATCTCGCCTGCCTCCAACGAGGGGCGCTCTGTTTCCTATGTCTGATTTTGCTAATGACGTTCTGATCTGTTTTCTCGTAGTTGAATGTGTGGAGTTTTCTTTTCTTGCTTCTATTTCTGCTTTCTCAATTAGGAGGACACATGGATAGTGATCACTTCCGTGGAACCCCAGTGCACTCCACCTGCAAACCGGTGCGAAGGTGGAAGACCCAGTGACGGTCTATGACACTATCAGAGTCCCCTGTTCGAGTGGCCAACCTTGTTGTCCTTCCATCATTCAAGCACACTAAATCGGCCGACACCAGTGCGTTCTCTAGGTCTTCTCTCCGCTTGTTGGTTATGACGTTACCCCACTGGTTTCCTCTAGCATTAAAGTCTCCGCAGAAAATGACCTTCTCTTCATCGAACTCGAAGAGATTTTGCCATTGTTGTGTGTTCACCTTCCATTACAGGCATACACATTAACAATCACGAAATGAACTGGGGTCTGCACCCTAACCGGATGTACCTGCAATTCTGCATTGTCCAACGCAGACAAAAAACCTCAGCTGCCACCATATTGTTGCGCACAAGGATGGCCTGCCCAAGGTGTCGTCTATTGTAGAAACAATGAAAGCCAGGACTACTTACTGTCCTGTCACCAAGAAGAGTTTCTTGTAAAACCATTATATCGGCGCAGCACAGTAGCTTATCAAGAATGGGCCGTCGTTGATTAATGGACCCACATTTCCAATATGTAACGCGCGCATACTTTAGCCCTAGCCTCTCACACTTCGACATTTTAACGCCACCTCTTTTACCTTGTCGTGTTTTCCTTCTTCGATGATGTCGTTTGGGCTGCATCTGAATACTTACCATCGTCATAGTCATAGTATCATAGATGATTTTGTCGCCGAACGTTGATTTTGTGGATGGTCTAGACTCACGTGCATTTACTCAGCCGTACGGTCCAGAACTCGTTTCCACGATATAAACTGGCCAACTCCAGTAAATAGCTCTGCAGCACACGAAAACACTGTGAGCCTTTTACAAATTAAATGAATTAGGAGTCCTTGACGACAGACCGGCGAAACAAACCGCCATTTTTTATGCGTTCAATAGCGCAATCAACAACAAGGATGAGTGTACGTGATCAAATAAAGAAATTGTAACAAAATGCAATGAATCAAAAGAAGCAAAGTGATTTACATCAAATAGAAAACGCGTACAATCACATGATCCCGTCAAATATCAATAAAAAGAAAAAATAAACAAAAAAGTTCACTGCAAATCAACACTTATCTGTGAGTCCTCTGAAGAAGCCAGAGAACAGGGCGACATATTCCCCGGAAACCTTAGAACATGTTTGATGAGTTACATAAGAGATACTTTGCTTAAAGTCGTTGAGGAAGAATACACATTGAAATCAATTTGGGATTAACAAAACACTTTGGATTTATGAAGAACTGTGGGACAAGAGAAGCCATCTTTAGCAAGATAATGTTAATAGAAAAATGTACGGAAGTAACAAAGAAATTTAAGTATGCTTCGTGCACTACAATAAAGCTTTTGACAGAATATATCATACACAACTGATATAATGCCCGAAAGATGTACATCTGCATGATGCTGACATTAGACTGATTTGTAATGTTTCATAATCATCACTGAGGGCTGTCTCCGCATCGAAGGTTGGCTACCATGGAGGGCCAGTCCGCTGCGTCTCTTACTTTGATGGTGCAGTTTGCTGTAATGTTTACTGGCAACAAATAGATTTGGTTCTTTGGTTATGGGAGCCGCGATAGCTCAGTGGTTAGTGAACTGGACTACCACGGAGAAGGGGTAGGGTTCGATCCCAACCGACGGCTTCCGGGTTCACCCAGCCTTAAATGGGTACCGGAATTTTTCTGGGAAAGTAAAGCAGCACGGGCGTAATACTGACCACATTACCCCAAAAATCATGTGCTGAAGGTCTGTAAAATATAGGGTCACTAACACCATATTTCCCTATACGCCACTTGGCGTGACGGGGGTACTTGACTTTACTTTACTTCTTGGTTATGGAAGGCCTCGGTTTCACTGCAAACGAATTAAAATCTATAATTGCTCAACCGCCAGTGCCAGTGGAATCATCCGAATTAATAACTCATCTCCAAACAAAGAAATGTAGCTGTAGTCCCCATCAAAGCAGTCTCAGCACACGCCAAAATAGTATTGCGAAACCGCACAGAAAGTGAACACAGCCAACTGTTCCCTGTCATACGATATCATTACTCATCTTAAACAATCGGAATATCGAAACCCGGTCAAAACGGATGAAACACAGCTCACGGTGTGCACAGAGCGCCTAACTCAGTAGCTCCTGCAACAAATATTGATTCGAACAGAGTCGAATTTTCTTCTTATTCGTCTTATTCTGAAGATAATTCCATAATTCCTTCCTTACTTTGTCCTAAGGTTGTTTTCATAATCCATCTCGAATAATAATAAGGAAAATAATGGAATGGATTTCGAAATTTCCTGCAACAAGTATAAGTTTTACAAATAGATATGATAAAATACAACAATGGGACCTGCAGTTACAAATCATATCATGCTCATAAAACCCATAGTGAAATATACACAATTACTACTACTCCCTTGCATATAATTTCTATTCTTTAAAAGAATTTTAAAGTCTTTTAAAACTGCCCAGGAAGGACCCAATCTTCAGCATCATTCTATGTCTAGCAAACTTCATACTTCTCACTGTTGGCTGATCTTTCCATTTTATTTCTAGCTATCTATCCTGCAATATCAGAGTGTCAGCCATTTCTAAAAATGTTATTCGTCTCGCTGGAGTAAATTCCTTATCTAAACCTTACTTCTTGTCGCTGCGAGATACCAGCGAGAACTGATTAGTCCATGCCTTTAGGTTGGCTCGTCAACTTTGTCACGTGACTATCCATCTCGAGATGTCCTTCAAAAACTGAACAGTATTCACCTTGGCCGAGTAAATTAACAATTTCCGGTCGTCCCTCTGTTAATTCTACTAACTCCCACTCTCCTAGTACATTGTTTAACCCTCTCAAAACTCCATATCTGGTACGCATGGACGCTTAATAAGAAAAAAACCACAGAAATTTGAAGCCCTTGAAATGTGAACCTTTACAAAAATGTGGAGAACTGAGTGAAAGAAAATGAAAACAAACAAGGAAGTTCTGAATCGGCTGAAAATTTTAAAAAAATCTACGTAAGACAATTCGAAACAGACGACTGACATTGTTTCGGGACATGTAAAGAGACACAATGCCCTACTAAAAGTCAGTTTGACTAAAAGTCAGTTTGACTAAAAGTCAGTTTGACTAAAAGTCAGTTTGAAAATGAAGGTACAACGTAGACGAGACAGAGGCAGACCAAGATTAAACTGAACTGATGATATCAAAAGATGGACAGATGAATCTATGACAACGTGCAACATCAAGGCAAGACACAATAAAATGACGCTTCATGATAGCCAACCTTGTATGTGGAGACGGCACCTAACGAATGAAATGGATTATTAATAACACGTTCATTACAGACACTGGCAAAAACACAACACTATTAGCTAATCCATGGATGTGGTTAAACAGTGCAACAGGCCGTGAAAACAGAGAGCAAACAACAAACGGAGAAGTGGCTGAATGAATCGACAATAGGTAACGCAAGAAGTTTAAAAAGTAAAGGTTCCCACCACGTTTTGCTAGATCTAGGCAGATATTGTGTTAGTGGCCATGTTTACCGATGAGCAAACATAATTTTGGGGATATTTTATCGACATCACTCCAGGCCACCATTTACTTCCAAGAAAAATCCCATTTACCCAATTTTAGAGGCTGGGTGAAACGCAGAGCCTTGTCGTTTCGAAAATAATCTTCACCTTTTGAGATTCCAGCTCAGATCCTTCACATCAGGAAGCGAACGAAATGACCACTCAACCAACGAGGCTCCATAATTCCATCCTTGCTTTGTCCTGAGGTTGTTTTCATAATCCGATCACCCGTTAGCAGACAACAGTAAGAGCGACAGCAGGCAAGCCCTGAAAGACTTTGATCTTTACTTTGACACTTTCTTTTAAATGTGATCTATTCTGCTTGTCATTTTTTTTATAAACTAACCTGCATGCTATTTCACTATGTACTATTCTGCATGGCTTTCCATTATCAACTATTCAGCATGCCATTCCTCAAAGCATATTTCTACATGTAACACTTCCATGAACTATTCTACATGTCTCTCTCTTCCATGAACTATTCTACATGTCACTCTTCCATGAACTATTCTACATGTCACTCTTCCATGAACTATTCTACATGTCACTCTTCCATGAACTATTCTACATGTCACTCTTCCATGAACTATTCTACATGTCTCTCTCTTCCATGAACTATTCTACATGTCACTCTTCCATGAACTATTCTACATGTCACTCTTCCATGAACTATTCTACATGTCACTCTTCCATGAACTATTCTACATGTCACTCTCTTCCATGAACTATTCTACATGTCACTCTTCCATGAACTATTTTACGTGTCTCTCTCTTCCATGAACTATTCTACATGTCACTCTTCCATGAACTATTCTACGTGTCTCTCTCTTCCATGAACTATTCTACATTTCACTCTTCCATGAACTATTCTACATGTCACTCTTCCATGAACTATTCTACGTGTCTCTCTCTTCCATGAACTATTCTACATGTCACTCTTCATGAACTATTCTACATGTCACTCTTCCATGAACTATTCTACATGTCACTCTTCCATGAACTATTCTACATGTCACTCTTCCATGAACTATTCTACATGTCACTCTTCCATGAACTATTCTACATGTCACTCTTCCATGAACTATTCTACATGTCACTCTTCCATGAACTATTCTACATGTCACTCTTCCATGAACTATTCTACATGTCTCTCTCTTCCATGAACTATTCTACATGTCACTCTTCCATGAACTATTCTGCATGTCACTCTTCCATGAACTATTCTACATGTCTCTCTCTTCATGAACTATTCTACATGTCACTCTTCCATGAACTATTCTACATGTCACTCTTCCATGAACTATTCTACATGTCACTCTTCCATGAACTATTCTACATGTCACTCTTCCATGAACTATTCTACATGTCACTCTTCCATGAACTATTCTACATGTCACTCTTCCATGAACTATTCTACATGTCTCTCTCTTCCATGAACTATTCTACATGTCTCTCTCTTCCATGAACTATTCTACATGTCTCTCTCTTCCATGAACTATTCTACATGTCACTCTTCCATGAACTATTCTACATGTCACTCTTCCATGAACTATTCTACATGTCACTCTCTTCCATGAACTATTCTACATGTCACTCTTCCATGAACTATTCTACGTGTCTCTCTCTTCCAAGAACTATTCTACATGTCACTCTTCCATGAACTATTCTACGTGTCCCTCTATTCCATGAACTATTCTACATGTCTCTCTCTTCCATGAACTATTTTACATGTCTCTCTTTTCCATGAACTATTCTACATGTCTCTCTCTTCCATGAACTATTCTACATGTCTCTCTCTTCCATGAACTATTCTATGTGTCTCTCTCTTCCATGAACTATTCTACATGTCACTCTTCCATGAACTATTCTACATGTCACTCTTCCATGAACTATTCTACATGTCTCTCTCTTCCATGAACTATTCTACATGTCTCTCTCTTCCATGAACTATTCTACATGTCTCTCTCTTCCATGAACTATTCTACATGTCTCTCTCTTCCATGAACTATTCTACATGTCTCTCTCTTCCATGAACTATTCTACATGTCTCTCTCTTCCATGAACTATTCTACATGTCTCTCTCTTCCATGAACTATTCTACGTGTCTCTCTCTTCCATGAACTATTCTACATGTCACTCTTCCATGAACTATTCTACATGTCTCTCTCTTCCATGAACTATTCTACATGTCTCTCTCTTCCATGAACTATTCTACGTGTCTCTCTCTTCCATGAACTATTCTACATGTCACTCTTCCATGAACTATTCTACATGTCTCTATCTTCCATGAACTATTCTACATGTCTCTCTCTTCCATGAACTATTCTACATGTCACTCTTCCATGAACTATTCTACATGTCACTCTTCCATGAACTATTCTACATGTCTCTCTCTTCATGAACTATTCTACATGTCACTCTTCCATGAACTATTCTACATGTCTCTCTCTTCCATGAACTATTCTACATGTCACTCTTCCATGAACTATTCTACATGTCTCTCTCTTCCATGAACTATTCTACATGTCTCTCTCTTCCATGAACTAGTCTACATGTCTCTCTCTTCCATGAACTATTCTACATGTCACTCTTCCATGAACTATTCTACATGTCACTCTTCCATGAACTATTCTACATGTCACTCTTCCATGAACTATTCCACATGTCACTCTTCCATGAACTATTCTACATGTCTCTCTCTTCCATGAACTATTCTACATGTCACTCTTCCATGAACTATTCTACATGTCACTCTTCCATGAACTATTCTACATGTCACTCTTCCATGAACTATTCTACATGTCACTCTCTTCCATGAACTATTCTACATGTCACTCTTCCATGAACTATTTACGTGTCTCTCTCTTCCATGAACTATTCTACATGTCACTCTTCCATGAACTATTCTACGTGTCTCTCTCTTCCATGAACTATTTTACATTTCACTCTTCCATGAACTATTCTACATGTCACTCTTCCATGAACTATTCTACGTGTCTCTCTCTTCCATGAACTATTCTACATGTCACTCTTCCATGAACTATTCTACATGTCACTCTTCCATGAACTATTCTACATGTCACTCTTCCATGAACTATTCTACATGTCACTCTTCCATGAACTATTCTACATGTCACTCTTCCATGAACTATTCTACATGTCACTCTTCCATGAACTATTCTAAATGTCACTCTTCCATGAACTATTCTACATGTCTCTCTCTTCCATGAACTATTCTACATGTCACTCTTCCATGAACTATTCTACATGTCACTCTTCCATGAACTATTCTACATGTCTCTCTCTTCCATGAACTATTCTACATGTCACTCTTCCATGAACTATTCTACATGTCACTCTTCCATGAACTATTCTACATGTCACTCTTCCATGAACTATTCTACATGTCACTCTTCCATGAACTATTCTACATGTCACTCTTCCATGAACTATTCTACATGTCACTCTTCCATGAACTATTCTACATGTCTCTCTCTTCCATGAACTATTCTACATGTCTCTCTCTTCCATGAACTATTCTACATGTCTCTCTCTTCCATGAACTATTCTACATGTCACTCTTCCATGAACTATTCTACATGTCACTCTTCCATGAACTATTCTACATGTCACTCTCTTCCATGAACTATTCTACATGTCACTCTTCCATGAACTATTCTACGTGTCTCTCTCTTCCAAGAACTATTCTACATGTCACTCTTCCATGAACTATTCTACGTGTCTCTCTATTCCATGAACTATTCTACATGTCTATCTCTTCCATGAACTATTCTACATGTCTCTCTTTTCCATGAACTATTCTACATGTCTCTCTCTTCCATGAACTATTCTACATGTCTCTCTCTTCCATGAACTATTCTATGTGTCTCTCTCTTCCATGAACTATTCTACATGTCACTCTTCCATGAACTATTCTACATGTCACTCTTCCATGAACTATTCTACATGTCTCTCTCTTCCATGAACTATTCTACATGTCTCTCTCTTCCATGAACTATTCTACATGTCTCTCTCTTCCATGAACTATTCTACATGTCTCACTCTTCCATGAACTATTCTACATGTCTCTCTCTTCCATGAACTATTCTACATGTCTCTCTCTTCCATGAACTATTCTACATGTCTCTCTCTTCCATGAACTATTCTACGTGTCTCTCTCTTCCATGAACTATTCTACATGTCACTCTTCCATGAACTATTCTACATGTCTCTCTCTTCCATGAACTATTCTACATGTCTCTCTCTTCCATGAACTATTCTACGTGTCTCTCTCTTCCATGAACTATTCTACATGTCACTCTTCCATGAACTATTCTACATGTCACTCTTCCATGAACTATTCTACATGTCACTCTTCCATGAACTATTCTACATGTCTCTCTCTTCCATGAACTATTCTACATGTCTCTCTCTTCCATGAACTATTCTACATGTCACTCTTCCATGAACTATTCTACATGTCACTCTTCCATGAACTATTCTACATGTCTCTCTCTTCCATGAACTATTCTACATTTCTCTCTCTTCCATGAACTATTCTACATGGCACTCTTCCATGAACTATTCTACATGTCACTCTTCCATGAACTATTCTACATGTCACTCTTCCATGAACTATTCTACATGTCACTCTTCCATGAACTATTCTACATGTCACTCTTCCATGAACTATTCTACATGTCTCTCTCTTCCATGAACTATTCTACGTGTCTCTCTCTTCCATGAACTATTCTACATGTCACTCTTCCATGAACTATTCTACATGTCACTCTCTTCCATGAACTATTCTACATGTCACTCTTCCATGAACTATTTTACGTGTCTCTCTCTTCCATGAACTATTCTACATGTCACTCTTCCATGAACTATTCTACGTGTCTCTCTCTTCCATGAACTATTCTACATTTCACTCTTCCATGAACTATTCTACATGTCACTCTTCCATGAACTATTCTACGTGTCTCTCTCTTCCATGAACTATTCTACATGTCACTCTTCCATGAACTATTCTACATGTCACTCTTCCATGAACTATTCTACATGTCACTCTTCCATGAACTATTCTACATGTCACTCTTCCATGAACTATTCTACATGTCACTCTTCCATGAACTATTCTACATGTCACTCTTCCATGAACTATTCTACATGTCACTCTTCCATGAACTATTCTACATGTCACTCTTCCATGAACTATTCTACATGTCTCTCTCTTCCATGAACTATTCTACATGTCACTCTTCCATGAACTATTCTGCATGTCACTCTTCCATGAACTATTCTACATGTCTCTCTCTTCCATGAACTATTCTACATGTCACTCTTCCATGAACTATTCTACATGTCACTCTTCCATGAACTATTCTACATGTCACTCTTCCATGAACTATTCTACATGTCACTCTTCCATGAACTATTCTACATGTCACTCTTCCATGAACTATTCTACATGTCACTCTTCCATGAACTATTCTACATGTCTCTCTCTTCCATGAACTATTCTACATGTCTCTCTCTTCCATGAACTATTCTACATGTCTCTCTCTTCCATGAACTATTCTACATGTCACTCTTCCATGAACTATTCTACATGTCACTCTTCCATGAACTATTCTACATGTCACTCTCTTCCATGAACTATTCTACATGTCACTCTTCCATGAACTATTCTACGTGTCTCTCTCTTCCAAGAACTATTCTACATGTCACTCTTCCATGAACTATTCTACGTGTCCCTCTATTCCATGAACTATTCTACATGTCTCTCTCTTCCATGAACTATTCTACATGTCTCTCTTTTCCATGAACTATTCTACATGTCTCTCTCTTCCATGAACTATTCTACATGTCTCTCTCTTCCATGAACTATTCTATGTGTCTCTCTCTTCCATGAACTATTCTACATGTCACTCTTCCATGAACTATTCTACATGTCACTCTTCCATGAACTATTCTACATGTCTCTCTCTTCCATGAACTATTCTACATGTCTCTCTCTTCCATGAACTATTCTACATGTCTCTCTCTTCCATGAACTATTCTACATGTCTCTCTCTTCCATGAACTATTCTACATGTCTCTCTCTTCCATGAACTATTCTACATGTCTCTCTCTTCCATGAACTATTCTACATGTCTCTCTCTTCCATGAACTATTCTACGTGTCTCTCTCTTCCATGAACTATTCTACATGTCACTCTTCCATGAACTATTCTACATGTCTCTCTCTTCCATGAACTATTCTACATGTCTCTCTCTTCCATGAACTATTCTACGTGTCTCTCTCTTCCATGAACTATTCTACATGTCACTCTTCCATGAACTATTCTACATGTCTCTATCTTCCATGAACTATTCTACATGTCTCTCTCTTCCATGAACTATTCTACATGTCACTCTTCCATGAACTATTCTACATGTCACTCTTCCATGAACTATTCTACATGTCTCTCTCTTCCATGAACTATTCTACATGTCACTCTTCCATGAACTATTCTACATGTCTCTCTCTTCCATGAACTATTCTACATGTCACTCTTCCATGAACTATTCTACATGTCTCTCTCTTCCATGAACTATTCTACATGTCTCTCTCTTCCATGAACTAGTCTACATGTCTCTCTCTTCCATGAACTATTCTACATGTCACTCTTCCATGAACTATTCTACATGTCACTCTTCCATGAACTATTCTACATGTCACTCTTCCATGAACTATTCCACATGTCACTCTTCCATGAACTATTCTACATGTCTCTCTCTTCCATGAACTATTCTACATGTCACTCTTCCATGAACTATTCTACATGTCACTCTTCCATGAACTATTCTACATGTCACTCTTCCATGAACTATTCTACATGTCACTCTCTTCCATGAACTATTCTACATGTCACTCTTCCATGAACTATTTTACGTGTCTCTCTCTTCCATGAACTATTCTACATGTCACTCTTCCATGAACTATTCTACGTGTCTCTCTCTTCCATGAACTATTTTACATTTCACTCTTCCATGAACTATTCTACATGTCACTCTTCCATGAACTATTCTACGTGTCTCTCTCTTCCATGAACTATTCTACATGTCACTCTTCCATGAACTATTCTACATGTCACTCTTCCATGAACTATTCTACATGTCACTCTTCCATGAACTATTCTACATGTCACTCTTCCATGAACTATTCTACATGTCACTCTTCCATGAACTATTCTACATGTCACTCTTCCATGAACTATTCTAAATGTCACTCTTCCATGAACTATTCTACATGTCTCTCTCTTCCATGAACTATTCTACATGTCACTCTTCCATGAACTATTCTACATGTCACTCTTCCATGAACTATTCTACATGTCTCTCTCTTCCATGAACTATTCTACATGTCACTCTTCCATGAACTATTCTACATGTCACTCTTCCATGAACTATTCTACATGTCACTCTTCCATGAACTATTCTACATGTCACTCTTCCATGAACTATTCTACATGTCACTCTTCCATGAACTATTCTACATGTCACTCTTCCATGAACTATTCTACATGTCTCTCTCTTCCATGAACTATTCTACATGTCTCTCTCTTCCATGAACTATTCTACATGTCTCTCTCTTCCATGAACTATTCTACATGTCACTCTTCCATGAACTATTCTACATGTCACTCTTCCATGAACTATTCTACATGTCACTCTCTTCCATGAACTATTCTACATGTCACTCTTCCATGAACTATTCTACGTGTCTCTCTCTTCAAGAACTATTCTACATGTCACTCTTCCATGAACTATTCTACGTGTCTCTCTATTCCATGAACTATTCTACATGTCTATCTCTTCCATGAACTATTCTACATGTCTCTCTTTTCCATGAACTATTCTACATGTCTCTCTCTTCCATGAACTATTCTACATGTCTCTCTCTTCCATGAACTATTCTATGTGTCTCTCTCTTCCATGAACTATTCTACATGTCACTCTTCCATGAACTATTCTACATGTCACTCTTCCATGAACTATTCTACATGTCTCTCTCTTCCATGAACTATTCTACATGTCTCTCTCTTCCATGAACTATTCTACATGTCTCTCTCTTCCATGAACTATTCTACATGTCTCACTCTTCCATGAACTATTCTACATGTCTCTCTCTTCCATGAACTATTCTACATGTCTCTCTCTTCCATGAACTATTCTACATGTCTCTCTCTTCCATGAACTATTCTACGTGTCTCTCTCTTCCATGAACTATTCTACATGTCACTCTTCCATGAACTATTCTACATGTCACTCTTCCATGAACTATTCTACATGTCACTCTTCCATGAACTATTCTACATGTCTCTCTCTTCCATGAACTATTCTACATGTCTCTCTCTTCCATGAACTATTCTACATGTCACTCTTCCATGAACTATTCTACATGTCACTCTTCCATGAACTATTCTACATGTCTCTCTCTTCCATGAACTATTCTACATGTCTCTCTCTTCCATGAACTATTCTACATGGCACTCTTCCATGAACTATTCTACATGTCACTCTTCCATGAACTATTCTACATGTCACTCTTCCATGAACTATTCTACATGTCACTCTTCCATGAACTATTCTACATGTCACTCTTCCATGAACTATTCTACATGTCACTCTTCCATGAACTATTCTACATGTCTCTCTCTTCCATGAACTATTCTACGTGTCTCTCTCTTCCATGAACTATTCTACATGTCTCTCTCTTCCATGAACTATTCTACGTGTCTCTCTCTTCCATGAACTATTCTACATGTCACTCTTCCATGAACTATTCTACATGTCACTCTTCCATGAACTATTCTACGTGTCTCTCTCTTCCATGAACTATCTTACATGTCACACTTCCATGGACTATTTTGTTTATTGTTCACCATGAACTGGTCTCCATGTCAATTTTCAACGATGTTGACTGGCATGATGTTGACTGGCATGATGTTGACTGGCATGATGTTGACGGGCATGATGTTGACGGGCATGATGTTGACAGGCATCATGTTGATTGACATGATGTTGACACGCTGAGACATTAAGTGAAACCGATATGGGAAACTCTTGACTGAGATGAAACTAAATCATGGACTGGATAAATACGACAGAAAAAGACATGATAGGATTTGATTGCTATTCAGTAGTGTCTATAACATGAATAGAGAATTTCTGTCTACTTTGACTTATGCCTTTTCGTAATCAATCAACTTGACGTTTAATGGTCTTTCATATTTAAACGTGGTCTTAATATATGTCCAATGCATGATCAACTACTTCTACGACTAGCCTGTTGATTCCGCCCTTGCGCATCAGCTTAATCTTTCATTCTACTCTTTATTAGGACGATCCTATAGAATATTTTGTTAGTGGATGGGGACATGCATGATCCCTCTATAGTTGAAACAGGTCGCACTTCTGTATTTTAATAACATGACCAATCTATCCAGTGGTATGTCTCTTTCTGACCAGATCTTCTGGATGAGGAAGGTAAAGTAGCCCTGTTGTTAGTCTGCATCCGTCATCATTGCCTCTGTAGGAATCACATCTGGTCCTGGTCCTTTTCTTTCTCTAGGTGGGTGATCACTTTCTGAATTTCCTCTGTAGTAAGAACGACTTACAGATCAAATCAAATCATTTAATTTACTGCAGCGTCAATGATCAAATATGTGATTTTTTATAATAATTTTTGTTGAGAGTTCGCTGGACAGCTGTAACAAAAGACCAACTAGGACACTCTCACAGATGCCAACACAAAAAGGGAACTCTTAAGAAACAATAGAAAGGAACAGTCGTCATTTTTCGAGAACATCACGCGAAGTTGGAACAGTTGGAATAGTTGGTTACACCTGGCAAAAGACAAAAAAGGAGAGATAGATCTCCGGCGACCAAGAGAAAAATGTTACTCGATAGCTCGATGTCGTGGCGCAGAAAACAGTCAACAACAGAACTGACACGATGTGGACATAACATTGTAGAAGGAGATGATTGCCTGTGGTAACCGTTATGGCACATAATGATGACAATATGAGCTTGGCTGACAGGTACTTGTTTTATTTGTTGTGTGGATGCTGCAACAAGACAAGGCTAACACGTAAACGATTAGTGGCATCTTTTGTGAGAGCACCTCTCCCGAGATTCTAGTACCCAGTTAACACCAAGTTCACCACTCCTGGCTACGAGGCATATGTGGACATACAGATCACTGGTAAAAGGTCCCGCTCTTCAGACACGCCCATAAGGTTCGCCCTGGAGAACCGACTCATTTCTCTCTCAATCAGAGAAAGATTAATTCCTTTCACTCTTTCTATCATGAATCCCTCTTTCTTACACATTTATATTTGTTATATATTTCTTAAAATTATCGTTATTATTATTGTTAGTCTTTTATTTTCCTTCTATACTTCATTCATATCTCCCAACCTGCTAGGGATTATTGCCGTTATTTCAAAGTAGAGGGTCACATATTCTCGCTATCGCCTACTCTCTCTCTCTCACTTTCTCTCCCATTCTCTCTTCCACTCTCTCTCCCACTCTCTCCCACTCTCTCTCCTACTTTCTCTCTCCCACTCTCTCTCTCTTCCACTCTCTCTCCTACTCTCTCTCCCATTCCCTCTTCCACTCTCTCTCCCCTTCTCTCTCTCCCACTCTTTCTCTCCCACTTTCTCTCTCTCTCCTACTCTCTCTCCCACTTTCTCTCTCTCTCTCCTACTCTCTCTCCCACTTTCTCTCTCTCTCCTACTCTCTCTCCCATTCTCTCTTCCACTCTCTCTCCCATTCTCTCTCTCCCACTCTCTCCCACTCTCTCTCCCACTCTCTCTCTCTTCCACTCTCTCTCCTACTCTCTCTCCCATTCTCTCTTCCACTCTCTCTCCCATTCTCTCTCTCCCACTCTCTCTCTCTTCCACTTCCTCTCTCTCTCTCTCTCTCCTCCACTATCTCTGCGTTTCACTTTTCTTTTTTTCATCTCCTCTACATTTTCTGTTCCTTTTCTGTACAATTGTATGGTTCATTTTTGCATGAGCCTTTATGACGTAACTGGCGGTCCTGCACGATATTAACATATCTGTGTCTATCTTTGTTTTAACGGCAGACATCAAAGGTAACATAATCATTGCGAGAAAGAAGTCTAGCCAAAAAAAAAGCATATACCAATATATGCGATAAAAAAAATGTTATTCTATTATTACGAGAACATATGGTTGCATAATAGTTACCTAATTAGAGTTGTCTGTAATTTATGATCTTACACTATAATTTGTGTCTGATTCGGTTTAAAACTCATACAGTCAAGCTCGTACACTGTCTACTACAGACATGGCTTCACTGACGGTAAGGTCTCTGACTTTGATGTCGTGTTGGATGATGATGATGATGATGATGATGATGATGATGATGGTGATGATGGTAATGACTACCCAGTCCAAAGCAAAATGTAAGTAACAAATCTATCTCTACTAATCAACGTAGTTCCTCTATTGCTGATGACAGCATCTAGGACAGAAATCATAGCTCACCATATCTAGCGATTCACTGCTGTGTCTTGTTTTTTTCTTAAAGTTTCTATCAATTATAGTTACATTTTGTCTGCCTTAATCAATTTTTATTTGTTCTTCATCTTTATTTCTTAATTTGCTTCTTAATGTGGAGTGAAGTAATTATCTAATGCCATTCACTCTGGGGTTTAGCTAAATCTGCTATCGTTTTAGAGTCATTCTGTCTCTCCATTTTGTTAGGACGCTCTTGTCTAGGTTTGTTGTCTTTGTTCAGGTCTATGTGATTCGGATTTAGTTTCTTTCTGTCCTGTATGCCACGTGGCCGTACCACTTACTCTTTTGTTTCTTTATACATCCTACTGTCGCGTTGATTCTTGCCTCCATTGCTCTTCGCTTACAATTTTGTTTGCAGCTTTGTAATATAAAAGTTGCAATTCTTTCTACCTGTACATTATTATTTATCTCCTCTGTCCAATGGAAACACAAAACTATAGTGCGTCTATAAATGTTGGCAGTTGCAATTTCTATAGTTTCTCAGCAATTAATGATCCTAGAAACTATTTTCTTAACCATGGGTCATATTTGTGTCCCAATCTCAATATTTTAATCACAAATGATATAAAGACTGCACATAATTATCAAAGCAATCAATTTCGTTGTTATTCTTATCAGTATTTTAATTATTGGTGTATCAACAATATTATTTTACAGTGTTGCAATATTTTTATTCTACTTCACAAACTAGAGGCGTGTATAAAAATTGTTGATCAGCAGGTTCTATTCCATAGACTGAGTTGGATGTAGCAATGTCTTGGTTTTATTAGTAAAGTGGTAAATATCATTTTCAATTTATTTAGCATAATTCATTGCCGTCATGATAACTAGAGATTTCTCATTTAATTACTTCTTTCTCAAAGTTATCCAATTATAAAATGTATTTGCTAGCCGTCTTCTTGTATATGTATAAACATTCAACTTTTCATTCAGTCATCTCTATAAATTCCAGTCATTAATGCCAAGAGTATGTTTCGTTGTTTTCGGGTTCTAAACTCACTGAAATGAATTAAAAAACATCAACATTCATTGTATTGCCTAAAAGGAATGGTATAGATGAATGCAGTGACTTCAGAACTAAAAGCCCAAAGAGCCATGCAACAAAAATCTTGCTTACAGTTATACAAAGAAGGATTCAAAATAAAATAAATATTGAATTAGACGGGCAGCAATTTGGATTTAAGATAAACTGTGGTACAAAAGTAGCCATATACTGTACGAGGACATCAATGAAAAAAATACACTGAAGTAAACAAACCAATATATGCCTGCTTCAGAGACAACACCAAAGCTTTTAAAAGAATACACTATAAACTACTTATAGAATGCCTAAAATATGTACATCCAGAAGACACAGTATTACCAATACTGTGTAATTTATACTGGAGCAAACAATCAATAATAAAATATAACAAAGAGAACTATACACCCATTGATATAAAAAGTAAAATAAGACAAGGATGCACCCTATCACCAAGCTTGTTCAATCTATACACTGAGCAAATCTTTAAATACATCACAGAGATGCTAGGCCTACAAATTAATGGAAAGATAATCAATAACCTAAGATATGCTGATGATACTGTACTACCAGCAGAAAATCATAAATATCTATAACAACTACTTAATGAAATAAACATGACAAGCGTAAAATATGGACTAGATATGAATATGAAAAAGACTAAAACTATGATCATAAACAAAGAAAACACCAAAAACCTACAAGTGGATATAGACATTGAAGGAATAGACCTGGAGACAGTTCAGAGCTAGAACTACCGTGGCCATACTATGACCAGTGAAGGAAAATGTAAAACTGAAATAAACAAAAGAATCATCATCATGTGCCATACCGGTTGACGTAGGCGATCATGTAAAAAATAGACCATTTAAGATTGGCATGTAGAATAGACCATGAATGAGTGTCATGTAGAATAGACCATGGAAGTGAGACATGTAGAATAGACCATGGAAGTGAGACATGTAGAATAGTTCATGGAAGTGTGGCATGTAGAATAAACCATGGATGAGTAACGTGTCTAATAGTTCATGGAAGTAAGACAAGTAGAATATTTCATGGAATAATTGCTCGTAGAATGATTCGCTTCTTCCGTGGCTGAGTCTGCAACAATTGATGAACAGATCAAAGCGCAAAACGAACAAACCCATTTATGATGCCTGGCTCATCTCCTTTCTCCTTCATCTTTTGTTTTATGAATTTGACATCAATGTTTTCTCTGAAGTTGCTATACCATTCTGTACTGCTGTTCTCCACGTGCTACTATCTAAAGCCAGAATGTATGTTTCATTTGCTGATAGAGAAGTCACTCAATGAAGTCCTACAGAAACACTAGTATCACCGAACTGGTCTGTCCTTTGGTCACTTTTCGTTCTTATATTCACCATAGGAATAACAATATATTTCTAATCAACATTTTCTTACATAACATCATAACACTAGCCAGGGTACATACAACAATTCAATAATTAAAACCAAACGGTTACTGAGTTATAGCATTTTATAGAGAGAAAAAATATCTGGAACGGACTATAGTCCAGATTTCTGAATATTAATAATATTATTAATGTGCTTTAATTATCGTTAAAAGATGTACAAGTTCAGAGACAAGAAAAAAGTAAATGAGATACATTCGTGCCAAAGAATTAATGGACCCTCTCATTTTTCTGACTTCTTGAAGGGACATGGAGGATCGTAATCGCTTGAGGCACCTGGCACAGGATACCTGTCAGAGAATTGATCAAATTAGTGGGTGATCTTATTTAGAATTGTGTTGATAATAATTTAGATAATGCTGAAGTCATATGTCCGGTAGATTGACTATTTTATGATAAATATTTTTTTCACATTTATTTCGTCACTAAATATTTAGTTTTTAAAGTTTAGTTTAGGTTAGTTCAGATTAGCGACTAATGATGCTGTATTGTTTTGGTTGACACGTCTATGGATTCATGCTTAACTCTTTCGTGTGGCATCTCTCAATTTGACATGATCTTCGTGCAAATCTGTTCATGATTGCAGATTCAGAGTCATTTTTGTCCAGCGTCCCTGATGGCATTCATAATGTTATATCTGTCCATTTCCCTTCCGCACTCAACATGATTAAAAAAGAGAAAAAAACATGTCAACAACCTCGTTATCTCTGATGCCCGCGTGCCCTGGTACAACAATGAAGCAGACTTTTGTTTGACTGGACCTCCACAGAGACTATAACCACTGACGTCTAGTGCAGTCAGGTGTGATATTCAAGAAGAGATGCATTGAGTCACTGAGAAAAAACACGCGTGTAGAAGTAGATGTCTCAAGCTATAACAATGCTTTAATAACAGCCATAACTTTCATAGTCAGACTACTTGTAGTTAATAAAACACCGTCACTGTTTTCATTCACAGTTCTACCTTCTAATGTGCCGTGAAGGCTCACGTGCTTCGTACTTGTCGAATAACATCCACATCTATGTCCTTATTGCGTAACTCTCAGAGAGTTCTTGAAATTCAAGGCCTGCACTTCTGTCTCAACAATACAGGGTCTTATGTTGTCTGCATTTTCTGTCTAGTGTAACGACAACGAGAACAGTACTACACACTGACGACACTCGCATCCATTTTTCACTGGGTTCTATGTGCTTTACTGAACTCGCATCCATTCTTCACTGGGTTCTATGTGCTTTACTGAACTCGCATCCATTTTTCACTGGGTTCTATGTGCTTCACTGAACTCGCATCCATTCTTCACTGGGTTCTATGTGCTTTACTGAACTCGCATCCATTCTTCACTGGGTTCTATGTGCTTTACTGAACTCGCATCCATTCTTCACTGGGTTCTATGTGCTTTACTGAACTCGCATCCATTCTTCACTGGGTTCTATGTGCTTTACTGAACTCGCATCCATTCTTCACTGGGTTCTATGTGCTTTACTGAACTCGCATCCATTCTTCACTGGGTTCTATGTGCTTTACTGAACTCGCATCCATTCTTCACTGGGTTCTATGTGCTTTACTGAACTCGCATCCATTCTTCACTGGGTTCTATGTGCTTTACTGAACTCGCATCCATTCTTCACTGGGTTCTATGTGCTTTACTGAACTCGCATCCATAAACTGGTTCATTCATGAATTTCCACTTTTTACCCGCCGCCTGTTGTGCTCATAAAAACACATTATTTCGGATCACATGGGCCTGCACTGAATCAAAGTAAATCAGGTGTTCAGCAGCCTCATATTGTCTACCACCAGGGAATATCAGGAAGGTAAGGTATTGTACTACACTCAGTATCTTTTGTGTATCCCAGGGTGCTGGACATTGTCTGATCTTGTAATCTTGTCAGTCGTCCCATTAACGTATTGATGAGAGACAGGAACGTCAGTGAATACTCAATCACATTTGTCTCCAATAAACACTTAACCTGCACTTTAGCAGCGACTCTAGAAACTGTTCATTTTTATCTTCGTTACCCATTTAATGCAACTAATGAGGACGAAAGATAAGGTTCGAAACTAACACTTTCCTATTTCACGATTGTAAATGTGTACCGAACTCTGTTTTTCACGAAACATAGAACTGGCGTAATACAGTCATAATTGACGAAACTTGTAAAGTGAAAGGTCCTACTATTCCAACCACCCCCTTCCATTTCCAACGGTCTTGCTAGAGGTACGGACACTATTATATTAGGGACTTTAAGTGAGTGTGAGAGTGAGAAGGAGAGTGGGAAATAGTTGGAGAGAGTGAGGGAACATAGCACGGATTACGGTCACGAGAAATAGGAGTAGAATTGTGTTAGAGGTACAGCAGGAATCTCGTGACTGATCATCATCATCATCGTGTGCCCTCTCCGCAACGATGGTTGGCTACCATGGATCGCCATTCTACTCTGTTTCTAGCTTTGATGGTGCAGGCTGACATATATTGACTTGTCCATCTTTTGATGTTACTCGTCCATGTTAGTCTTGGTCTGCCTCTGCCTCTTTTGTTTTGTATTTTTCCTTCCAATATTACTTTTAGTAGGCTGTTGTGTCTTTTAACATGCCCCAAAATTTCATTTGTATTGTCTTAATTGTGTTCAGCAGTTCCTTTTTATTTTCAGTTGTTTTAAAACGTTATCGTTTGTTATCTTTTGTTTCCATCCAATTCTACCTATTCTTCTATAAATCCACATTTCAAAGGCTTCATTTTCTGTTCTGTTTTCTTGTCTAATGTCCATGTTTCTGCACCATACAGGAATATTGAGAAGATGTAACATTTTGCCATTCTTAGTTTCAGCCCTGCTGATAATTGTTTTGTTGTTGGTATATTTTTGATGGCATTAAAATTACTTTTTGCCATACCTATTCTTTTGTTTATTTCAGTTTCGCATTTTCCATCATTGGTTATAGTATGTCCCAGGTAGTTGTAGCTCTGGACTGTCTCCAGATGTGTTCCTTCAACTGTGATGTTTAATTGTTGGTCTTGAGAAATTTCTTTGTTTATGATCATAGTTTTAGTCTTTTTGATATTCATTTCTAGTCCATATTTTTTGTTTGTTGTGTTTATCACATTAAGCAATTGCTGTAGGTCTTTGGGATTTTCTGCTAGTAGAACAGTATCATCGTGATTGATAAGACTGTCATGATCGTGACTGACAAGAGTGTAAACATAGAGGTGAGTAGATGACGTAGATGAATTATATTGGTAGGGAGACGGAGTATGTGAGTTTTATTGGATAAGGGACGAAGTTTATAAGTCCCTGCACGGAGCTAGAAGCAAGCTCTGGAGAGAATATTCACACATAGGAAGGAACAGGATCGGCGACGCCGTTAGGCGTTAGCCTGTGGAGCTCAGCGAGCCTAACATTAGAAATAGCTATTAAGAGATTAGAAGCTAGCTAGAAAGGAGGCTTTCCAGAGAACATTGACACGTAGGTGGGAAGTTAGAGAGAAGCGTTGTATGAAAGCTGTTGTACACTAACAGAGAGTAGCGTTGTGTGAGCGCTGTTGTACACTAACAGAGAGAAGCGTTGTGTGAGCGCTGTTGTACACTAGCAAGAAGAGAAGCGTTGTGTGAGCGCTATTGTACACTAACAGAGAGAAGCGTTGTGTGAGCGCTGTTGTACACTAACAGAGAGAAGCGTTGTGTGAGCGCTGTTGTACACTAACAGAGAGAAGCGTTGTGTGAGCGCTGTTGTACACTAACAAAGAGAGAAGCGTTGTGTGAGCGCTATTGTACACTAGCAAGAATAGAAGCGTTGTGTGAGCGCTATTGTACACTAACAAGTGTGAGCACTGCTGTACACTAACAAAGAGAGAAGCGTTGTGTGAGCGCTGTTGTACATTAAAAAAAAGAGAAGAGTTTTATGAGAGTTGCTGTACACTAACAAAGAGAGAAGCGTTGTGTGAGCGCATTTGTACACTAACAAAGAGAGAAGCGTTGTGTGACCGCTGTTGTACACTAACAAAGAGAGAAGCGTTGTGTGAGCGCTGTTGTACACTAGCAAAGAGAGACGCGTTGTGTGAGCGCTGTTGTACACTAGCAAAGAGAGAAGCGTTGTGTGAGCGCTGCTGTACACTAGCAAAGAGAGAAGCGTTGTGTGAGCGCTGTTGTACACGAACAAAGAGAGAAGCGTTGTGTGAGCGCTGCTGTACACTAGCAAAGAGAGAAGCGTTGTGTGAGCGCTTTTACACATTAGCAAAGTTCATTTGAGCTTGGAATGAACTTAACTGCAGCGATGGAAGGGGGATCTATCACGACATAGGAATTTTGAAAAATGGAAGTGGCTGCCTGTCATTATGAGATATTTACAACTTGGAGCGGCGATGGCTCAGTGGTTAGCGAACAGGGCTATAGAAGACAAGAGATTGTGTTCGATCATAATCAACAGCTTCCGGGTTCACACAGCCTTAATTTAAATGGTTACCGCATTTCTTTATGGGAAGGTAAAGCGGCATGGGCGTAACACCGACCACATTACCCCAAAAATCATGTTCCGAAGGTTTGTAAAATATATGGTCACTAAAACCTTACTGCCTATGCGCCACTTGGCGTGACGAGACTCTTTACTTTTACTTATCTACTCACAACTAACTCCTCATGTCTCCCACTTGCATGATACATGTATGTGCAGGACATGGTATGAAAGGACTTAATTAATGTGATATCATTATTATTATTTTACGTAACAAACTAATTGTGAAATATTATAATATATATGAAATTATATGATAAGAAATTTTACATGTATGATGTTTCGATATTTTGCGATAGTATGTTATACAGTTGTATATATAATATGTATAAAACGTGTTTTTATATAATTATTTGGACTGATTTGTTTTGCGTGTGTTGTGGTAGTCTATTCGAGTTTATATACAACAGTAAAGTCCTACTTGTCTCCCTTGCAATTCATGTCATAACTGATAACTGTTTGAGCTTCAAGCGACTGCTTGTGAGTGTTGAACATGACGTCATCACAATCAAAGTTAACGGGGTACTTTAAATGGGTCTGAAATATTTACAACACCATTCAGCATATGTTAATTTAGTACATCATTTAACAATGGTATAATATATACCATTATTATTATTATACATTACCGTTATATTTTAATATACCTGATACGATGCACTGTATATAGAAGATTGTGGAAGGACACGATCGCCTACGCCAACCAGTATGGCACATGATGATGATGATAATATATATCTAATGTATTATCTATCATTAATGAACAACGATACGAAGCTCATGTGATCATGTCGCATTTGTTAAACTCACGTCATTATTATTCTCTACTTATCTTGTTACCACACCAGTAACTGAGTAAAAAGATAAGAAAGATGCTTATTTGTGTTATCACACAATGTAGTTGACTATCATCTTAATGGTACCGGTTGCTGATGTTCTCAACGTTAGAGGTCAACTTAAAGACGTCACCAGAGACAAGAGATTATTATCGTTATCATAATCTCTTATCATAATATCTCGTTAAGTCAGGAATGTTAAGTCAGTCTTATTATATGGCTGTGAAACATGGAGAATAACAAAATTGACAATCACGAAGGTACAGACTTTCATTAATGGATGCTTGCGCAGAATAAAGGGATGGGAATGGCAGGACAAAGTCACTAATGTGGAATTATGGAAATGTACCGGTCAAATACCAGTGGATAAAGAGATACAGCGAAGACGATGGCGATGGATAGGACACACACTACGGAATCCAACTGAGAGTATTACACAACAGGCCCTTTTTTGGAATCTCCAGGGAAAAAGACAAAGAGGAAGACCAAGGAATTCTTGGAGAAGACAGATCGAAGCAGAGATGAAGATGATGGGGAAGACATGGAATGATCTTAAAAGAATTGCAAAAAACAGAACGACTTGGAAAGTGTTTGTTGAAGACCTATGCTCACAGAAGATGCCATTAAACAGGTCTGTGGGCTTACCAATATCAGTGTTGGTGAGGAGTGGATACCGGTGCCTACGTCGTTCAGAGGGACTTTCTCGTGTATTGTCACACTCGACAGGAAAAATATGGAACAGAACCCGGTCGTGGTTAATACTGAAGTCAACGGTCTCATCTGCGATAACACCGACGAGAAAGATGCAGTCATCTATACAGACGGATCTGTAAGACGACACCAAAGAAGTGCATGGGCATTTACAGCACGCTCGGCAGGAAGAATAGTCAAAGAAGACAGTGGTGCACATGTCATGACCACATATAGCATGACAATGGAGGTGATGGCAGTGACCAAGGCATTCAAATGGTTAGAGTCACAAGACTACACCCACGCATGTATACTGAGTGATTCGATGAGCATGATAAAAAAAGTGGAGGCGGGCTTCTGTACGCATGCGATGGGTAGAGTCGTTGCAGAAATCCAAAATACGTAAGGTCACCTTTGTCTTTGTCCCTGGACGTGCGGGAGTACGGGGAAATGAAAGAGCGGACAGGTTGGCTAGCTGCGCTGTCGTTGAGAACGGGCAATCAATGGATCAGGCGGACATCATCATTGCCCTCCGAGATGTGGGAAGAGCACAGGCTTTCGACAACTACAGATCCACATCACTTCTTCGGATGATGGAAATGGGAGTTAAGGTGGGCACAGCCAGAAATGAGAAACCTAGTGGCCGTGTAAGAAGACTTATCAACCAACATAGAACTGGAGTCGTCAGTCGCTGGACACTGAGGGAATTGCTGAGGAGGGGATCTGAGCACCTATGGACATGTTCGGAGTGCAATGATGATGACCCGCAAATAACTCAATAACTCAAGAGATTATGATCAAGAAATATTGAGTAACTAATGCCAGATAAGGAAGACATGTTCTACACAAATTGGTTGGCCATATGACTCTCTGCTAAATGAGCGTCAGTTGAAATTACCACCACTATTTATGAATGATCTAATTGTTATTGCCTAACTGTTGCCTCAAAATTAACTGACTCCATTACTGGCACCTAGGATCAAAAATAACATTAGATGACAGATGAACTGCATAAAATAGGAGAGTCGAACAAGGAAAATATAATTTCATCGAATGATAAGCATCCTATGTAACAAATCTTTGTCAATGAATGTTAGAAAACGTATCCTAAAGTGATACATCTTTCTGAGTAGTATTTTATTTCTATAGTGCTCTTTGTGTGTTCGGGGTCGATGACAGTCTGCTCGTGGGTTACTCTTTCTGTGTTGTCCACTCCTGAGAATATTGTCGTGCAGTTCACGTGTATTTTCTGTATCTTACCTCTACTCTAGTGCCCGTTAATCCTAGTATTTCAATTGTCCACTTTGTAATTTCTTCTATACGTTCAACTTCTTTGTTGTTTAATCCGCATATATTGATGGTTGCTACTTTATATTTGTCGTCTATCTCCATTTCTAAGATTTCTCTGATGATACAAACATGTTACGTTACATTGTTACCTCCCCATTGTTCGCACCTACTCCACTACGTGTCTTCTCTCCCCTGACCCTCCTCTAGTTGCCCTCAAGTATGACCGTCAGCTTCGCGATAAGCTTGCAATAGTGGCTTTCCCGCCTCCCTCCAAAACCATCAGAGTACTTTCCCTTGCGATCGCCATCAATGTAAGACTTTCAGACACGTTCTCTGGTCTCAGGACGGATAGGGTTCTCGTCCCTAATTGTGTTCTTGAGAAAAGATTCACAGGTAAATCGATCAACGTTGTCTATGATATCATACGTGGGCTATGTATGATGGCGTACATAAGTAAATCAGGACGTCGCATCTGAGCCAGATGCCATGAACATTTAGATTTTACTCGTAGTAAAACGACGCAGGTGCCCCAGTAGAGTGCCACTTCAACTCTAAGGGGCATCAGGGTAAGATAGATGTCCAAGTTACTGGCTTGGTGTCATGTTCTGGGTATCACCTCTCACTCCTATCAGACCTCTTGTCTAATCGCATGATTTGTTTCCTTCCCCTCACAAGTCTCATCACATTAGCGTTTGACTTAAGTCATCCACAAAGTGGAAGATTCTGAATGGAGTCTCAGCTAAGTCTAGTATTAATTTATACATATTTTCTAGTTTGCAAATTGTTTTATATTATAAATTTATATTCTCTTATAATGTAGCACAACTCCCTTTTATTTTATCTTTTCATTTCTTATCCCTCTTTTTATTTCTCATTGCTTAATTTGTCCCGCTCATACTAAATGTAGTAAAGTTTATCTTTATTCAGTTGTCAGTTTGTGTTTTCTTTTTACTGAAGATGGCCGCGTGTAGGCCAAAATTTATGTATTTTGTTGTGTTCGTTTTTTTGTAAAGCTGTCACTTTACATTGTAGGAATGTACGTTACACATCACCACTTGATCCTCTCTGATTATCACTTTGAGTATCCTATCCATCTTTGTGTTGTGCGTTATCTATCTCACGAATCCCATTACTCTGTTATGTATGTTCTGTGTGTGGGCATTGTTCAATGGCCATGTTTGACATTGATAACACAAGGTTGGTTTGGAAATGATATTTATCGTCTGCTCTTTATTTATTAATGACTTGTTTGGATCAAAATCAGGCCCAGAAGGTAGGTGACAATGCTTGCTCTGTGTAGTCTGGTCTATATCTATATGTTTATGCTTTCGTTTTCTATAAATATATTTCTCCAAGACTGAATTTTCTGACCTGTTGTATCGTTTCTTTTAACGTTTTAGTTTCCTCTTCACTTATTAATTTTAATTTTTTCTGTTTTGCTTTCGTTAATTTTATATTAATTTATTTGCAGGCATTATTCAGAGCTACAGCATGTTGTTATATATATACATACACCTATTTTTGACTTCAGTGTTGGACTCTCTTCAAGCCATGATTTAATTCTGATAAGTACAATCAATATTTATATTTTCAGCAAAAACTTATCTTACTGGTGATTCTATGACTTAGACTTACCCCATTGACAGGGTGTCTACAATCTGTCCAGTTTCCAGTGAATAAAGTTCGTGAAGTTTTCCGTAGCAGAATTCGGCAATCTTCGTAAATTGTATAATCTTCAGATTTCAGTTTAGCGAGATCGGTAACATTGAAGTCCTCTAGTCTATATTTGGATGATAAAGTCAGAGGTTGACATGAGAATAATGTGCATTTGTCGCAATAATAGTGGGCTGTTGCCATGAAAATAGTTTGTTAATAAAGTAGCACATATAAAATAAATGGATTTACTTGGTCCCTGAGGGCCATTTCTTAGTGACGTCACCGTTTCAATGAATGTTTTTTTTTTTTTCCGAAAGTGAGACTTATATTTAGGGAACATAACTGTGACAAAAAGTACTTTAAAAAATTGACAATTGTTTTATCTAATTATTGACACAACATGATTATTGTTGTACAAGATATCACGACGGGATTCGTTCTATTGTTTATAATTTACTGTGGGAGAGGGAGAGAGGGTTGTCATAGAGTTTGAGAACAAAAGTTTTGTGGAAAATTCATTACCTCAAGCTGTAGAAGATAAGAGTCTTCATTTCACCTCCTCACCCCTCCCCCTTTTCTCCTCCACCGACAACCAACTTTCGTCCACGAGATCAGAAAACTGGAGGTTTCAAAGTCCTTGACCCCTACTCCACAATTACGATATTAATTAGTCAAATCATATAATCTCAGAATGATACGATGGTTTCACAACTCATTGCCATTGATATTACAGTTATCACACACGTTTACTTTTTCCTGGAAACATAAACTTTTTTCATTCGTCTAAGGCATATTCAAATTTAATAGTAGAAGTTTTAATGTTATTAACATTTGTCGTTTGAAATTTAGAATTTAATTTCTTTTTAAATCAAATTATTCGTTAACAATGATTTTCTCCGATGCATTCTTGAACCAAAATACAATTGATGCTAAACCAATTAAGTTAGAAAATGTCCATTTATGTTACGCGTCACAAATCGGAACCATTTCGATATTGTATCAATTTTATTCTTGGACTGAACATGTAGAAGTCAGGTCATCTTCATCGGGTATTGTAACGTTTCTAGGACTAACAATTCTAGAACAAAAACAGAAACGCAACTTTAGAGTTAATACACGTGGTGACACAATAAGTGCTGCATTAACTGCCTGCCGTCGAAGACGCGGCGCGAATGATGACTAAAAGTAAAGTAAAGACCAGCTAACCAGCCATGGACAGACTGCACCCCACAAGCAAAACAATAGGAACGACTCAACAATCCTAGGCATATCAAACAAGTGGGAAATGGCTGCTGACCTCCCAGGGCAAGGAAAGTACCTAGAGTGCATCAAGAGATCTAAGATTCTTCCAGACATTGCTCTTTATACATCAGGTATGACCCAGGTTATCATAATAGAGCTCACACTGACATTCGATTCCAGGATTGAGGAACATCACATATTTAAACGAGCTAAATACACAGATCTGGCCGCCGATCCGGGACAGCAGAGATTCCAGCTCAGAATTGCTCTCATATATATATATATATATATATATATATATATATATATATATATATATATATATATATATGCGCCTTTTGGAACACCCATCGTCGGATTTATTTGAATTCAAAGTTATTTAACAATTTTACTCGGACAACGGCCATATTTGATTTCATCGTTGTGACATAATTGAAAATTACACTTGAACGTGCGCAGAGTGTACACAATGACCTAAGGTTATTCGCTGTTGTCCGAACAAGCTAGACTTTGGATCTTGGTACCTTGATACTCGGGGAAAATAAAATAACAAAATTGACAAGAAAATTTCCCACCTCATGTGACAGAATACGCTTCCATGACCTTCGTGTCCAGATGCTGACGACTTACCACTAGACCACCAGGAACCACTTCCCCTTCTTTCTCCACTCTCTCTACCCCTTGCCGCTCCTTCCACTCTCCCGCCGGTAACCAATTATAAAACGTTAAATACCTATGAACTGTCCCTTTTCTTGTTTGATTTGTTTTACACTGTCCAGATTAAAAGTCTTACTTGTGAGGAACAGTTGTTCCGAAGTGAAGAAAAGATTCATACTGAAGTAACGACCATGTGTAAGAAACCAATTAAATAATCAAATAATAGACGCCAATTCTGCAAAAATTAAGTGAGTGACAGTCAACATAAATAGTGCACTTTTACAATATAATCTATATTCCTACATTACGTTACCAATGTAAAATATGGACAGTCGAGAAGAGATGAAAATTTGCAACAATAGAGACAGTCTTTAGTTCGGACTGGCGACATTGCAGTCGGGGCATTCCCATATCCGCTCTGCCGCCCGTTCTAACAACCATTGATGTGTTTGTCTACTGATTGTTCCTGTCCTACATTATATGAATGTGTTGTGTTCTTTACCACTGAGGATGAATTCAGGCTTTTGCCCTCCTGACGCCGTGTTCCATCATTCTTTTGACATGTGGATTATCCTCAGCCTTTTGGTCGCCATCCTGTGAGAGGTGTTCTTTTAAAGCCCTCGTAATGTCAAACGTGTTTAACTTTAAGGTTTCCCGCGGCAGACCCCGTCAACCTGTCGACCATTTCATTGTCATGAACTCCCACATGTCAGTGGCAATATCCAAGTTAGACTGTTGACATGACACATGTTGAGTAGGTGCACCCACTCCCTGCGGAAGGCGTTCTTGTCAATCCAGCAAAGCATGTTTTGTGAGTCAGTCAATAAAACCGCATATATTGTTGGTGTTTTAACTAGACACGTGACAGCTTCTGCCACAGCCTCCATTCACAAGTCTGTCATTATTTTTCTCATACTCCCAACACAAGTATTAACGTACCAACACAAACTCATATATGTGCACAGATACACACGGTGACATTCTCATACTCAAATATATATATATACATAGGTTGACTCAATATTAATATGAATGTCCCACATAAACAGTGAGGTTAGTACAAACATATTGAGACCTTCACACAAACAATGAGTATTTCTACACACATGCAGTGAACTCACAAAATAACGTTCACACACACTCTGAAGCGAGTTTAAATAAAAATCACAACGCCTATAATAAAAGAAATACAATATCATCATAACACACAAGTGCGTCAACAGAAATATAAACATGTGCATCTAAACCAAACAACATACTTGTACTGGCTGGCGTCGTCTGTGAAGTTGCATGGAGTCAAATAAATAGTGTTGTCATCGGGGCCGTCTGTGACTATCAACACCAACAACCGATATAACAGTTGTTTACTGCCTCCAGAAGTAAAAGCACTGGGTCCTGTAATGAAGATAGTGACGACAAAGTAATTAACCAACATTGTATATCTGATAACAATTTAGAATTAACAAGGTTTACTCTTTAACTAATCTTACACGAAAACATATCAAGGCTCACAGAAATTTAATTTTGAAATTGGCTAGTTTCCAGATTTACTCATCATTCATGAGAACCCGGCGAGAGTTTCTAGCCTTACAGAATAGTCATGAGTACCCGGCGACAGTTTCTAGGCTTACAGAATAGTCATGAGAACCCGGCGAGAGTTTCTAGCCTTACAGAATAGTCATGAGTACCCGGCGACAGTTTCTAGGCTTACAGAATAGTCATGAGTACCCGACGACAGTTTCTAGGCTTACAGAATAGTCATGAGTACCCGGCAACAGTTTCTAGCCTTACAGAATAGTCATGAGTACCCGGCAACAGTTTCTAGGCTTACAGAATAGTCATGTGTACCCGGCAACAGTTTCTAGCCTCACAGAATAGTCATGAGTACCCGGCAACAGTTTCTAGCCTTACAGAATAGTCATGAGTACCCGGCAACAGTTTCTAGCCTTACAAAATAGTCATGAGTACCCGGCAACAGTTTCTAGCCTTACAGAATAGTCATGAGTACCCGGCAACAGTTTCTAGGCTTACAGAATAGTCATGAGTACCCGGCGACAGTTTCTAGGCTTACAGAATAGTCATGAGTACCCGGCGACAGTTTCTAGGCTTACAGAATAGTCATGAGTACCCGACGACAGTTCTAGTGTGACCCAACATTTATGAATCTAATGACATGTTATAGGTTCACCCAACGTGTATAAGTACCTAATTAGCCGTTTCTAGATTTATTCAACATTCATTAGTGCTCAACGATCGCTAATGTGTTTATTCAACATTCATTAGTGCTCAACGATCGCTAATGTTTTTATTCAACAATTTATAGTACCAGACGATAGATTTTTTTAGATTTAGGTAAAATTCAATAGTATCCAACACAACATTCAACAGTTAGTATCCGACACAAAATTCAATAGTATCCAACACAACATTCAATAGTTAGTATCCAACACAACATTCAACAGTTAGTATCCGACACAACATTCAATAGTATCCAACAATACATTCAACAGTTAGTATCCGACACAACATTCAATAGTATCCAACACAACATTCAATAGTATCCGACACAACATTCAACAGTTAGTATCCGACACAACATTCAATAGTATCCAACACAACATTCAATAGTATCCGACACAACATTCAATAGTATCCGACACAACATTCAATAGTTAGTATCCGACACAACATTCTATAGTATCCGACACAACATACAACAGTTAATATGCGACATACCATTCTATAGTATCCGACACAACGTTCAACAGTTAGTATCCGACACAACATTCTAAAGTATCCGACACAACATTCAACAGTTAGTATCCGACACAGCATTCTATAGTATCCGACACAACATTCAACAATTAGTGTGCGACACATCATTCTAAAGTATCCGATACAACATTCAACAGTTAGTATGCGACACAACATTCTATAGTATCCGACACAACGTTGAACAGTTAGTATACGACACAACATTCAATAGTATCCCAATAAGTTTATTCAACATTCACGAATGTTCAATGATAATATCTAAATCTATCTAGCATCTATGAGTATCCGATGATAGTTTGTAGATCTACTCAACAATAATAATGTTAACTGCCTATATAATCAACATGTACTCAGTATTCCTGAAAAACTGACAAATATTTTGACTCAACATTCATGAATACCAGACGGCAGTGTCTAGGTGAACCCAACATTCATGAGTACCAGACGGCAGCGTCTACGTGAACCCAACATTCATGAGTACCAGACGGCAGTGTCTAGGTGAACCCAACATTCATGAGTACCAGACGGCAGCGTCTACGTGAACCCAACATTCATGAGTACCAGATGCAGCTTCTACGTGAACCCAACATTCATGAATACCAGACGGCAGTGACTAGGTGAACCCATCATTCATGAATACCAGACGGCAGTGTCTAGGTGAACCCAACATTCATGAGTACCAGACGGCAGCGTCTACATGAACCCAACATTCATGAATACCAGATGGAAGTGTCTAGGTGAACCCAACATTCATGAATACCAGACGGCAGTGTCTAGGTGAATCCAATATTCATAAGAACCAGACGGCAGTGTCTAGGTGAACCCAACATTCATAAGAACCAGACGGCAGTGTCTAGGTGAACCCAACATTCATATGAACCAGACGGCAGTGTCTAGGTGAACCCAACATTCATGTGTACCAGACGGCAGTGTCGAGGTGAACCTAACATTCATGAGTACCAGACGGCAGTGTCTAGGTGAACATAATATTCATGAGTACCAGACGGCAGTGTCGAGGTGAACCTAAAATTCATGAGTACCAGACGGCAGTGTCTAGGTGAACCTAATATTCATGAGTACCAGACGGCAGTGTCGAGGTGAACCTAACATTCATGAGTACCAGACGGCAGTGTCTAGGTGAACCTAATATTCATGAGTACCTGAAGACTATTTCAAGATTTTTTTCCCCCAATACCAACGTACATCAGAAGACTAGCCAGCATTCATGAATTCTCGGACAGTCAGGTCGGAAATCTTTAGACAGCTAGTAGGTTTTACAGGATTCTTGATTTACCGTCGACAGTTTGTAGGTTTTCCCTTCATTCATGCATTACCGTAGACAGTTTGTTGGTTTTCCCAGTAATCATGAATTACTATAGACAAGTTATAGGTTTTCTCTTCAAACATGAGTTCCCGTCGACAAATTATAGATTGTCCCAACATTCATGAATGTACGACGACAAGTTGTAGGTTTTCAACTTTCATGAGTGCCTGATGACAGTTTGTAGATTTTCCAGCATTCATGAGTGTCCGAAGGGCACTTTGTAGATTTTCCAGCATTCATGAGTGACCGACGCTAGTTTGTAGGTTTTCCCAACATTCATGAGTGACTGACGACATTTTGTAGATTTTCAGAATTCATGAATGTCCGACGGCAGTTTGTAGATTTTCAGAATTCATGAATGTCCGACGACAGTTCATCTAAAACTATCTTTACGTCACATAGTACCATTGCTGGTGTAGGACGAGGGCAACCTCGACCAGAGAAATAAAGGCCGCTTGGTCAAGCAGTCGCCACGACGTGTGAGACTCAGGATTTTTATTTCACCCCAGATAGAAAAAATCCTTTCTGTCTACCGCGGGCTTCGAACACCGCACGTCAGCTTTTCAGCCAGCGGAACAGTGTTTTTAGATCGATTTTCAGAATTGATGAATGTCCGACGACAGTTCATCGATTTTCAGAATTGATGAATGTCCGACGACAGTTCATCGATTTTCAGAATTGATGAATGTCCGACGACAGTTCATCGATTTTCAGAATTGATGAATGTCCGACGACAGTTCATCGATTTTCAGAATTGATGAATGTCCGACGACAGTTCATCGATTTTCAGAATTGATGAATGTCCGACGACAGTTCATCGATTTTCAGAATTGATGAATGTCCGACGACAGTTTGTAGCTTATCCAGCATTAAAGAGTGCCCGACGACAGTTTGTAGATTTCCCAGCATACACGAGTGACCGACAACAGTTTGTAGATTTCCCAGCATACACGAGATACCGACGACAGTTTGTAGATTTTCCAGAATTCACGAACGCCCCACGACAGTTTGTCAATTTTCAGAATTCATGAATGCCCGACGACAGTTTGTAGATTTTCCAGCATTCATGAGTGCCCGACGACAGTTTGTAGTTTTTCCCAACATACATGAATGTCCAACGACAGTTTCTATGTTTTCCCAGCATTCATGAATGTCCGACGACAATTTTTATGTTCTCCCAGCATGCATGTGTGCCCGACGACACTTTGTAGATTTTCCAGCATTCATGGGTGCCCGACGACAGTTTGTAGATTTTCCAGCATTCATGAGTGCCCGACGACACTTTGTAGATTTTCCAGCATTCATGAGTGCCCGACGACACTTTGTAGATTTTCCAGCATTCATGGATGCCCGACGACACTTTGTAGATTTTCCAGTATTCATGGGTACCCGACAACACTTTGTAGAATTTCCAGCATTCATGGGTGCCCGACGACACTTTGTAGATTTTCCAGCATTAATGAGTGCCCGAAGACAATTTGTATTTTTCCCAACATACATGAAAGTCCAGTGACAGTTTTTATGTTTTCTCAGCATTCATGAATATACGACGACAATTTTTATGTTCCAGCATGCATGTGTGCCCGACGACACTTTGTCGATTTTCCAGCATTCAAGGGTGCCCGACGACACTTTCTAGATTTTCCAGCATTCAAGGGTGCCCGACGACACTTTCTAGATTTTCCAGCATTCATGGGTACCCGACGACACTTTAGATTTTCAAGTATTCATGGGTGCCCGACGAAATTTCTAGATTTTCAAGTATTCATGAGTGCCCGACGACAGTTTTTTTGGTTTAGCAAATATTTGTGTGTTCTTGAACAGAGTTTCTAGATTTCCTCAAAATTTCACGAGTATTTGACAATGTCTGGCTATACTCAACATTCATGAGTACTTGACAAAAATTTCTAGCTATACTCATCATTCATGAGTACTTGACAAAAATTTCTAGCTATACTCATCATTCATGAGTACTTGACAACAATTTCTAGCTATACTCATCATTCATAAGTACTTGACAACAATTTCTAGCTATACTCAACATTCATGAGTACTTGACAACAATTTCTAGCTATACTCAACATTCATGAGTACTTGACAACAATTTCTAGCTATACTCAACATTCATGAGTACTTGACAACAATTTCTAGCTATACTCAACATTCATGAGTACTTGACAACAATTTCTAGCTATACTCAATATTTATTAGTACCCTAATTAAAAGTATTCTTTAGTACCCTAATTAAAAGTATTATTTAGTACCCTAATTAAAAGTATTCTTTAGCACTCTAATTTAAAATATTCTTTAGCACCCTAATTCGTCGTTCTCCAAAATCAAACGGCGCTGGGCGTAGTGATGACCACATTACCCCTTTCCTCCCCCCGATATCACCCACTATAAGTACGACGATAAATTAATGTGGATATTGGTGCCTTATACCTTAGTAAACGTCACAGGTCTTGATATGGTTCTGTCTTCCATTCTTTTTAATGGTATCAAAACCACTATAGCGGTCTGCAAGAGTGACTATCATATTGTACATATTGAACTATTTATTGACTTATATGTCGCTGTACCGTTGAGAATGTTAAAATGACTTTAACAAGGGGTAGAAGTGTCCACTGTTATATGAGAACATTCATGAACAAAAAGTAGCGTAGAAATAAAGTCAAGTTATTCGTCCATGACTACGAGACTGCACAAATAAAGTTGTTATATGATAAAGAAATGTTGAATTACGTAATAAACACAACTGCACTGGTAGATACCTGGACAATGAACGTCAAGCAGAGGAAAAGACAAGACCCAGTAGACTATTGTTAATGGAATATCAAACAGCGCTAAAATCATCTTACACGACATAAATCATAAAACAAAGACACACATAAATAGATATAATAAACAGACTTAAAGTTAATACTATATAGCATTTAGACGCGGTTGTAAAACATATAAATTATGTGAATCGTGAAAATTATTAGCGTCAATTTATCATTAGACAGATTTGAGGCAATTAATATAACAAATTAATTTTTTTCATAAATCATGCAGCCATGTTTTTATGGAAATGTTCCAGTTTGAGAAAACAAAATCAAAATAATTAGTTGCTTATACTTCAGCTTATTAATCTGACCGTTACGCTTCTACTGTTACTGTCACCCACACATACCTTTTAGACGAGAGACAGAAGGACAGAACAAAGAATTGAGAGATTTAAAACAATATACTTTTACAAATTTTAACATTTAATTCTTGAATTAACTTACCTGCTGTAGAGCTGGCAATGTCAGAGGCATGGTTTTTAATTGCACAAAGTCGTAAGTGCCGTTACTTTCTGTAGCTTGCTGAGAGTTGTCACAGTAGCCGTTATAAACATACAAAAAGTCTAGAACGGTCGGTGACAAATCTAAATAGAAAAAAAAAAAATATTACTTTGGCAGTTAGAGGTTAAGCTCAATTTGTCAAGCAATTTCAACAAATTATGAACTTCCCACCGACACATGGACAGTTTTACTTTCATTTGCAAATATTTGTTGCTTCATGTGTTCCTTTATTTAAGGTCAGTCTGCTTGCTATCAATGGACAAGGCGAAAATGACCGCCAGTTGTGTTCTATCGTTACCTATAACAACATGCGATAGTAACACATTTCAAACAAAAGCGATATTTCTAAAGTCCTCGATTTGACTTTCCTCTTCAACATGCTGATCAATTGACCTGATTAGCTAGTTCATTTCCTGGTTCTCCATGGGAGTAGTTGATGGGGAGTAGTTGTTGGGGAGTAGTTGATGGGGCATAGTTCATGGGGTGCATTGGTTGGGGAGTAGACGATGTGCAGTAGTCGTTGGGGCATAGTTTATAGGGAGAAGTATTTGGAGAGAAGTTGATAGGGAGTAATTGATGGGGAGTAGTTGATGGGGAGTAGTTGATGGGGAGTAGTTGATGGGGAGTAGTTGATGGGGAGTAGTTGATGTGCAGTAGTCGTTGGGGAGTAGTTGATGGGGAGTATTTGACGTGGAGTAGTCGTTGGGGAGTAGGTGATGGGAATTAGTCTTTGGGGAGTAGTCGTTGGGGAGTAGTTGATGGGGAGTAGGTGATGTAGAGCAGTCGTTGGGGAGTAGTTTATGGGGAGTAGTTGCTGGGGAGTAGTTGATGGGGAGTGGTAGTTGGGAAGTAGTTGATTGGAATAGTTGATGGGGATTAGTTTATGTGGAGTAGTTGATGGGGTGTAGTCGTTCGGGAATATTTGATGTGCAGTAGTCGATGGAGAGTAGTCGTTGGGGAGTGGTCGTTGTGGAGTAATTAATGGGGAGTAATCTATGGGGAGTAGTTGATGGGTATTAGTCGTTGGGGAATAGTTAATGGGCAGTAGTTGATAGGGAGTATTTGATAGTGAGAAGTGTATAGGCATTAGTTTATATGCAATTGTGATTTGAAAGTTGTTGATTTGTATTTATTGATGGGTAGTATTTTATGAGCAGTAATTGATGGAGAGTAGTTGATGGGGGGGGGGGGGGGGGGCAGTGTGTAATTATTGGCAGTAGGTGATAGGGAGCATTTGATGTGATGAAGTTTTTTATAGGCAGTAGTGGATGGGCAGTAGTGGAAGGGGTGTAGTTGGTGGGGAGTATTTTATGAGCAGTAGATGTTGGGGAGTAGTTGATTGGCAGTAGTTGATTGACAATAGTTGATGCGGAGTAGTTGATTGACAGTAGTTGATGTGGAGTAGTTGATTGACAATAGTTGATGCGGAGTAGTTGATTGACAGTAGTTGATGTGGAGTAGTTGATTGGCAGTAGTTGATGGGAAGTAGTTGATTGGCAATAGTTGATGGGGAGTAGTTGATGGGGAGTAGTTGATTGGCAATAGTTGATGGGAGTAGTTGATGGGAGTAGTTGATTGGCAATAGTTGATGGTTAGTAGTTGATTGACAATAGTTGATGCGGAGTAGTTGATTGACAGTAGTTGATGTGGAGTAGTTGATTGGCAGTAGTTGATGGGAAGTAGTTGATTGGCAATAGTTGATGGGAAGCAATTGATTGGCAATAGTTGATTGGGATTAGTTGAATGACAGGCAGTAATTGATGGGAAGTAGTTGATTGGCAATAGTTGATGGGGAGTAGTTGAATGGCAGTAGTTGATGGGGAGTAGTTGATTGGCAGTAGTTGATGGGAAGTAGTTGATTGGCAGTAGTTGATGGGGAGTAGTTGATTGGCAATAGTTGATTGGCAGTAGTTGAATGGGCATAGTTGATGGGGGGTAGTTGATTGGGCATAGTTGATGGGGAGTAGTTTATTACAGTAGTTGATGGGAGACAGTTGATTGGCAGTAGCTAGTGTTCCATGCCATTACATCAACCTTTCCAATATTTTATCTTTTTGTCGTCCGCGATCTCTATTTCCTTTTATTTTTCCAGTTATAACCAAGTATTCCAACTTTCGTTTTCTCATGATGTGCCCGAAAAATGTTGATTGTCTTTTTCTGATGTTTTTTTAGGAGCTCCCTTTTTGTGTTGGCTTCAACAGTCAACAACAGAACTAATACGATCCACTGTGGACAGGAGATTGTGGTAGGACATGATCGCCTACGCCAACCGATATGACACATGATGACGATGATGATCATCATCATCAACTTATTGCGCGTAATCGCGCGTTTTCTAGTGTGATTTCTTCTGACCGTGACTTCAGGGTGACTCACAGTTCGTCGGTCTTAATTGACGGTAGACTACCAAACGTTGGATAGACAATTGCCCAATTAATAGTATATCTCTCTCCCCTTCTCTGTCTATTTCTCTCTCTCTCTCTTTCTCTCTCCGTCTAATATTTGTTTACTTTTTTTTTGAAGTCTTGAAAATAAGTTGTTTCATCTATTAAATGTCAAGTTTAATTTCTCTCCATTTCTCGACAACAACTTGCACTCACAATGCAATGTAATCAATCGAAGGAGAACTGTCATATAAGACTAGAAGTAGTTAATATATAATAATAACATGGTGAATATTGAGTTCCAGTCCAACAATCGCAGATTTTTTAGAATGATTGTAGCAGATGTTGTGCATGATTGTAGCATACATTGAATATGATTGTAGGAGATGTTGGACATGATTGTAGCAGGTGTTGGGCATGACTGTAGCAGGTGTTGGACATGATTGTAGCAGATGTTGGACATGATTGTAGCAGGTGTTGGGCATGATTGTAGCAGATGTTGGACATGATTGTAGCAGATGTTGGGCATGATTGTAGCAGATGTTGGGCATGATTGTAGAAGATTTTGGGCATAGTTGTAGCATACATTGGACATTATTGTAGCAGATGTTGGTCATGATTGTAGCAGATGTTGGGCATGAGGGTAGAAGATTTTGGGCATGATTGTAACAGATGTTGGACATTATTGTAGCAGATGTTGGTCATGATTGTAGCAGATGTTGGGCATGAGGGTAGAAGATTTTGGGCATGATTGTAACAGATGTTGGGCATGATTGTAGCAGGTGTTGGGCATGATTGTAGCAGATGTTGGGCATGATTGTAGAAGATTTTGGGCATAGTTGTAGCATAAATTGAACATTATTGTAGCAGATGTTGGTCAGGATTGTAGCAGATGTTGGGCATGATTGTAGCAGGTGTTGGGCACGAATGTAGCAGACGTTGGACATTATTGTAGTAGATGTTGGACATGATTGTAACATATATCTTCAGCTATAATATTTATGAATTTTTAACAATCTTAATCTTCCACAAGATAAGTTTGAAATGGGTCAATCTTTGTCGTATTTCTTCTCATTAGCTTCCACCTATCTACACATTATTAACACAACAATTAATTCAACTAGAAAGTGCATATTTTCGTGTGATGTTATAAAGTGCTAGCATATCAGGTTTTTCGACCCGGCACACCCGTCTTTGACATGGGTGGACTTATTTTTTATTGCTTAATAAAGTTGTCCCCTGTTATGCAAATTTGGCCTACTCTTTAACACGTTCAACTACCAAGGGTTCTTTGAGACTTAAGTAATTTTTTCCTTGGTGGAAATCGCTTTCTTGGTGGCTAGATATCGGATCTGACTGCCCAGAGACCGGGTGAAGGTAAAGTCACGAAAATACAACGGGTCAAAAAAAAAGAAAAAGCTATCACCATGTGCAGATGGATTCAAACTTTCTTGCCCCAAGTTCGATGCCATACCCCAAAACAACCCAGACTTCGTTATTAGCCTCTCATTTGGCCTCTTCAGCTGTTATACCTCAGAGTGTTTCTTGCATTCCATTTATCCACCTTTATCTTTGTTGACCTTTTGGTCTGGTGTTCTCGTATCGTTTGTTGAGAACTTTGTTGTATTAGATTTAACTTTTCATTATTATAACCCGAACCACTTGATCTGACTGCTAAATATTCACAGTAAATAAACACGATTTAAAAAAAAATGTGTCAACTCTAAATGTTAACATTTATAAATGTGGCTTTCATTACATACAACCACTAAATGTTAAAATTAAATAAACATAGTCTTGTTCATGTGCAACCTCTAAATCTTCGCCATTAAATGATCGTATGAAAATCTGAAATGTTAACTTTAATGAACAAGGTGTTTGATTAGGTGTAACTCCGTAAATCTATGTCATTAAGTTAAAACTCGCCATTAATTAAAAGCACTGTAGATCCCTTTTGGGAACATAGGCTATGTTAAGGCCTGTCAGCTGATCCTATATCTGGGACATTTTTATTATTTTCTGTTAGTCTGGAACCTTCATTCCAAAAATGTTCATCCCAACGTTATGTCACCAATGCCAGACCTGGACCTTAGATGCAATAGAAATAAAAAAAATAACCACTATCGAAATGAAGTGAGTCAGACGAATTGCAGGAAACATCCTGAGAGATAGAATCTGAAATGAAGAAGTGAGAAAAAAGCAAAGCATAATTCCCACCATCGAGTACATAAATAAACAATTTAAAATGGTTTGGCAGAAAGATAAAAAAAACAAAACATAACGAGTCTTCAATAAATGTTGCGAGAACACCAGATGCAAGGTCCGACCATGAAAAAGATGGATTGATGAAATATTAGAAACACTAGCAAACATAAAAGCAGGAGAGACTAACAGAATATCAAAATAGTACAAATCATGTCTCTCGACACCGAAAGTCAACTGAAGAAGGAAAGAAAAAAGAAAACAAAGACTAAGAAATATGAGTCAATGTTCCTTTTTTCACCTATGACTGCATGCCAATATACTCTTTACTTCCAAAGACTCCAACTTTACTACAAATGGTTTTGCTGGTTTCCGTCTGTTTTTTTAGCTCTTTTGTGGATGAGACAGGTTATTGGCCTTACAGATTAGATAAATAGATAGACAGACAGACAGATAGACAGACAAACAGACAGACATACAGACAGAGAGATAGATAGATAGATAGATAGATAGATAGATAGATAGATAGGTAGGTAGGTAGGTAGGTAGGTAGGTAGGTAGGTAGGTAGGTAGGTAGGTAGGTAGATAGATAGATAGATAGATAGATAGATAGATAGATAGATAGATAGATAGATAGATAGATAGATAGATAGATAGATAGATAGATAGATAGATAGATAGATAGATAGATAGATAGACAAACAGACAGACATATGTACAGATTAGATAAATAGATAGACAGACAGACCGACAGTTAGACAGACAAACAGACAGACATACAGACAGAGAGACAGACAGACAGAGATAGATAGATAGATAGATAGATAGATAGATAGATAGATAGATAGATAGATAGATAGATAGATAGATAGATAGATAGATAGATAGATAGGTAGATAGATAGATAGATAGATAGATAGATAGATAGATAGATAGATAGATAGATAGATAGATAGATAGATAGATAGATAGATAGATAGATAGATAGATAGATAGATAGATAGATAGATAGATAGATAGATAGAAAGGTAGGTAGGTAGGTAGATAGATAGATAGATAGATAGATAGATAGATAGATAGATAGATAGATAGATAGATAGATAGATAGATAGATAGATAGATAGATAGATAGATAGATAGATAGATAGATAGATAGATAGATAGATAGATAGATAGATGACTGTATGTCTGTCCATAACCTGACAGTTTAACAATGTGTGCCTGTGATCAGTTTCCTATCTCCCTGACTCTATCAGCGTCTCGTTAACTTTATCTTAATTGTTGATGGCCTGTCCATTTAATTTCCTTTTGTTCTGCAAATATTTTCCCTCACCTGCTTTGTTCCCAGCTATCATCATCAAACTCAATATCAGAATCATCGACCAGGTCATGTTTGCTGAAGGTTTAACTCGAACGATGCTTGTGAGTCGTATTGTCTTGTCTGAAACACTTTTAACTGAAACAAGGTATAACTTTGATTAACAATTTTGTTAACAATAATAAAGCAAGCTAATTGAACAATTACATTTAGTACTGAATGTCATTGCATCTTTATTTCATTTTGTATTGTGTCACTGTTAGTGAATATTTTATTCATTGTTTTTTAAAAGTAGTATCCTCCAGTCAAGGTTTACCTTTGACAGTTATAGATGGTTGAATGTTGACGATGGTAGAAGTATATCATCTCATAAGCGAATCTATGTGACGCGTGACTTTTCGCGCTAGTAGAACGTTTTCATAAGTGAATCTACGAGACGTGTGACTTTTCGTGCTTGTAGGACGTGTATGTTCACGCAATTGAATGCACCTGATATGCCTTGCTACTGGTACCTCTTTGTTCTAATTTTTAGGAAATGTTTATTTTTTTATTTTTTTTTTCCTCAAGCCTGTAGCATTGTTAAAGGTCGGTATATTTTATGTTAACCTTCTTCCTCTTTCCTCATTTCATTTCCAGTGTCGAGGGGGAGATGTCATTTTTGCTCTTCTGATGACATTTTGCATTTATATTCTCGAGTTTCTAATATTCAATCAGTCCATCTTGTTCGGGGTCGACACTTGCGTCTGGTGTTCACTCAACGTTTATTTTTTTAATCATTTATTGAACGTTAGTCAATGGACTGGATGGTCTAGAGGTAGGACGTCGGGCTCTGGACAACAAGGTCTCGGGTTCTATCCCCACCGCAGGCAGTGAGAATTTTTGTCAAAAATCAAATTCATTGTTTCTTTACCCTCCCCGGCCTCTGGTTAGTGAGATCCGATGTCTAGCCCTATCTAGTTAGTGAGATCCGATGTCTAGCCCTCTCTAGTTAGTGAGATCCGATGTCTAGCCCTATCTAGTTAGTGAGATCCGATGTCTAGCTCTCTCTAGTTAGTGAAATCCGATGTCTAGCCCTCTCTAGTTAGTGAGATCAGATGTCTAGCCCTCTCTAGTTAGTGAGTTCCGATGTCTAACCCTCTCTAGTTAGTGAGATCCGATGTCTAGCCCTCTCTAGTTAGTGAGATCCGATGTCTAGCCCTCTCTAGTTAGTGAGATCCGATGTCTAGCCCTCTCTAGTTAGTGAGATCCGATGTCTAGCCCTCTCTAGTTAGTGAGATCCGATATCTAGCTCTCTCTGGTTAGTGAGATCCGATGTCTAGCCCTCTCTAGTTAGTGAGATCCGATATCTAGCCCTCTCTGGTTAGTGAGATCCGATGTCTAGCCCTCTCTAGTTAGTGAGATCCGATATCTAGCCCTCTCTAGTTAGTGAGATCCGATGTCTAGCCCTCTCTAGTTAGTGAGATCCGATGTCTAGCCCTCTCTAGTTAGTGAGATCCGATGTCTAGCCCTCTCTAGTTAGTGAGATCCGATATCTAGCCCTCTCTGGTTAGTGAGATCCGATGTCTAGCCCTCTCTAGTTAGTGAGATCCGATGTCTAGCCCTCTCTAGTTAGTGAGATCCGATGTCTAGCCCTCTCTAGTTAGTGAGATCCGATGTCTAGCCCTCTCTAGTTAGTGAGATCCGATGTCTAGCCCTCTCTAGTTAGTGAGATCCGATGTCTAGCCCTCTCTAGTTAGTGAGATCCGATGTCTAGCCCTCTCTAGTTAGTGAGATCCGATATCTAGCCCTCTCTGGTTAGTGAGATCCGATGTCTAGCCCTCTCTAGTTAGTGAGATCCAATGTCTAGCCCTCTCTGGTTAGTGAGATCCGATGTCTAGCCCTCTCTAGTTAGTGAGATCCGATGTCTAGCTCTCTCTAGTTAGTGAGATCCGATGTCTAGCCCTCTCTAGTTAGTGAGATCCGATGTCTAGCTCTCTCTGGTTAGTGAGGAGATCCGATGTCTAGCCCTCTCTGGTTAGTGAGATCCGATGTCTAGCTCTCTCTAGTTAGTGAGATCCGATGTCTAGCCCTCTCTAGTTAGTGAGATCCGATGTCTAGCCCTCTCTAGTTAGTGAGATCCGTTGTCTAGCCCTCTCTAGTTAGTGAGATCCGATGTCTAGCCCTCTCTGGTTAGTGAGATCCGATGTCTAGCCCTCTCTGGTTAGTGAGATCCGATGTCTAGCTCTCTCTGGTTAGTGAGATCCGATGTCCAGCCCGCGCGAAAACAGGAGGACCCGTGTGCACTCGCGCACGTTAAAGAACACTTGGCAGTTACAAATCGAAGAGTAGGAAAAATAGACAAGGTAGAGAAATGTATCTATAGAAGCACAGACCGAGAACACAGATTATTTTTATAACATCTCAGGTCCATACATTGTGACCAATATAAAATAAGACAAGCGCAGAGCTCACAGCGCAAAAATGGCATTTGGAAATTCGTCTCCGTTTTGTAAATACAAGGTGGAGGGGGTGTGGTTGGATAAGCAGCATGAAGTTTGGAAGTGGCAAAGCGTCCAAAAAGGCAAATTTGCCCAACTTTACCATATACATTTTCTGAAGCATGACATGGATATAGACATTTTTTTATTATTATTATTATTATTATTTTTTTTTACGAAAGGAGTTAGAAGCAAGAAATTGATCGAGTACAGAGATAGAGAGGAAAGACAAACTTTGAGGATAATCTGGCAGCATCATCAGGGTACGTATGACGTAGTGAAGACTTTGTGACTTTCAAAGCTTAGAGCTTAGACCTTATCTGCATAGAAGGGACTAAAACAGGAGTAGGACGCTACGCTTACACTATCTAGACCTCGGCAATCAAATGGATATGAGGAGAAATTATATTTACAGAGCTGATATCTTTCACATTTGTATGAGCAAGGGAATGAAGGATAATTATGTTAAAGTAGTGACATAAAAATTGCGTTGCAGCTTGCAAGATGGAGCACAGATGACATTTAGTACTAGAATATAGGCAAGTTGGTTTGGAGGAACTGACAAGAGACCACATTTACAAAAGCTGTTATCGAAGTGTGGCTACACATCTATTTGACAGCTCGAAACGTGGAAGAGACTGAACGAAAATACAGGGTCCTCGTGTAATCACCGTGGAATACACGGTGGGTAAGTTGTAAAAAATAATTGACAAGAAAATAACCTGTCAGCTGGAGAGGAACTTCTCCTTCCACCCACCCTCCAAGGGTACTGTCTAAACAGCAGGGCTTGGATAAATAATAGGATCTTTGTCTATGATGTACTTGAAGCTTTCCAAGCTGACATTGAAATCTGTGCTGTCGCATGTGACCTCGATATTTTCATACAACAGAGTACCTCTTAGGGGAGCCGCGATAGCTCAGTGGTTAGTGAACTGGGGAGCCGCGATAGCTCAGTGGTTAGTGAACTGGGGAGCCGTGATAGCTCAGTGGTTAGTGAACTGGGGAGCCGCGATAGCTCAGTGGTTAGTGAACTGGGGAGCCGCGATAGCTCAGTGGTTAGTGAACTGGGGAGCCGTGATAGCTCAGTGGTTAGTGAACTGGGGAGCCGCGATAGCTCAGTGGTTAGTGAACTGGGGAGCCGCGATAGCTCAGTGGTTAGTGAACTGGGGAGCCGCGATAGCTCAGTGGTTAGTGAACTGGGGAGCCGCGATAGTTCAGTGGTTAGTGAACTGGGAGCCGCGATAGTTCAGTGGTTAGTGAACTGGGGAGCCGCGATAGTTCAGTGGTTAGTGAACTGGGGAGCCGCGATAGTTCAGTGGTTAGTGAACTGGGGAGCCGCGATAGCTCAGTGGTTAGTGAACTGGGGAGCCGCGATAGTTCAGTGGTTAGTGAACTGGGGAGCCGCGATAGCTCAGTGGTTAGTGAACTGGGGAGCCGCGATAGCTCAGTGGTTAGTGAACTGGGGAGCCGCGATAGCTCAGTGGTTAGTGAACTGGGGAGCCGCGATAGCTCAGTGGTTAGTGAACTGGGGAGCCGCGATAGCTCAGTGGTTAGTGAACTGGGGAGCCGCGATAGCTCAGTGGTTAGTGAACTGGGGAGCCGCGATAGCTCAGTGGTTAGTGAACTGGGGAGCCGCGATAGTTCATTGGTTAGTGAACTGGGGAGCCGCGATAGCTCAGTGGTTAGTGAACTGGGGAGCCGCGATAGCTCAGTGGTTAGTGAACTGGGGAGCCGCGATAGCTCAGTGGTTAGTGAACTGGGGAGCCGCGATAGCTCAGTGGTTAGTGAACTGGGGAGCCGCGATAGCTCAGTGGTTAGTGAACTGGGGAGCCGCGATAGCTCAGTGGTTAGTGAACTGGGGAGCCGCGATAGCTCAGTGGTTAGTGAACTGGGGAGCCGCGATAGCTCAGTGGTTAGTGAACTGGGGAGCCGCGATAGCTCAGTGGTTAGTGAACTGGGGAGCCGCGATAGCTCAGTGGTTAGTGAACTGGGGAGCCGTGATAGCTCAGTGGTTAGTGAACTGGACTACAAAGGACAAGAGGTCGGGTTCGATCCTGATCGACGGCTTCCAGGTACACCCGGCTTTAATGGCTACCGGATTTTTCTAGGAAAGTTAAGCGGCACGGGCGTAATACCGACCACAATTATCCCACCCCAATACCCATAATTTTGGTCACTAACACCATATTACCTACACATCACTTAGCGTGACGGGGCTGTTTACTATTGCATTGAAAGGTGTTATTTAATTGTGGTACATGGAACACCGAACCGGCGACAATTCTACTCGGCCTTACACCGGGTTCACCATTGTCTCCAGTGTCGGTCAACGCCTACAAAGTAAGGATCGCAAGCGAGCAAATCTTTGGACAGGCTTTGTCTTGTCCTACACTGATGACGTTTTGGTATATCGCCAAGGCAGAGACAGAGAGAGTGGCGCTGGAGAACTTCAGACTGAACTTGATCGTGTTAGCGTTTGCTGTGGCAATGCAGGAGCACTTGTCAACCAACGAAGACAACGATGACGTGGCTCTCCTCGAATATGACGTAGTGAAGACATCAACGCTAAATGTAAGTCTGTTCTCAGAAGTTGTCTAGAGAACTCATACAATGAGATACCCAGAAGTGTGGTTGATCGGAGTCTTGCTTTTACCACGGATGTAGTCCTGGTGGTGTACCAGAAGGGCGCGTCTGTAATGAGGATCATGGCTGAGGCATGGTGTGAATGACGTCATCTTATTTTCTTATACCAGGAGCTGGTCATGTCTGTACTTGAGTATTCTTTGACTCTACAAATTGGTAAATGGAACGACTGGAAAGGACTGGAACAAGGCAATGCGTGACATTCTTGGCTGCCCACAATTTGAGCAAGGCGATTTCTTACCTCCTCATTTCCCATCATGGCAGACAGAATAAGATTAGTGCGAACGCGCGTCAACCTCAAAACCCGTGCATCCACACAGCATCCGTTATACCGTGAATTTAGGAGTACAAAAGAAAAAGGAGGTTAACGAGAGGACAAACGTGGATGAGTTAGGTTGTTTATATTGTTCAGCAAGTGTGTTCATTAGAGGACATAGAAGCTGGTGAAGAATTACACGAGTAACATCAGAGTGCTTTGAGATCTTTCCCGTAGTCATCAAACTGGACAGAGAATGTAGACAACAGAATTGCTTAGTCGTTGAGGCAGAAGTGCAGATCTTGATTTTAGAGAACTCTTCTGTGAGTGACGCAATAATTTCAACAGATGGGTCTATTATTGGCACGTACGGAGCTCTTGGTATTAGCGGCAAAGGTTGGAGTTTGAACTGTGCACGACGAAAGATCAGCTTTTGCGTTGATTACAACAGTTTAACTATGGAAGTTAGGACTATCACTAAATTATTGACATGGCGTGAAACACAGACTTGTACACATATTTTTTGTCTCAGTGACTCAAAGACTATGTTGAGAGGAGATCGCAACTGGCTGGGCTCGACGGTGGGGGTTAGTCTCTCTTAGGAGTGTGGAGATCAAGCCCAACAAAAGTCTGCCTTATTGTCGTATCTGATATAAGAAGTAATGGACGTGCTGACAGGCTTAGCAGCTTGGCCGCCGTGGGGTGCGGAAGAGCAATTGGTTGTGCCTTCAAGGACACCGGACGAAAGACTGACTCGAACAAACAACTCTGAATCCGTTAACGTGGAAAAAAACTGCGTGGATATCAAGGTGGAGATGCCGGCGGGAGCGCGATGCAGGAATCCAAAGAAGTCTTTCAAACTAACGTAACACCGGTTCGTTATGATATATTACGGAGGAGACCTGAGCACTAATGGACTTGTCTAAAATGCAATGATTATGACCTGACAACTAAACTAAGTTAAGAGGGTATACGTAATAATGCTGGGTTGCAGGAGACCTGCTGATATGGAGAATAATAACAATTTATTGCTACCGCATTGGAGAGTGGAGAACATAAAGCGATCCAACGTGTCAAACAGAAAAGGTCGTCTACGTGGACACATACAATATACAAACACAGAAAGTAGCAAAAATAAATGAATGAGTACTTATCTGAACTCTGCGGCGGTTAAGTAAGCAATTGGCAGATCGCTGAATATATATGTAAACGACTAGCTTGTGGACAACAATGATGGTAAACCAATACTTCATATCAGCGATGTGTGACAAGTTGTATGGTTATGCATGAATAATGAGAAGGTTGTGTGGTACTGAAGATAGGAATTTGTACAAAATTGTTTTGTTAAATGGCATGCTGCAACCATGTTGAAGGAATATGTCATGAAGTGATACGACATTCTGGACAGAAAGACCTTCTGCAGCGACATAGGCAGTATAGAAACACTGAGACAAACAGAAAAATAATGTAAATGTGAACTTTTTGAATCTGTCTCTACATGTGACGACAATACCTTATACCTCTACAGTTATTTTTAATTTCTGTTAACCTCGGACTAAGCTATTTTCTTTGAAAAATTTATCCCTGCAACTCTTTTTCCCTCGAATGTTTCTGTTCTCACAAAATATTTCAGTTTATCTTTTGCCATCTTATGACTAAAAAAATTGTGTTTGTTAACTCTTGATGTCAGAAATAGGTTTGTTCTGTCTTCGTTTCTTTTATAACGTTCACATAAGTCTTTGCAAATGTTCTTTGTAATTCATTGTAAATGTACTTGGTAAATGTTTGTAAATGTTCTTGCTAAGTCGTTGTAAGTGTTCTTTGTAATTCTTTGTAAATGTTCTTGGTAAATCTTTGCAATGTTCTTCGTAAGTCTTTGCAAATGTTCTTTGTAATTCTTTGTAAATGTTCTTGGTAAATCTTTGCAAATGTTCTTTGTAATTCTTTGTAAATGTTTTTGGTAAATCTTTGTGAATGTTCTTGGTAAATCTTAGTAAATGTTCTTGGTAAACCTTTGCAAATATTCTTGATAAGTCTATGGAAATGTTCTTGGTAAATCTTTGTAAATGTTCTTGGTAAATCTTTGCAAATGTTCTTGGTAAATCTTTGTAAATGTTCTTGGTAAATCTTTGCAAATGTTCTTGGTATTTTAAATTTTCTACAGCAAAATCTCTTCCTTTCTTCTCTGTCTTTAATTCCTCTTGTACCCGTTCAGTTTTCTATGGAGATACAGAGATCTGTATCTCGTCCTTTTGGTGGCTTCACTCATTGTCAATTGATATTGTATCGTTTCTTTGGTGCTGTCTGTCCTTCTTACTCAGGATCTTCCTCTTACTTCTCTCTTTTCCCCTCTTTTAAAATATACTTCGTGCAGTAAAAGATTGCACTGCTTTCTTACTAGATAGTTTATTTGTTGTTTCTGTATGTAACATACGATTGGTTCAATAGTTGGTTCAATGCCTACACTTTCTCTTAATATATCGTTTCTAATTCTTTTTTCTAAAGTTTAAAACTACAGTAACCACTTTATATCGGATTCATAAATTACGAAAAGGCATTTGATAGTTTTGACAGAGGAATGATTTGGAAGTTGCTTAGTCATTACTGAATCCCATAAAGTTTATTAACCTGATTAAAAACATGTATGACAGAATGAAATGTAGTGTGGTGCATGAAGGGCAACTTACAGAAGTTTTTGAAATAAGAACAAGAGTAAGGCAGGGATGCCTTCTGTCTCCATTTCTCTTTCTACTGGCCATAGATTGGATTATGAAAATAACTCAAAACAAAGGAAATGGAATCTATTGTCATTGACCAAGCAACTTGATGATTTAGACTTTGCTGATGATATAGCTCTCCTATCACACAGCCATCAACAGATGCAGGATAAAATGAGCATACTTGATGAGAGATCACAACAGATAGGACTGAAGATTAATAGAGATAAGACCAACATTATGAGAATTAATGCAGTTCGCAATAACCAAATAAAACAGGGAGAAATACCTCTACTAGACGTACAATCTTACATATATCTGGGCAGTAATATAGATAAAGAGGGAGGAACAAACAAATGATACCAAAATAAGGATATCAAAAGCAAGAGGAGCTTTTGTTGCACTGGGAAACATATGGAAGTCCAAAGAAATTAGGTTAAATACAAAAATGAAAATTGTCAACTTCAATGTTAAGTCAGTCTTATTATATGGCTGTGAAACATGGAGAACAACAAAATTGACAATCATGAAGGTACATACTCTCATTAATGGATGCTTACGCAGAATAAAAGGATGGAAATGGCAGGACAAAATCACTAACTTAAAATTATGGAAATGTACCAGTCAAATACCAGTGGATAAAGAGATGCAGCGAAGACGATGGCGCTGGATAGTACACACACTGCGGAAGCCAACTGAGGGTATTACACAACATGCCCTTTTTTTGGAATACCCAGGGGAAATGACAGAGTAAACCTTGGAATATTCTTGAAGAAGACAGAGAGAAGCAGAGATGAAGATGATGAGGAAGACATGGAATGATCTTAAATAATGGCAAGAAACAAATCGACTTGGAAAGTGTTTGTTGAAGACCTATGCTCCACAGGGAGCTGAAAGAAAGAGAAAGAATTCTCTTTTCTGGTCACTCCAATCGCTAGTAAAGCCATCATTTTGTGATTATTATCAGAACTAGGACAAAGCAATCAGTTAAACTTGGCAGAAAAAGTATATCTTCCTCTCGCACTCTCCTTCACTCTCTCACTCTTTAACTTACTCATTCTCTCTCATTCCATCTCACACACACTTTCACCCTCTCTCACTCTCTCTCACTCTCTCTTACTCTCTCTTACTCTCTCTTTCTCTCTCTTCCACTTACTCCCTCCTCTCACTCTTTAAAAACACACACTCATTATCTCTCCTCATTCTGTTTTCTCTAATCTCTCCGACTGTCAGCCTCATCCTCTCACACTCTCTCACAATCTGGCTCATTCTCAGTCTCTATATCATACTCTCTCTCACACAATAGAGACACTCTCTCTCATTCAGTCCTTCTCTCATTTTCTCTTTCTCTCTCACTCTTACAATCTCTAGCATTCACTCTTTCACACCCTCTTACACTCTTTTACTTTCTCTCTCTCTCACTCTCTCACTTACTCGCACTCAATCTCATACGCTCTCCCCCTTTCACTTGAACTCTCTCACTCTCGTCACTCTCTTTCTCACTCTCATACTTTATCTTTCACTCACTCACTCTTTCACATTCTCTCTCATCCTCTTTCACTCTCTTATTCTCTCTCACACTATTTAAATCATTATGACACTCTCTTTCACTCCATCTCGCTCACTTTCTCAAATTCTCTCTCGCGCCCTCTCACAATCTTCCTTTTTTTCACACTCTCTTTCTCTGTCTCTCTCTCTCTCTCACTGTTTTTCACATTTTTTATCTCACAATCACTCACTTACACTCACTCTCTCTCACTATATTCACTATCTCTCACTCTTTGCTTTCTCACTCTCCTTTTGTTCAACAGTTTTTCAAAATGACACCTTTAAAGTAATGTACACAGTATCACTCCAGACCTCTGTAATTTCCAAGAAAACATCTCTGGTACACATTATCAGAGACTGGGTGAATCGGCGAACCGTAACTGGTAGGGAAAAATGTGCCCACAATTAGGCGCTGAACCCTTATCAGCGTCATCATTAGAGCACTAAATTCTTTGTTGTCCAGGTGGAGTTTGTAAGAATGTCTGGAGGTAAAGAGATCACGATTATTTTAGTGAATTCTTTATCAGTGAAAGGAACTGGGCAAGTCTGGCATCAGGTTCTAGAGCGTGGGAAATGGAAATAAAAGTCGGCACAGCAACATTTATGGAAGAGAGGATGTTAAAGTCAGAAGACAAAAGGTGCATGAGAAGGAATACGTGGCCAGGAACTACAGAAACATCTTGTTCATTCTGCGGTCGGATCTGTCTATCCAGTATTGGCAGAATCAGTTACGGTAGAAGCAGCTACGGTAGAATCAGTTACGGTAGAAGCAGCTCAGTAAAACAACATCCATTAATATAACTACAACTGACAAATCATGATTGCTAGCTACCAAACGTCTGTCAAGTCGACAAAGTCCACATACATTTAAAGAGATTGTCAGAATAAAATGCAGAGAACCACTGTAGAAGAATGCATTTTAATATTTGTTTTATGCTCTATAGATTAAACATTGGATTCATGGCTAGTGTTCCTGAGCTCAATTACTAGTACCCAGTATGTTCACTCATGGAAACATGCGTAACGGTCTGTTATCACAGCAGTTTGATGACTACAAAGAATATTCAACTCAGCTCGGTAACAACAGACCGCACCATCAAACTGGCAACATGATATCATCGTGCCAATGTGGAATAAAGAGAGTAGTAAGATATGCTTCAAGATTAAAGAGAATTTGAGCTACATCGAATATAGTGTTACATACAGATCAGCGGCTCTGAAATTTATTTCCTTAAAAAAATAGCATGTACTGACGTACTCATCATCATCACTGAGTGCCGCTTCGCATAGGAAGTTGGCAACCATAGAGCGCTATTCCGATCTGTCCCTTCATTTGATAGTGCAGGTTGTCATAGGTTGACGCACCCATCTTTTGATGTTACTCGTCCATGTTAGTTTTGGTCTGCCTCTGCTCATTTACTTTGTATTTTCCCTTCAAGAACTATTTATAGTAGGCTGGCGTATCTTATAAAAAGCCCCATCAATTGTTTTTGTCTAGTCTAAATTGTGTTTAGTAGTTCTCTTTGAAATTGTATTTTTTTAAGACTTCGCCTTTTGTTTTCTTTTCTTTCCATCCAATATTTCCTCTGCATCTCTAAATCTATATTTCAAGGGCTTCAATTATTTTATGTTATCTTTTCTTGTCTTATACCCATGTTTCCGCATCACACAGGAATGTTGAGAAAATAGCATATTTGGCTATTCTTACTTTTAGCCATTGTTATCTGATTTGATATTAGTATATGTTTCATGGCATTGAAATTACTTTTCTTTCCATTGCTATTCTTTTGTTCATTTAAGTTTTACATTTTCCATTATGTTTTTGATTGTCATGTTTATTTGATTAAGTAATTGTTGTCTATCTATCTATCTTTCGTTCGCCTGAAGTATTGTCTATATCTGCAATGTCTTTTCCTGTATAAATGTTACTGTCTTTTGTAATTCTTGCAGTGGCCCATATAGTTTTGTCTTTAGTGTTGTATCTATGGGCCAATGGATTTTTCTCAGTCTACTATATTCAGTGCAGTCTTGAAGTATGTGTTCAGCAGTCTGGGGCGCCTGTCCACATGTACAAGTAGTTGAGGTGCCGATCTTGAATTTTGTATACTTGTATCTATGGAGTCGATTGTGTCCTGTTCTGAAGCGTATAATTATAACTTGTTCATATCTATTCATATTATGAAAGGCATCCTGATTTGGGGCTTGTGGTCCTCTGATTGATTTGATTATCTGTTTCTTATGATGGTATGTAACCGGTGTATCTAGTTGTGTGCCTGTTGAACCTTCCTTTGCCAACTGATCTGCTTTCTCATTTCCTGGTATTCCACAGTGAGATGGGATCCACTGCAGGGCAACCCTGTGGTGCTTGCAGAGTTCAGTCAATAAGGTCTGCAGATGTGGTAATTTTCTGGATTGTAGTGCCTGGAGTACTGATCTTGCATCTGTCAAAAACACTACAGGCTGCGGGCTAAGATTACTGTTCAGCAGTTTTTCTATTGCCAACTTTATTGCATGTATTTCTACATCATAATTGTGACAATATTTCCCTGTTGCTATTTTATTCATATCCCTAGTATTATTTGGGTACTCTATATATGCACCTGCTCCCCCATTTGTTACTGCATTCTGTGCTGATCCATCTGTATACACACGAATCCATAGGTCTTGTGGATATTCTTCATCCAGGAAACTGAGAGTTATTGTTTTTCGCTGTAGACTATACTGTTCCTCTTTGTCAACTATTCCTTTCACTTCTGTCCGTATTTGAACTGATAATCCTGATTCCTCTGTCCAGGGAGTCTATTCTGGTATGGGCAGTAGGGGGTTAACAACTCTTGGCATGTCTGGTGTTTGTCTACTAATACGCTTGTCTTGGTAGATAAAACTGCTTCTCTTAAGTCGTCCCAATGCAAGATTTTGGAATCGGTCCTTCATTGGATGTCTCGGCATGCAAGCAAATTTTTCTGCCTGTATCAGCACCTTTGTGTCCCTCCGTTCTCTCAGTGCTGGTATCCTCCACAATTTCTCCATCTCCAATATTGGTGTTGATTTCATTGCTCCTGTGATGACCCTAAGTGCCTGGTTTTGTACTTTATCCAGTTCTTGCAGTGTGGTGTTTGATGCTGAGCACCATGCAGATGATCCATATTCTAAATGTGGGCGTATACTCCGTTGGTAAACTTTACTGAGTATTTTCCCACTCGCACCCCACGTAATTCCACACAGCTTTCTTAGAATAGCCAATTTTCTCCGTGATTTTTGAGTTGCCTTATTTATCTGCTGTTTCCAAGATAGTTTGTTATCAAATGTAACTCCGTGATTGGTAGCTTGTATATCTTCTTTCACATGCACATTGTTTATGTAGATGGCTCCTGCTTTTTGTTTTGGGGAGAGAGTGAAAAGTGTAGTACTGCATTTGTCCGTATTGATTCTGATACACCATCTATTTGTCCATGAATTCAGTGCATTCATAGCTCTTTGTAACAATTTGGAGGCCACTGTTGCATACTCCTCTGTGCACCACATTACCAAGTCATCTGCATACATTGCCACTTTGATGCCATGTGGTAGTCCAGTAACTAGGTCATTGATGTAGATCAGAAAAAGTGTTGGAAATAGTACCCCTCCCTGTGGAACGCCCTGGCGCAGTAAGACCTTCTTACTCTTAAGACCATCCAGTTGCACTCTGGCTCTCCTGTTATGCAGGTATGCTTTGACCCATTTGTACATCCTGCCATTTACTCCATAATTTCTCAGTTTCTTCAAAAGCCCTTCCTTTCATACTTTATCAAATGCTTTCTTTAGGTCTATCCATGCTGCAAGCACCAGTTTCTTTTCTTGAAACGCATCCTCAATTTCCTGGGAAAGATAGGTTGCCTGATCTTCGGTAGAGTAACACTGTCTAAAGCCTGCTTGTTGTGGGACAAGGAGATTTTCACTTTCCAGGTACCACTGCAGTCTGAGATTGATTATACGTTCCATTGTTTTACACAAACAGCTTGTAAGGCTGATTGGTCTATAGCTGGATGTCATTGAACCATCTTTTCCTGGTTTTAGTAATGGTATCATAATTGCTTCTCTCCATGCCTGTGGCACTCTACCTGTGATCCAGCAAATGTTGTAGATCTGCAGTAGTTTTGCTTTAACTGCAGTTCCCAAGTTCTTAATCATTTCATTGGACACTCCATCACTGCCTGGTGACTTTTTCATTTTTAATTTGGATATTGCCAGCTCTAGCTCTCTTTGTGTAATGGGTGTTTCCATGACTTCATGTGTGGTCTCTTCTTGTCTTTCATTTTGTTGTTTTAAACGGGTCTCTTGTCGTTTTTCTAGGCTGATTTCAATATTATTGTCATTTGCAAAGGAGTCTGCAAAGTGATTTGCTGCATGTTTACCTGTTAAGATGTTTCCATCCTTCTTCAGTGTAATTTTTGTGTTCATTTCTGTACCCTCATCATTCAGCTGTTTTACAAGCTTCTACACTTTTCTTGTGTCTCGTTTAAGATTCAAGGACTCTGTTTTCTCTTTCCAGCTTCTCCGTCTGGCTTGTAGTTTAGCCCGTTGAAATTTGGCTTTAGCATGCTGGTAGTTGTTGTGGTGTTCTTGGCAAGGGTTATTTTCTGCTTGCTTTCGAGATGTTTCCATGTCATTGTGCAGTTCCTCTAGTTCACTACTCCAGCATGGTTTGTAGTGTTTCCGTGCTCCTCTAGGTATTGTTTCACTGCCAGCTTGTATTATTAGTCTACTGAATTCATCAACTATTTTGTTGATGTCTCTATCTGTATTTATATCTTTAGTCAGTACACTGGTGTAGTGTTGATACATTTTCCAGTCTGCCTTTTTGTAATTCCATCTGGAGAGAGTGCTGCTCTCCCTGATGGCCTCATTTTGCACCACGAAAAAGACAGTAATTGTTGTAGATCTTTAGGATTTACTGCAAGTAATGCAGTGTTATCAGCATATTTTAGTTTATTGATTATCTTTCCATTAATTGTTAGGCCTTGCATCTTTGTGATGTTTTAAAACTCAGTGTATAGATTGAAAAAGTTTGTTAGTAGGATTCATCCTTGTCTTACTCGTCCTTTTATATTAATGGGTGCAGAGTTTTCTTTGTTATATTTTATTATTGCTGTTTGCTCCCAGTATATATTACATATTATTCGTGTGTCTGTGTCATCTACATGTATACCATTTAGGCAGTCTATAAGTTGATTATGGTGTATTCTATCAAAAGCTTTGGTGTTGTCTATGAAGCTGGTATTTTCGGTTTGTTTACTTCTGTGAACTTTTCGATTAATGTCCTCATGCAGAATATGGCTTCTTTTGTCCCCTATGTTTTTCCGAAATCCAAATTGATGTTTTTCTAATGTAAAATTGATTTGATACTAAAATTTTTTTTAACTTTAGCAATATTTTTGTTACATGGCTAATTAAGCTGATTTCTTTAAAATCACTGCATTCAACTGCACCATGCTTTTAAGGGAAAGCAATGAAAGTTGATGTTTTTAGTTAAGTTAGTGCATGTATTCTGTATGTTATATGTCGTTATATATGTCTGTGATCACTTTAATGCCATATCTTCTAGTGCCTTTAGCATTTCTATATGTATGTTGTCAGGTCTTGCAGCATTTCCATTTTTCATTGTTTGTATAGCTTTTTCCACTTCAGATTTTAAGATTGTATAGCTGTTTCCACTTCAGATTTTAAGATTGTATAGCTTGGTGTACATTTCATAATTGGTTTCCTATCCCTTTCGTCATAAAATAATTATGTTATATATTCCTGCCATTAATTGATATCTTTGTTGTATGTTAGCATTTTTCCTTTTTTTTTTAGCAATACATCGACTTTCTGTGGATTTTTAAAATTTGTGCTAGTCCTTCCCTTCATTTATGTGTGCATCTATCCTAAATCTTGTTTATTTTCCATATTTTTGACTTCTTGACATCTTCTTTTGTCTTTTTGCATATGTTGTGTATTTCATTATCTATTTTGTATTGGTTACTGTTCTTCGATTGTTTTATTTATTCCATTTTTTCAAGATGGCATAATTTACCCATTTTAATTTTTTGTTGTTTTAATTTTCGGTAAAACGTCGCACATTTTTTGTATGCTTTTCTGTATACTACATTTCCATTTGGTTGTAACGATTATAATATTCTCCTCAATCTCTTCTTCTAGTGTAAATGAAGTTGAATTATTTATCTTATTACTTATCTTGATGTTAATGTTCACAACGTAGTCAACACAATCATCACAGACTATTTTCATAATACATAATACATAATACATAATCAAGTTTATTGATCTTTAACTTGGTACGTGATACATACTAGTGGATACACTTCTCTTAGAATTAATGTTCTTTGATTCTGGACAGTCAGAGACTATAGTCGATGAGTTTTAAATGTCCATAAGTGCATATTATAAATTACTTAATTCACTTGTTCTGGTCGTGTCTACTGCTCAACTAATTTCTTAAGTCACTGCTATCTTTTCCTATGTTCGCTACTCTAAGTTTGACTAGTCCACATTTATGATTCAAACTGCTTCTTATTACTTTCTAGTATGTTCTTTAATGACTTCTCAACTAGCTTAAAACTTCAAACTACTTTCTGACTTTAAATTCCTACCTACTTGAATCTTGAGTCTACTACTTGGAGATTTATAACTACTTTGAGATTCCTAACTACTTTCTTGACTACTGAACTACCAACTTAATTGAAAACCTATTGTGTCGAAGCTTAAATACCCCAACATAACTCTGTCTGTGGAATATCTGCAGCCAATGAATTTATTCCTGGGATTTTTTCTATCAGGGTGAAATAAAAATCATGAGTCTCACACGTCGTGGCGACTGCTTGACCAAGCGGCCTTTATCCCTCAGGTTCTATCGTTGCTCCCCGTCATACACCAGCAATGGTACTATGTGACGTAAAGATAGTTGTTTTTTTTATGAATTTATCGCAATTGTCGCGAAGTGACAATTTGCAACCCCCTGAACCAATCAAATCTCATCATTCTGACCCATAGTTGAACTAAGTCTAAATCTTGCCAAAAACAACTGTGTATGACTCCGTGAGTTGTCCGCTCTGTGACTTCCACCTCCAAAATTGACCGCTCTGTGACTTCTGTCTCAAAATTGTATAAACACGCTGTTTGTGACTCTGGTGAGCTTGACCTCTCCTGAGTTTCAAAATAATGTTTACTTCGTGACTTTAGCCCGTCCTGGAAGTTGTTTGTCAACCTGTTTACCGGACGGTCATGCCACGCGTTTATCTCCACTTCCACAACTGCTTGGAAAATTTCCATTCACCATAAACTTATTGTGTCTAGTTCTATTATGCACCCTTTCTCCACCTCCATCCTCCGTGGGTTGTCCACTACCCGCTATAAACTTTCCATCCAACAACTTGTTATTCTGTCACTAACACTGATGACCGCTATTCTATGTTACTGTCATAGTCTGGTAAGAAATGGGTACCAGCTGAGTTACCTGACCCGCACTTTCATTCACCTTTACTGTTTCATTAGCAGTTACTGATATGTGTTCTTTACTTGTATTACATAAGTATCTTTAACATCTTTTTAATTTAAAGCTGTTATGTTTAGTGGTTATTGTTAGTCGAAGGCCTCGGTATCACTACAAACGAATTAACATCCATATTTGCTCAAACCGTCCGTGCCAGTGGAACCATCCGAATTAAAACTCATCTCATTATAGGGTCCAAACATAGAAAGGCAGCTCCAGTTCCCATCATAGCAGTTACGGAACACGACAAAAGACATATAAATCAAGTGGTCCCGAAAGTGAACGCAGCTGAATGGTCCTTCCTCATACCGTATCGTCATTCATCGTAAGCAATATGAATATCGAAACACCACCCGAATGAAAAAGCTCACGGTGTGCACTAAACGCATTAGCTTCAGCAGGAAGCCGTACTTGGAATATGAGGAGACTGCAACAAAGAACACTTTTCAAAATGAAGCTGATTTTTTTCCTGCCGCCTATCCGCCATATTGACCGGAAGATGTCTGGTGGTGTCATTGATGAATTAATCTTTGATTTGTTTCTCTGTAGTTTGATTTCATTTTAATCATTACAGAACTGTGATCTGGGTTAATATCTGCTCCTGGATATGTTTTGGGTTTCTTGACGCTGTTATTTAACCTATCTTTTATCCTTATGTAGTCTATTTGTTTAGACTAAGATATTACTAAGAATCATCATGCGAAGAGTGCGAAACAAAATCAGTCCAGAAATTAGCAATGAACAGTGTGGTTTTGTTAGAGATAAAGGAACAAGCAATGCCATTTATATCATAAGATCTTTAGTAGAAAGAGCTATAGAGGTGAAAACAGATCTATACCATTGTTTCATAGATTACACCAAGGCATTTGACAAAGTAAAGCACCAAGAAATAATCAACATTTTAGGAAGCATAAACGTAGACAGCAAAGATCTAAGAATAATAAAGAACATGTACTGGCAACAAACAACGGCAATAAGAACTGGAAACCAATTGGTAGTGTTTCAACAAATAAAACAGGGTGTTAGACAAGGTTGTGCACTGTCACCAGATTTGTTTAATATTTATAGTGAGATTATTTTAAGATCCATAAGGGACATGCCTGGAATAACAATTGAATGTCATAATATAAATAATCTAAGGTATGCTGACGATAAAGTCTTATTCGCTAAGAGTGAAAATGAGTTACAAGAAATGTTGGACATTATAGTGAAAGAAAGCAAAAATAAAGGACTTAGCCTTAATCGCAAAATGACAGAGGTAATGGTAACAACAAAGAAAAAGACATCACCTCAGTGCAAAATAAAGACAAGTGGAACACTATTAAAACAGGTAAATGAATTTAAATATTTGGGAACTTTGTTAACCTCAGACGGAAGATGTACAAAAGGTGAGATGCAGAATGGCTCATGCAAAATTAGCTTTCCAAAAAATGAGGAAGATACTATGCAATTCATTTTTGACAAAAGAAACAAGAAAAAGTGTTCTTAAATGTTATGTAGAGCCAGTCTTAACATATGGATGCGAATCATGGACAATAGGACAACAGACAAGAAAATCACTGAAGTCTATAGAAATGTGGTTTTACAGAAGAATGTTGAGAGTACCATGGACAGCTAAGTAGAGTAATGAAGATGTTCTGAGAGAGGTCAAAGCAAAAAGAGAGCTAATTTCCAATATTAGGAAGAAACAATCATCATTTTTTGGCCATGTAATGAGAAGAGAACAACTGGAATATATTGTAAGAACTGGAAAAATTGAGGGACGAAGAAATAGAGGGAAGCAAAGAAAAAAAAATAACAGACAGCTTAAGAGAATGGCTTGGCAGAAGGTCAACAACAGAAATGATAAATAACTGTCGAGATCGAAAGTTGTGGAGAGACATGATCACCTACACCAGTAGTCCCGGTACTTGATGATGATGATGATATTGCCTTTGTGGATCTCACAAAGGCCTTCGACTCAATAAATAGAGATGGGCTCTACAGGGTGTTAGAATGCATAGGCTGCCCACCTAAATGACTTAAGCTGATTATGCCCTTTCATGAAAACATGAATGCTAAAATCCACTTTGATGGGAGTTCATCAGAGAATTTTAAATTCAACAGCGGAGTGAAACAGGGATGTGTCCTCATCCCCACCCCATATCGTATATTTTTTGCTGCCCTTCTAAATTACGCCTTCCAAAACAGATCAGGAGACATTTACATTCGCACAATATCAGATGGTTTACTACTCAACTTAACACGACTAAGAGCAAAAACAAAGATAAATGTTGCGCTACTTAAAGAACTTTTATTTGCTGACGATGCAGCCCAAGTCGCTCATAGCGAAGCCACCCTACAATCGCTGATCAACAACCTGGACAAAGCATGCGACCTTTTTCACTGTCAATTAGTGTTCAGAAAACAGTAGTTCTAAGTCAAGTTGACATCAAACCTCTATTAATCATTCCAAAAGATTGTCCACTAGAATCAGTTCAGAAATTCACGTATCTTGGATCCACAATTACACAAACCACTTCTCTTGAGGATGAAATAAACAGCCGAAGAGGTAGGCAGCTACGACTTTCCGCAAACTCACAGAAATGACATGGAGCAACACGAAACTAACACTGAAAATCAAACTATTAATACATCAAACGTGTGTGCTTAGCACACTATTATATGGATCTGAAACCTGAACAGCATACTCGAATCACGAAAAAAGATTAAATCTCTTCAACATGCGATGTCTCCGCAGAATAATGCACATTTTGTAATTAGGACAAATTCTCGACAAACGTGTACATAAAGAAAAAAACAGATAAGTGACTTGACAAAATGATAAGAGAGAGAGAGAGAGAGAGAGAGAGAGAGAGAGAGAGAGAGAGAGAGATCAAAACACAACACATAGAGCCTTCATGAAACGTTCCGAGAACATCAGACCCATATGTCGATTAAGAAAATTATGGATTGAGGCAAATTTAGAAATACTAGGAAACCTGGCGGGAGGATGGGCTAACGGAAGAGCAAAACAACGCAAAATGTGTCTCTACTGAAATAAAAATGAGGAAAGAAAGAAAAATCAACTACGATAGATGAACGAAACTACCATGATCCACGTGTTACATGACAATCGCTTATATTTGATGTGAATGCAAACTGTAGAGTGAAAGTATCAATAACAAAAACTCGTCTTCTATTATAAAGACATTTTAGTTTTATGTAACGTTGTGGAAACATTTCAACATACTTTCTGTCTTTCTTTCTGCCCTTCTTTCTTTATCTCGTTCTTTCTTTCTTCCTTCTTTGCTTCTTTCTTCCTTCTTTGCTTCTTTCTTTCTTTTTTCTTTCTTTCTTTCTTGCTATATTTCTTTCTTTCTTTTTTCTTTCTTCACTTCCTCTTGTAACCGTTCGGGTGTCGAGTGAGATACAAAATTCTGTTTCTCGTCCTCTTTACGGCTTCACTCATTGTCAAATGTTATTCTAGCGATTCTTTGATAGTGTCTGTTCATCTTACTCTGGGTCTGCCTCATGCCCGCCTGCCCACTCCTCTTTCAATATTTTCTTTGTATGGCAAGGAATCGCATGACATTCTTAATAGATGTGCAAACCAGAATATTTGTTGTTTCTGAATGTATTGTAGTATTGGTTCAATGTTTTCTCTTTCTCTTATAAAATCATTTCTAATTATCTCTTTTCTGGTCACTCAATCGCAGTCCTCAGACATCTCATCTCCTGTGGTGACACGTTTTCTATTATGTTTAGTCGTAAGTGACCATGTTTGGCTTTGGTAGCACGATGTTCCAATGAACATACTCTGAATAAGATGTTTCATGTTGGTTAAAGGTATTGCGTTGTGTTGGAGCATAGGGGATAGCTGTTCTAATGTTTGGTTTGCCTTCTTGCATCTGATGCATATTTCTTTATCGATCTCACAATACGTGCTGTATTGGATCTAAATAAAGAAGTGACAGGCATGACGATGATGTGGTATTAGTGAACATATATTTCCAAACAAAAAACATATTTTTAGGTGATACGGTTGGTATCGTACCAGGTTGTCTTTGATTCCAATTAAAAAAAAAACTATGATATCATTTTTAGAGGTTGGGGGAAACCCCGTTGTTTGGTCCGATTAAAATAATCACCATCTGTAATCTGGGACATAAACCCAACAATCTTTTATCATTAGATTATCTCCCCTCCATAATTATCGGGGCTTTATCCGTTGCAACCACAAACAGTGTGTGGCTTGTAGTCATGTTCTCAAAACGAATTTGAGATTATAGAAGGGTTCACCTGTTCGTCACGCAACATCACCTATGTAAGCGATCATATGTAAGCGATGTAAGATTACCTAATTTGGCGAATCATGGCACCTACTTTTATATCAAGTTGCATTTATTTATATCAGGATTCATTTAGATCAGGATAATTTATATTAGATCGGATAATTGATGGTTTATCGATTGTTTTGATTCTGGAGTCCAAGTATCGTCGTCTTTACAGTCACCAGTTGCGACCGGCAACCAGCCCCTATTTTTCACGTACTCAGGTGGTGGCGCTAATTCTGGATGGGCCGCTGGACAACTGTTTGCTCCTCCGGTTTCTGGTAGTAGAACTTATGAATGGGGACTCACTTTCGCCCGTCGTCTTGATCTCTCGTGACACCTGAATGTTCGGTCATGCACGAGATTACTAGCTTGGGATTCGACACGTCTATTATCGTGCCCCTTGTTTGTGTAGTACTTCGTTGATGAGTTGTGGCGCGACTTTTAAGTCTTACTACGCCAGGCGTAACCAGCTAACTGTTGGAACACACAACATTAGACCAATTGAAGGCAACACGTATTTATTTACATCGACACATGGGCGACGTATTTCAACATAATTACACGATGTATCAAACTGTCTGTCATATGGTCACTTGCACACGCTGCTCAGAAGCAATGTCACTCGCCACTGGGCCTAGACTTTTACACTTGACTACTCTAACTTAATTGTGAACTGTTCCCCATTGAACAGCTAGCTCACCGGCATATCTTTAATCTACTAATTCTACTGGTCTCATCGACTCTAATTCCTTGGGCCATCGTCAGCCCTCTCTAATCCTCGAAGTTTTCAAAGCTCACATCTCGCTATTCAAAGCTCTCTAGATCTAGCTATTCTTAGTCTACACTTTAAACGTAATCGCTGCCTACTAAACTGGCCATTGTTAGCCCCTATGGGCTGACCACACAACGTGGCCGCCATCTGTACACCTAGGCGTGTGACATCTCTTATCTCTTTCCTGTATCTTCTCTAAACTGAAAACATCCCTCCTTCTTTGTGTCCCACCCTTAAATATTTATCGTCTCCTCCAATCAAAAGCTACTTCCTCTTGTTTCCTCCAATCCACTCGACCTACGTGTCTAGTTTCACGTCTACTAAACCCACGCACTTCACGAGATTCACATTTCACGCCTTTTCCTAATTTCTCGAGGACTCCCCACTTCCGGTTACTTATCACCTGTCCCGGAACACACACTTTACCAACTCCCCCTCATTACTCGTGGTTTCCGCCTACTCACGGCTACACCATCAGACAGATGCCGTGGACATCGGTATGACATCGCATGAGATGCAGACACCCCTGTGGCGCCCCATTTCCACTCTCAGGATCATAAGGGTCCTATGGATGTCCAATTCACTCTTCTGGTGTCCAGTTCTTCTGACAGGCATAACATATTCAAGAGAATCGTCTGATCGCCCTCATGGGTTGCCTCACTCCATGTGGGATTAATGTATCCCTTTGTCACGGGTTTACTTTTACCTCATAAATGCCATTGTACTAATTCTTCGTACACATCACACCACCCTTGTACTTAGACTCTACCCTTGGCAGTTGTCTAATCTCTAATAGTCCCTATTACGCATGACGTAGCCCTTGGTGCAGCCACCTTTCTCGGTTTGGTCACACATTTGTCATTTCTGGCCGGCTGACACGCTGTGTTTTACAGTTCCTTATTTAGCTAACACCCTCCCCTTTTCATCCGTATAACAGCTTCGTCATTCATTTCTCGGTCAACACATTTCCCTTTCCTCCCCTACTCCTCCGCATAGTGACCTGGTTCATCCCTGACCTCTCTCATTTATATCCGACGCCCTATCGTGAGCACATCGCAGCCTCCGTCTAGACTTCTGGCCTTGACGTCACATTTAATGTATACATTTCATGTAATTCCTATTTTTAATTAATTATTTTCCTTGAATATAATACGTTGTCACGTTGTCTTCTGTTTTCCTTTCACTTTCTGTTCTAGATCCATTAGTTCTTGTTACTCTAGAACAGGGATGGCCAATAAGGTGTCCTTTTTTTGTCCCGTGACGGATAAAAAATAAAATCAAGTTGCATTGGGCAAAGTGCCCTGGGTAAAATTAATAAAAAAATGTGTTACATTAACTTCTACCGTGGAGAAAGCTAACTCAAATATTCCCTAGTAGTTTGTTTAAAATAAAGTATAATTATAGGTGGAAACACCCGAGGTAAATCAAAGAAGAATAATAGTACTAGTACGCATATGTTTAGAACTCGGAACGCTCTAGTAGTTAGTTTAACATCGCCGTCCAGTCATTCCCGACCCATCCTTTTTCCGTTTAGTCATCCTGCGATCGACAGAAACAAAGGAAGAAGCCGGTTCTAGAACCGACTCTCGGTTCGGCGAGTTCAAACAGTTTCAGCCAAGAATTACTGTCAGTCAGCCACCTCCTCCTCCCCAACACACTCACCCCACAATTATTTTACTTTCAGTTTCTGTCTCTCCAATTCTCTTTTCATCAGTCAAAAGTATATATCAGATATCCGATCTGATCATTCTGGTTTTGTCGAGTTACAGTGAACAGTTCCATTTTAACAGGAAACAGTGCTATTGTTGTAATCTGTGTTTTCATTGTCTGTTGCTTCGGTCGTGGTATAATATGAGCAATAAACGTCAATTAAATGAAAAAAATCAGATTTTTTTCATGAGATATGAGAACATGATTTTTTATTTATCAACAATAAGGATAGAAAACCGCAGTGTCTTGTGTGTTTGCAAGTGTTGTCTGTAAATAAAGAGTATAATCTTAAACAGCATTACACACAGCACCACGCCGCTAAATAAATGTACAATGACTGCATTGGTACAATACGTTCTACACTTGTGTGCGATTTGAAGAAAAAGTTTAGTGCTCAGAAATCTGTTTTTACTACATTAACAACAAAACAAACAAGTGCCTTAATGGCGTTTGTTTTAAGCGCAGAGATAGCGAAATTAAAAAAAATCATTATGTGACGGTGACTTCGTGAAGCGTTGTTCTATTAACATGGCGCGTGAATTTGGGCAAGAAAAAATTGCCAGTCATTTTGAGAGCGTTCCACTATCAAAACAGACAGTCACTAGAAGGGTTTAGGAAATAAGTTCTCATATATCTAGTATTTTAAAGAGTGTCGTTACAAATTCCGCTTACTTTTCTCTGGCTTTGGATCAATCGACTGACATATCAGACACAGCACAACTTTTAATTTTCATAAGAACTGTTTCAACAGACTTTATTATCAATGAAGAGCTAGTAGCTTTAGATTCATTGCATAATACGACCAAAGGTGAAGACATTTATTACTCAGTTATGAAAGTTGTTAACGGTATCGGTGACATAAAACAGACTTTCAGCAATAGTGACAGATGGCGCTAAGTCAATGTGTGGTACTCAAACAGGTTTAGTAGGATTATTAAGGAAGGAATTCATTGCCCAGCATTACATTGCATTATACACCAGGAGGCGCTGTGTGGCAAGATTCTAGACGTGGAGGATGCTATGAAAACTGTAATAAAGTGTGTGAATTTAATAAAAGGCGGGAATCGAGCTTTGACACACCGACCGTTTATAAATTTTCTATCAGAAGTTGAGGCGGAATATGGCGATTTGGTGCTCTACACACAAGTACGCTGGCTAAGCAGAGGGAATTGTTTGAGGCGGTTTTTTTGCTTTGAGAAACGAGATAAAGCAGTTGTTAGAGAAACATGAAACCAACAAAGAACTGATCAGAAAAATGTCTAGTCCACATTTTAACAGCGAATGGCCTTTTTAACTGCTATCACCCAGCACATGAATGAACTCAACGTCAAGCTACACAGACGTTCCAAGACAGTCTCAGTTTTGGTAGGACACCAAGATGGATTTATAAGTCAACTAAAGGTTTTTAGATTTACCCTGGCCAAAGAAAACTTCATTCATTTTCCTTCGTGCAAAGAATTGATTGAGGAGCGCAGTGACACTGATTTCAAATTTTCTGTATTAAAGTTAGACAAACTATTGGAGCAATTCAATGAACGATTTTCTGACTTCAGTGGTATACGACCAGAACTGGCATTGTTTAACAACCTTATGAAGTGTGACATTTTCCAACAACATGACACTTTTCAGTTGGAGTTGTGTAACCTCCAAAGTGACCCCTTTTTCCAATCAAGGATGGAGATAGGAGTTGACTTTTGGAAACTTGTGCGACGGAAAAATATCCCGCATTGAGTGATTTCAGTTTGAAAATTACTTCTATGTTCGGAAGCACATATATATATGTGAATGCGCTTTTTCAACAATGAAGGCGATTAAATCGTCACAAAGAAACCGACTCCCTGATGGCCACCTTCAGGATTTATTACGAATATCATCATCATCTTTACACATTAACTTTGATGAACTTGTTGCTGCACATGAACGTCCACATTGTTCTCATTAAGGTTTGTTACATGTCAACTTTAAAATGACCTAACTAAAACATGTTTGTTAAACAATATAAATAGCAACTTTTATTCATTTTTATAAATCAACTAGGCATTTTTAACTCTGTTGCAATAAAATGATTTATGTAAGCAAATAATGCCGATAAATAACAAAAGTATTACCTTAAAACAAATGCCAAGTTTATTTGTATTGATGTTGTTATGTGTGTGGCCCGCAACAAAAACACAATAAATAATAAAAAAGTGGCCCGCCCTTTGAAAGAAATTGGCCATCCCTGCTCTAGAACATGTAGTTTAGTTATTCTTCATTTCGTTGTCCGTTTCTGTGTTCGTGTTTTCTGAAGAAGGCCGTATGTAGCCCGAAACGTCATGATTTTGTTTATTTCCTTTTGTAAAACTGTTGCCATACATTACATGACTGGCACTGGCCCCTTGCTACCAGGTTTACCGCAGCGCTGCAATTATTTACCTGTCCCGATAACGAATAGGGGTTTGTCTCGTTGAAAGATGATATATTTGGTTACTTTGTACTGCCATTTGATGTCGTTATTTTTTTTAAGACAATGTACTCTCTCTCTCTCTCTGCGATCAAGACTCAATCAGAGTAGGATTCCAGACTCTCTCATGAAGTCAGCTGTCTGTTTAAGCGAATCAATTGCCCCATATAGTTTCTCCTCCAGGGAGGTGGGCGTGGACCACATTGCTCTTCTCAGGTCTGTGTACTGGGGACAATCCTCTAGAACATGTTTTATAGTCATATTGTCCAGTGTACAGTGGCATAGGCTGGTAGTTCCTATTTTGAATTTGGTGAACGTGTGATTTCTCATTCTATTGTGACCTGTGCGTAGGCGAAGTATGATGACTTGATCCCTCCTTGATAGTTGGTGGTATCCGTCACTCTCGTTATGCTTTGGGTGTTCACGTTTCCATTTTTCATGGAACTGACCCTTGAGGATGGATTTGTCTTCATCATAACTGAACGGATTGTTCTCTTGTGGTAATCTCCCTCCCTCTTTAGCTAATTTGTCTGCGCGTTCGTTCCCGTGTATATTACAGTGTGGTGGTATCCACTGAATGACTACTCTCTGGAAGTTATTGCATAGTTGGTCCAGGGTAGTTCTCAAGTCATCTAGTTCATTGTTCTTGGGGCTTTTTAGAGCTGATAGTACTGACAGTGCATCAGTCAGAATCACCAATTTATTGTACATGTTATTTTTGTGTTCAGTAGTCATTGTTGCAGCATCTCTGATGGCCTCAGCGTCTGCTTTAAAGTTGTTTGAGAATTTCCCAGTAGCTATTGACTTGGTGATCTCGTCCTGATTGTTCTTTGTCGAGAACACACCTCCCCCTCCATTTCTGGTGGCATTTGTAGCAGAGCCATCTGTGTATATGTGGGACCAAGAGTCATGTGGGTATGTATCGTGTATGTATTTTCTGCTACGTGTTTTCTTTCTGTGTCTGATTGGGTGCCTTTTTTCATGATTCCTGTTATATTTTCCTGAAGTTCTGGTATTTCATGTTTTCCATGAGGGGATATATCAGATAGGCCCAAGGGTTTCGGTATTGTGACAATGTACATGAAAACTGTTTAATCTTTACTTCTGATCTGCATAGATAGATAGTCCAAGTTTTTGATCCGTAAAGCAATTTGATACGCACATATTTTGGGTAAATTAGAATCCAAGTCTGAGTGTTATTTTGGTGTTGCCACGAGCTCTGTTTTTTTTTAAGTTTACCAAATGCTGAAGCAGCCTCTCCGATTTGGCTGAAAATATCTCTAGGTAAAAGTTTCGAACAGATTCAAGGCGTGTGTTGTTTGATGTTATATTTGCAGATGTCGCTACACTCTGTTGAAGTACGCCGGTCTTCTGAATACTTACTGACAAGGAGAATAAATCAAATGATCTAGCTAGATTATTAATCATTGACTGCATGATAGTTTTCTTGCGATCAATCAGTGCTGCATTATCCTTTCTGACTTTCTGTCTGGGTTTACTCCCGTAGCCTTTAAATTCTACGTAGTCTTCCCACAAGGCAGTGAGCGAACAGGACAAGAAAGCTCTTGTCGGGAATAGACATTCACAGGTGCAGCAGTGAAAACAATGACTTATCACAGATAGATTTATTACGATGAAAAAGAACAAATGCTCCACTGAACACCAATTCACAGTCGTTCCAGCTCGCCACAAGTTAAAAACTACAACAGGTATAAACATGTAGCGCGTTAGAAAAGAAAAAAAATAACGCATACAGAACATTTAGGTAATAACTGCTGTGCACAAAAAAAATAGTTTACTATTTCTTTAATTTATTCTCCTTCCATTTCACTAACAGAGATCCTTGAAGGCACAATGAACAGAAAAAAATATCTAATCATGATGACATCGAATGAGGACAATGAAAGCATGAACTTAAGTGCTATGGGATATGGATTTCATTGATATTATCCCGCTGTTTATTGTCAGGTCCTATATTTTCTTCGAGCCATTTTCCATTTACTTTTCTTATTAGTTGACACTGAAGTCATGCACAAACATTGTAGTTGTTATAAAACATCAGATAACAGAGATATATTATAAGTCATAAATCTGTCAGAGATTTCAAAATGCAGAAATTTATTGTTTCAGTTAACTCTTTTTAATAGGAAAAAATAAATGTTTTTTTATATAATTTAAGAAAAATAAAAGTGTACGGGTTATTTTAAATTTCTGAACAATAATATGTAATTTTAATACAAAGATGTGGAAGTTCAGAAACAAAAAAAGTAAATCAGACATCAGCCATTAATATTTGGGTTCTCTGATTGTTCTGCATTCTTGAACGGACAGGGAGGAACGTAATCGCTTGGAGCACCTGGCACAGGATATCTGTCAGAGAATTGATCAAATTAGTGATTGCTGTTATTTGAGATTATTTTGATAATATTGTAGGTTATATTGAGGTCATATATTCAGTAGATTGTATGAGATGATATCTGAGTTGATGCTGAGATCATATGTTCAGTACATTGTGTGTTATGATATACATTAATTCGCATTTATTTCGTCAGTAAAATATTTAGCTTAGTTCAGTTTAGCTTAGTTCAGTTTAGCTTAGTTCAGTTTAGCTTAGATCAGTTTAAATTAGTTTAGACGGCAAGACGTCATCATTGCATATCGAACTACGTCATAAGTGCTCAGATCTCAGAATTATAACCCTCAACAAACAGCGACTAACGACACCGGAAGTGTGTTGCTTGAGAAGTCTTTTTTTTTAGATTCATCCGTAGAGCTCACATCTGGCATCACGCAACTTGACATGATATTCATGGAAACTCTTCATGGCTACGGATTCAGTGTCATACTTTGGTGTCCGCTTTTCGTCTAGCGTCTCTGACGGCATTTAGAATGTCTACCCAGTCCATTGCCTTTCCGCACACAACATTGGCAATACTGGAAAGCGTGTCAGCAGTCTACACCCGCGTGCCCTGACTCGAAAATAAAAGACGTTTGTTTGACTGGATCTCCACAGAGACTCTACCCAATGACGTGTAGTCCATCAGTTGCGATCATCCTGAACTGTTTCCTTGAGTCACTGAGGAAAAGCACGCGTATTTAAGTCGATGTTTCAAGCTATACCAATACTTTAATGACAACCATAACTTCCAGTCAAACTACTTGTAGTCAAGGCGACACCATCTCAGTCGTCCTTCAGTTTTACCAATTAATGATCCGTGAAAGCGTATGTGCTCTTTGCGTGACGAATAGCAACCACATCTATGTAAGTGATTGAGTTACTCTCAGAGAGTTCTTGAAATTGAACCCTGCACTTCTACCTCAGCAAGCCAAGAAGTTTTGTTGTCTGCATTTACTGTCCAGTGTGATAACCCCGAGAAAGAAAGAAAGGAATACATACTGACGGCCCTCGCACCCATTCTTCATTGGGTTCTATGTGCTCGACTGAACACGACTGCTGGACAACATCCATAAACTGATCCATTCATGATTTTCCTCTTTTTAACCGCCGCCTGTTGTGCTCATAAAAACACGGTATTGCTGATGCCATGGGTCTGTACTGATTCAAAGGAAATCACGTGATCAGTAAAGTCACGTTTTGTCTGCCACGAGGGAAAATCTAGAAGGTAACGTATCTCCCTATAATCAGTTTCTTTTTGTGTATCCAAGGATGCTGGTCATTGCCTCGGTGTGTATCCTTACCAGTCGCTCCAAACACGTGTTGCTGAGGGCCAGGCTCATTAATGAATACACATCTACTAACTTTCAGCTTCCTGTGGAGCACAGGTCTTAAACAGACACTTTCCAAGCTGTTCTGTTTCTTACCAATCTGTTAAGATCATTCCATGTCTTCTCCATCATCTTCATTCCTGTTTCCATCCGTCTTATCCATGAATATTTTGGTCTACCTAATTGTTTCTTCCCCTGGGGAATCCAAAAGGGCATATCGTGTAATATTCTGTTGGCTACCGCAGTGTGTGGCCTGTCCAGCGACATCCTCTTCGTTTTATCACTTTGTCCACTGACATTTAACTGCTAGTTTCTATAGTTCTAAATTAGTGATTTTATCCTGTCATTACCATCTTTCTTTCTGTACAAGCATCCATTGATGAAGGTCTGTATCTTAGTGATTGTCATTTTGTTGTTGTTGTTCTTCATGTTTCACATAGGACTAATTTAACGTTGGAGTTGAACATTTTAATGTTTGTATTTCACTTAATTTCTTTGGATTTCCATATGTTTCCAAGTGCAAAGAAGGCTCATCTTGCCTTTTGTATTATTATTTTGATACCATCCTCCGTTCCTCCCTCTTTGTCTATATTACTGACCAGATATATGTTAGATTTTACGATTGTAGATGTATTTCTCCTATTGTTATTTGGTTATTGCCAACTACGTTAATCTCATAATGTTGGTCTTATCTCTATTTATTTTCAGTCTCAGTTGTTGTAATCTCTCAAATATGCATATTTTATCTTGCATCTGTTTATGTGATAGGAGAGATATGTCACCAACAAAGTCAAAGCATGAAATAGCTTGATCAGTGACCACTGGATTCTATTTTTGTTGTTCTGCCTTATTCTCATAATCCAATCTATGACCAGTAGAAAGAGAAATGGAGATAGAAAGTATCTTTGTCGTACGCCTTTTCTTATTTCAAATGCTTCTGTAAGCTGCCTTTCGTGCACAACACTTCATTTCACTCCTTCATACATTGTTTTTATCAGGCTGATAAATTGTATGTGGATTCAGTAATGACTCAGTAACATCCGAAGTATTCCTCTGTCTAAAACTATCAAACGCCATTTCGTAATCTACGAATGCGATATAAAGTGGGGATTGTAGTTGTAAGCTCTATTCAACTGTTATACGTAAAGTAGTTATAAGATCAACGCACGATCTACTTTCCTAAAACCCGCATGTTCGTCTCTCAAATGTTTCTCTGTGGCCTCTTTTAGTCTCTCCTGATTAATAAAGTTAAAGTTAAGTTAAGTATCCCCGTCATGCCAAGTGGCGTATAGGGAATATGGTGTTAGTAACCATAATTTTTACAGATCTTCGTCACATTATTTTTGGGGTGATGTGGTCGGTATTACGCCCGTGCCGCTTTACTTTCCCAGAAAAAAATCCGGTACCCATTAAAGGCTGGGTGAACCGGAAACAGTCGGTTGGATCGAACCTTACCTCTTGTCCTTTGTAGTCAATTTCACTAACCACTGAGCTATCGCGGCTCTCCTGATGAATACTGGCTGTAAAATATTTGCTGACAATAAACACTCAGCCTGCGCTTTTAGACCGACTCTAGAAACTGGTCGTTTTGGTCTTCGCTGACAGTTTTGATGTAACTGCTGATAACAAAAGGTAGGGCTCGAAAATAATCGACAGCTTCTAGCCTCACCAGCTGTAAATGTGTATCTGACTCTCTTTTATCGTAAGATGGAACTGACGTAATGCTGACTATATTGACGGAACAAGTAAAGTCAAATCCCTCCCCCCCCACCCCCCCCCCCCTTTTTACTTCTCCACGACTTGCTAGATGTATGGGAAATATGTTGTTAGCGACCATAACTCTGCATGACTAAGGGGACATTTTTTGGGTGATCTGGCCAGAGATACTATTGGTATTCAATTTTAGAAACTGCATTAACAGAAGGACCATTTCTGGGAGTTTAACAGGGACGCTTATGACCAGAAAGCAAGTGCACTAACCACACAGCATCGAGGCTCCGCTAAATGTCTGCCAGCCGTAAAATAAAATTGCTAGAAGTAGAAAAAGAAATGGAAACCCACAATTGCGCCATTTTCCCTAAAAACACAGACATAAATAGGTTCTTTCTTCATCTTTTTTTTGGTCTATTCTCCATATATTTTCTGAGCATTTTTTAACGATGTTTCAAGCAGTAATTGTTTTGAAATTATGTTGGTCACTTAAACAAAATCTTCCACTAGGAAAAATGGTGAAAGAGAGAAGGGTTGTGTGAGCGCTGCTGTACACTAACAAAGACAGAAGCGTTGTATGAGCGCTGCTGCGTTGTATGATACTAACAAAGAGAAAAGCGTTGTATGAGCTAAGATGTACACTAACAAAAGAGAGAAGCGTTGTGTGAGCGCTGCTGTACACTAACAAATAGAGAAGCGTTGTGTGAGCGCTGCTGTACACTAACAAATAGAGAAGCGTTGTATGAGCGCTGTAGTACACTAACAAAGAGAGAGGCGCTGTATAAGCTCTGCTGTGCACTAACAAAGAGCGGCGCATTGTGTGGGCGCTGCTGTACACTAACAAAGAGAAAAGCGTTGTGTGAGCTCTGCTGTACACTAACAAAGCGAGAAGCGTTGTGTGAGCGCTGTTGTACACTAACAAAGTGAGAAGCGTTGTGTGAGCGCTGCTGTACACTAGCAATGAGTGAAGCGTTGTTGTGAGCGCTGCTGTACACTAACAAAGTGAGAAGCGTTGTGTGAGCGCTGCTGTACACTAACAAAGAGAGAAGCGTTGTGTGAGCGCTGCTGTACACTAACAAAGAGAGAAGCGTTGTGTGAGCGCTGGTCTACTCTAGCAAAGATAGAAGCGTTGTGTGAGCGCTGCTGTACACTAACAAAGTGAGAAGCGTTGTGTGAGCGCTGCTGTACACTATCAAAGAGAGAAGCGTTGTGTGAGCGCTGTTGTACACTAACAAAGCGAGAAGCGTTGTGTGAGCGCTGCTGTACACTAACAAAGTGAGAAGCGTTGTGTGAGCGCTGCTGTACACTAACAAAGTGAGAAGCGTTGAATGAGCGCTGGTCTACTCTAGCAAAGATAGAAGCGTTGTGTGAGCGCTGGTCTACTCTAGCAAAGATAGAAGTGTTGTGTGAGCACTGCTGTACACTAGCAAAGAGCGAAGCGATGTGTGAGTACTGCTGTACACTAGCAAAGAGTGAAGCGTTGAATGAGCGCTGTTGTACACTAGCAATGAGTGAAGCGTTGAATGAGCGCTGCTATACACTAGCAATGAGTGAAGCGTTGAATGAGCGCTACTGTACACTAGCAATGAGTGAAGCGTTGAATGAGTGAAGCGTTGAAAGCGCTGCTATACACTAGCAATGAGTGAAGCGTTGAATGAGCGCTGCTATACACTAGCAATGAGTGAAGCATTGTGTGAGCGCTAATGTACACTAGCAATGAGTGAAGCGTTAAATGAGCGCTGCTATACACTAGCAATAGCAATGAGCTGAAGCAGCGTTGTGTGAGCGCTAAGCGCTGTACACTAGCAATGAGTGAAGCGTTGAAATGAGCGCTGCTAATGTACACTAGCAATGAGTGAAGCGATGAGCGTTGAATGAGCGCTGCTGTACACTAGCAATGAGTGAAGCGTTGTGTGAGCGCTGTTGTACACTAGCAATGAGTGAAGCGTTGTGTGAGCGCTGCTGTACACTATCAAAGAGAGAAGCATTGTGTGAGCGCTAATGTACACTAGCAATGAGTGAAGCGTTAAATGAGCGCTGCTATACACTAGCAATGAGTGAAACGTTGAATGAGCGCTATTTGATATATTTCGATATTTTACGATATTGTATTATATAATTGTGTGCATTATATACATATTTTATGTTCTGAAGATTTCTAGATGATTATTTTGACTGGTCTGTTTTGTGAGATGTCTATATACGTTTTTCTACTACTTCGAAGTCCTACTTGTCTCCCTTGCATTTCAAGTCATAACTGATAACTGTTTCAGCCTACACCGATAGCTTGTGACCGTTGAACATGAAGTCATCACAATCAATGTTGATGGGGTACTTTAAGTGGGTCTGAAATATATGTACCTATAATCATCATATGTTAATTAAGTGCATCGTTTTACAATATCACAAACATTACTTAATTTATCATCTATTAATGTGCATAGATAATAAGCTCACCTGACCCTGAGGGATTAAAAAAAAAAAATCCTTCATTATTTTCTTCTTATCTGATTATCAACACCAGTAGTTGATTAAATGTAAGAAATATGTTTATTTTTTAATCACTCGCTGTAGTTGACTATCCTTTGATGTTACTTGTTGCTGATGTTCTCAACGTTAGAGGCCATATTAAAGACGTCATGAAGGACAATAGATTATTATCAATAAATAGTGAGTAATTCATGCCAGATAGGCAAGACATGTTCTTCACCAGTTGGTTGGCCACATTAGCTCTCTATCAAGAGACCGCCAGTTGAAATTACCACCACAATTTATTAATGATCTAACTGTTATGACCTAACTATTGTCCAGAATTAACTAACTGATACCAATAGTCCATGCAGTACAAGATTGGAATATTAGTTCTGTGAGCACGAGAACGAGATCCTTCATGACGCCTGCTCTACTCAATTAAAGGTGTGCCTGCACTGGAACTATTATGATGTTGTACACTTCAAATAGGGGAGGCCACAGTAATATTAGTGTCTACACTAGAACCTTTGAGTGCCGTCCAATGCAACCCTGTAAACTAGACAACACAATTGGATAATAATTATGGTCATTCCCAACGAATACACTACAACATTAATGATACCTTGATACGACAGATACCAATCACAATATGGGGACATAAGTGAATGAGAATATTGAAGAATTTATGATGCCATACCAGATCGAAGGGGGCGCTTAAATTGGAATGGCCACAGCACAGAGAAAGTTGTTAAACTCTGTTAGACAAAACCTTGAGAGAGGCCAGAACAAAAGGAAAGCTTATCAATATTGACAATAGAAACAAGAAAAATAGTTCTTAAATGTTACGTAGAGCCAGTCTTAACATACGGATGCGAGTGATGGACAATAGGACAACAGATAAGAAAATCACTGGAGTCTGTAGAAATGTGGTTTTACAGAAGAATATTGAGAATACCATGGACAGCTAAGAAGAGTAATGAAAACGTTATGAAAGAGGTCAAAGCAAAAAGAGAGCTAATTTCCAAAGTTAGGAAGAGACAATCATCATTTTGTGGCCATGTAATGAGAAGAGAACAACTGGAATATATTGTAACAACCTGAAAAAATGAGGGACGAAGAGATAGAGGGAAGCAAAGAGAAAAAATAACAGACAGCTTAAGAGAATGGCTTGGCAGAAGGTCAACAACAGAAATGATAAATAGCTGCCGAGATCGAAAGTTGTGGAAAGACTTGATCACCTACGCCACTAGGCCCGGTACTTTTCAATATTATCAGTATTAAATACCAATATGAGCGCTAAACAATTGACAAGAAAAAACCAACCACTTCAAGGTATGGCCATTTAAAAATATAAGTCTTTCCAAAACCAAGAGCGTTGAAGAATTAATTATAACTGCAACAATAAAAAAAACATAATTAACATATCTGTTGTTGACCTTCTGCGTACCCATTCTCTTAAACTGTCAGGTATCTTTCTCTTTGTTTCCCCCTGTCTCTTCGTCCCTCAATTTCCCTAATTGTTGCAATATTTTCCAGCTGTTCCCTTCTCATAACATGGCCAAAAAATTATGATTATTTCTTCCTAATATTGAATATTAGCTCTCTTTTTGCTTTGGCCTCTTTCAGAAAAGTTTTATTACTCTTCTTAGCTGTCCATGGTATTCTCAATATTCTTCTGTAAAACCACATGTCTACAGCCTCGAGTTATTTTTTTGTCTGGTGTCCTATTGTCCATGATTCACATCCATATGTCAAGATTGGCTCTACATAATATTTAAGAACTCTTTTTCTTGTTTTTATTTTCAAAAAAATGAATTGTACAGTATCTTCCTCATTTTATGGAAAGTAGCTTTTGCCTGAGACATTCTGCATCTCACCTCTGTTGTACATATACCATCTGAGGTTAACATTGTTCTAAGATATTTAAATTCATTGACCTGTTTTAATATTGTTCCTCTTGCTTTGTTGTGCACTGTGGTGATGACTTTTTCTTTGTTGTTACCATTACTTCTGTCTTTTAGCTATTAATGGTTAATCCTTTTTTTTATTTCTTTCACTATATTGTCTAACATTTGTTGTAACTTATTGTCACTCTGAGCCATTAAGACTGTATCATCAGCATACCTTAGATTAGTTACATTATGGCCTCCGATTGTTATTCCAGGCATGTACCTTATGGATCTTAAAATAACCTCACTATACATATATATATTAAATAAATATATCTGGTGACAGCACAAAACCTTACCTAACACCCTGTTTTATTTGTTGAAACATTCCCAATTGATTTCCAGTTCTTATGGACGCTCTTTGTTGCCTGTAAACGTTCTTTACTGTTCTTAGTTCTTCGCTATCTACGTTTATGACTTCTAAAATTGTTATTATTTCTTGGTGCTTTACTTTGTCACATGCTTTGTAAAATGCTATGAAACATAGGTACAGTTCTGTTTTTACTTCTATAGCTTTTTCTTCTAAAGATCTAATGATGTAAATTACATTGTTCGTTCCTTTACCTCTAACAAAACCACACTGGTCATCATTAATTTCTGGACTGATTTTGTTTCGCACTCTTCGCATGATGATTCTTAGGAATATCTAAGTCATGTGACTCATAAGACTTATTGTGCGATGATGATCGCATTCAGTTGCAGCAGATTTCTTTGTTAGGACTATGAATTAGAAACACTAGGAAACATAACAGCAGGAGAGGCAAATATGAGAGCAAAAACCCGCATACCATATCTCCTATCGACGCTGAAATGCAAATAAGGAAGGAAAGAAGACGAAGGCAGCATAATTTGTAGATTTATAACTAACGAGCCACTCTGAGAGTAAAACATGCATCCGTTACTGACAGATTATTTTATTTCTTCTTTTGTCCATCTGATGTTGCCTTGAAGCATGGCATGAAAAAAGAGGATCTGTTGTCTGTAGATGTATGACTTGTTCTTCTAGTCACTGTTGTTGGGTGTAGCTAGACGCTGTTAACAAAGAAATTGTTTTTGTTTCATATGTTTTTTTTAATGTCATTTATCCATCTCTTTCTAGGTCTCTCTCTTGCACTTTATTCTTGTGTTTTGAGACAGAAACCAGAGTTTGATGGTGGCATTGGGCTGGTCTCATGCTTACCAAGTATCCGAAACATGTCATTGATTCTATTTAAATATAATGGCAAACTGCTTTCTCATTTTGTCGAAAAAATTATTTCTGTCAATAAACAACACAATATCTACAGCTAACGACGTTAATAGGGACTCCAGAGTAACAATTTTATTCTGTAGGGAGCGTGCTACAGGTGACACCAGATCATCATCAATCTACTGTGTGCAAGATAAATAATAGAGACTATATCAATAAGAACATAGAATAATAGATCAGCATTCAATCAGCAGGTTTGCAGGCTAGAAAACATCAGTCTAGAAATAGAGAGAACGTCCTTGGACTGAGATGCAAAGGAGCAGGATTATTACAGCGCGATAGTGGGAGTGGGATTTACTCTGGAGGAACTACACAAGAAAGATGTGCAGGCATCATACTAGAGAAAAAAACAAAAAAAGTGAAAGGATTTTAACCACAATAAGTTATAATTCTGCTAGTCAAATAGTCTGCTAGAGAGGTGTATCAATAGATATCATCATAATTCAAGCCTCTGCAGCAACAATAATAAGCGATGACTAAAAAGTGACATCTTTTACAACGAGCTAGAGATAGTTATGGTTATGGAAGGCCCCGGTACCACTGCAAACGAATCAAAAACCATAATTGCTCAACCGCCCGTGCCAATGGAATCATCCGAATCAATATCTCATCTCCTATACAAAGGAAGGTAGTTGCAGTCCCAATCATAGCAGTTTCAGCACACGCTAAAAGATATAAGGCGAAATTACACAGAAAGTGATCACAGCCATTTGTTAACCGTCATTGGATATCATCATTCATCATAAGCAATCGGAATATCGAAACACGATCAAAACGGATAAAGCGCACAGCTCATGGTGGGCACAGAACACTTAACCCAGCAGCTCGGGCAACAAACCGGAGCTATAGATAACCATGGATAAGTTTATATCCCAAGAAATAACTATTATATTAGAGGAATCAATGCAATGACATTAAAATCTAAGGTTCCAAATGTGAACTTGAAGACACGGCCTAAGAGAGACAAATGACAGAGGGGATAGATAGATTGTTTGGGCAAAGACACATGAAATGATTATATGTAACACCTGGTTCAAGCAACACACTAGACGACTATGGACATGGCAAAGCCCAGATAACGGAGTCATCATCATCATATTGTGCCATACCGGTTGGCGTAGGCGATCATGTCCTTCCACAATCTTCTATCTACAGCGCATCGTATCAGTTCTGTTGTTGACTGTTTTCCATGCTATGACACCAAGCTATCTAGTATTTTCTATCTTTGTCGTTCGCTATCTCTCTTTCCTTGTATTTTGCCTATTGAAACCAACTATTCAAACTTTCCCTTTCTCATGGTGTGCCAGAAAAATGTTGTTTCTTTCTGATGTTTTTTTATGAGTTCCCTTTTTGTGTTGGCCTCTTTGAGAATTTCCTCATCGGTCTTTTTAGCTGTGCAGGAAACTTTCAACACTTTTCTGAGAAATCTCATCACTGTGGCCACTAACTGTCTTTTCATTTGTTTGTCTACTGTCCATGATTCGCTTCCATATGTCAGAATTGGTTCTATATAATACACCGATGAACTCTTAAACAACAGAGTACACAGTCAATTTGATTTTTCTACTGGTACAGAGAAGATTCAGGAATAGGCTAACATCTGTTAAAGCAAGGCCAGGAGCGTATTGATCTAGTAACCCTGTACCAGTAGTTTGAAAAATGAGAATAAAAATGCGAAAGACATAAATATCCCCAAGAAAAATATAATTACAATAACATATTCTAAGAGTAGCCAATTTTTTCTTTCAAACCGGTTTGTGCATCTCCTACATTCTACCACAGATCACATGTGAAGATCAATGTAAAGATTTTAACAGATCATGTGTCATCAATACAGGAAAATAAAAGAGAGATATTAGTGTAAGTTTTACCTGCCACTTTTATCTTTACCGCGTCAAATCGCTTAAACTGCAGTCCCTGTGAAAACGTATAACCATCTGTTTATGTTTAGCAAAGTTTATCACTTTGTGATAACAGTTTTTGTTTGTTTACCTAACTTATTTATTTGTAGGTAAATATATTTACAATTCACATACAAACTCACACGCTCACATATATATACTATATATATATATATATATGTATATATATATATATATATATATACACACACATACATCAACTCTTGACTTCACTGTTTGGCTTTCTTTAGGCCCCATGATGTAATTCAGATCACTACCATCTATAGTGACATTTTCGCCAAAAGCCATTTATCTTGCTGGTATTTTTATGATTTAGACTTACCCCATTGACAGGATGTCTACAATCTGTCCAGTTTCCAGTGAATCCTCCTCGAGCAGTTTTCCGGAACACAGATCGACAATCTTCGTAAATTGTATAATCTTCAGACTGGAAGTTAGCGAGATCGGTAATATTGAAGTCCTCTAGTCTATATTTGGATGGTAAAGTTAAAGGTTGATATAAGAATGATGTGTATTTATCGCAATAATAGTGGACTGTTGCTATGGCAATAGTTTATTAATGATGTAGAGAATATAAAATAAGTGGATTTACTTCGTCCCCGCGGGCCATTTCTTAGTGACGTCACCATTTAAGTAAATGTAAATTTGAGAGTGAGAGTTAGATCTAGGGGACATAACTGTGGCCAAACAATACTTAAAAAAAAGCAACCATTGTTTGATCCAAACATTGACGTAACATTATTATTTTTTTTACAAGAAATAACGGTGGCTTTCATTCTATTGGTTAGAATTTATTACAGAGGGTTGTCACAGAGTTCCAGAATAATAACAGATAGATATATGTACAGTGCATAACCTCATGTTGTAGAAGATAGTGTCTTCTCTTCACCTCCTCACCGTAACCCTTTGCCTATCCATGGACATCCAAGTCTCGTCTGCGAGATCAGAAAACTGGAGGTTTCAAAGACCTTGACCCATACTCCACAAACTGACATTGTTTACTTAAACCAAATAGTCTGAGAATGATGCGCAGTTTTCACAACTCATCGCCACTGATATTTTAGTTGTCATACACATTTACTTTATTTTAGAAACATTAAAATGTATTCGATTCGCCTATGACGTATTCAAATTCATTGGAGGTTTTAATTTTATTTACATTTGTCGTTTGAAATTTAGTCTTTCCTTTCTTTCTATTTCAAATTATTCTTAAAAATATGTATTCTTCTACGCATTATTTAACTAACAAACTATCATCGCCAAAACAATTAAAGTTAGAAAATTTCCATTTATGTGACATGTCATGAATCAGAACCCTTGAGATCAAGTACCAATTTTAAGCTTAAACTGAACATCTAGAAGTCAGGTCATCTTCATCCATGTTTGCAGCAATATTTCTAGGACAATAACTAAAACGCCACTTTAGAGTTAATACAAGTAGCCGTGAACTTTACACATAATCAAAGAGCTTCAGCTTTAACAGGAGAATAACAGGTCAAGTTGGGTGAAGAGTTGTGGCAAGTAAGTATCAAACAACACATGAGCTGCTGAAGTATAACATAACCGATGATGGAGAAATCTAAATGTTATCATATGGGAGGTATTGATTATATATATGACGTCACCAAAGTATAAATTACACGTAGAAAGGTCCTTGTCGATCAAGTTTTTCTTCAGTGATCGCCCGCTATGTGGACGTGGTTGTGTCGACTTTCCATCGTCGATTTTGGTGGAGTTCATAAATGCTTAAACATTTTGCTCGTACAACAGCCATACTTATTTTCGTTGTTGTGACATAATTGTCAATAAGTCTTCAACGTACGCAGAGTGTACACATAACCTCATATTTTCACCGTTACCCGAGAGGGCTAGACTTCCTGTCTCAGTGCCTTTATACCCGGAGAAGATAAAATAAGAAAATTGAGAAGAACATTTCCCATCGCGTGGTACAGGATACTCTTACATGACCATCGTGTCCAGATGCTAGTGATGGCTTACCACTAGACACAAGAACATTTCCCATCGCGTGGTACAGGATACTCTTACATGACCATCGTGTCCAGATGCTAGTGATGGCTTACCACTAGACAACCAGGAACCACCTCCCCTTCCCCCTCCCCCATACCCCGCCTCTTCCACTCTCCCACCGGTAACCAATTTTAAAACGTTAAATACCTTACAACTGTTCATTTTCTTGTTTGTTTTAGACAAACTGTCCATATCAAAATGTCTTACTTGTGAGGAACAGTTGTTCCGAAGTGAAGAAAAGATTGATACAGAAGTAAAGTCCATGTGTAAGAAACCAATTAAATAATCGAATAACAGACGCAAATGTTGCAAAAATTAAGTGAGTAAGAGTCAACACAAATAGAGCACTTTTAAAATATAATATCTATTCCCACATTACGTTACTAATGTAAATTATGGACAGTCGAGAGCAAATGAAAAATTACAATAATAGAGACAGTCTTTAGTTCGAACTGGCGACATTGCAGTCGAAACATCCCGATATCTGCTCTGTCATTCGTTTCTGTAACTACGGAAGTGTTCGTCCACATATTGTTCCTGTCTTGTATTATATAAACGTTTTGGGTTCTTTGCCACTGATGATACTTTTCCTTCTTTTGCCCCTCGTGACGCCGTGTCCCACCATTCTCGTGACGCCGTGTCCCACCATTCTTTTGGCGTATGTATTATCCTCAGTTTGCTTGTCTCACTTCTGTGAGAGATGTTCTTTAAAGCCCGCACAATGTCGTATGTCTCCAATTTTAGGTTTCCCGCACACTCCGCCAACCTGTCAACCATCTCATTGCCATAGACTCTCGTGTGTCCGGGGCAATATACCCCAGTTAGACTGATGACATGAGACATGTCAAGTAGGTGTACCCACTCCCCGCGGAGTGTGTTCTTATCAATCCTGAGAATCATGCTTTGTGATACACTCAATAAAACAACATGTTCTCTTGGTCTTGTAACCAGAAATGTGATAGCTCCTGTCACAGCCTCAATCTCCATGCGTGTGTTTATTTGTAGTATTGTAGGCTCCTTCACATTTATCTATCAAGTTTCCATTAGAAAACGCAACAAATCACCAGCCTCTCCCCACATCCATTGTGACCGAGCCCTCAGTGTAGATGATCGGTTTCGAGGTTGGAAATGAAGCTGCAATAATTTGTCTTCTTCATCCTTTCAGCTCCCAGTAGAGCATAGGTTTTCAACAAACACTTTCCAAACCGTTCTGTTTCTTGCCATTATTTTCTGACCAGTCCCCATCATCTTCATCTCTGCTTCTATCTGTCTTCTCCAAGAATTCCTTGGTCTTCCTCATTGTCTTTTTCCCTAGTGATTCCAAATAATGGCCTGTTGTGTAAAACTCTCAGATGGCTTCCGTAGTGTGTGTCTTTTCCAGCGCCATCGTCTTCGCTGTATCTCTTTATCCACTGGTATTTGACAGATACATTTCCATAATTCTATGTTAGTGATTTTATCCTGCCATTTTCATCCTTTTATTTTGCGCAAACATCCATTAATCAAAGTCTGTATGTTCATGATTGTCATATTTGTTGTTCTCCATTTTTCACCGTCATATAATAGGACTGACAAAACATTTGAGTTGAAAATTTTTTTTTTAGTATTTAACCTAATTTCTTTGGACTTCCATATGTTTCCCAGTGCAACAAATCCTTCTCTTGCTTTTGATATCCTTATTTTGGTATCATTTTCTGTTCCTCCCTCTTTATCTATATTACTGCCCAGATATATGTAAGATTGTATGTCGAGTAGAGGTATTTCTCCTATTTTTATTTGGTTATTTCCAACTGCATTAATTCTCACAATGTTGGTCTTATCTCTAGTTATTTTCAGTCCTAGCTGTTGTGATCTCTCATCGAGTATGCTCATTTTATCCTGCATATCTGTCGATGGTTGTATGATAGAAGAACTATATCATCAGGAAAGTCTAAATTATCAAGTTGCTTAGTCAATGACCACTGGAATAATAAACTTTTTGGATATATCCGCAATGATTCTGCAACTTCCAAAGCATTCCTCTGTCTAACCTACCAAATGCCTTTTCGTAATCTATGAATCCAATATAAAGTGGGGACTGTAGTTCTAAACTTTGTTCAACTTTATACGTAGGGTAGTTATTTGACCAGCACATGATCTGTTTTTCCTAAAACCTGCTTGTTCACTCTCAAATGTTTCTCTATAGCCTCTTTTAGTCTCTCCACAATGATTCTGCTTAATATTTTTTCCTGGCACTGATAATAGCATAATTCCCCTATAATTTGTGCACTCCTGTAAACTTTCTTTCTTTGGTAGTTTTGATCATGTAACCTTCTTTCCAGTCTCTAGGTATTAATTCCCTCTCCCATATTTAATCTAACAGATTATGTAAAGGTGCAATAATGGAGACAACTAAATGAAGACCTTATTGTCGAAACGTTTTATTGTTTTCTAAGCCTCGTTTTCGTAAAGATGTCCCATAACATTTCTGTCATTATTTGTCCCATACTGCCAGCACAAATATTAATTTACCCACACATACACGGTGACATTCTCACAAACTTAAATATATCGATACGCAGAGGTCGACTAAATAGAAATACTAAGGTCCCCCATAAACTGTGAGGTTAGTACACACATAATGAGGCCTTCACACACACATTGAGTATTTCTCCACACAAGCTAAATGACATTTACAAATTAACATACACTCCGAGGCGAGTAAAAACAGATAATTCAATTCTATTAGTTAAAAAAACAGACAATGTCATCATAACACACAGAATCGTCAATAGTAATGTAAACATGTGCATTTAAACCACACTCGACAGGAAATGGAGGGAACAGAACTTAGTCGTGATCAATGTGGAAGTCAAATGCTTCATCTTGGTAACACCGGTGAGACAGATGCAGTCATCTATAGAAACAGATCTGTAATACACCACGATAGGTGATCATGGGCATTTACAGCACGCTCGGCAGGCAGAATAGTGTAGGAAGACAGTGGTGCATACGTTATGGCCATGCTTAAGATGACGATGTAGGTGATGGCAGTGACCAGGGCATTCTTCTGATAGGATTCACAAGACCGTACCCACGTCAGCATACTACTAAGTGATTGGATGAGCATGATAAGAAAAGTGGAGGCGGGTTATGTACGCCGACAATAGGTAGAGTCACTGCAAAAATACAAAATACGTAGCGTCATCTTTTACTAAATCCCTGGAATTGCGGGAGTTCGGGGAAATAAAAGAGCGAATAGGTTGGCTAGTTGTGCTGTCGTTGAAGACAGCCAAACAAATTAATCGGCCTGACATCTTTAATGCCCTACTAGATGTGGGAAAGGCAGAGGACTTCAACAACCATACGACCATATCACTCTTTCGGATGTTAGAGCCAGGAGTAAAGATTCGGGCACAGCCAGAAACGAGAAACTTAGAAGATTTACCAACCAACACAGAACTGGAGTCGTCAGTCGCTGGTCACTGCGGGACTTTCTGAGTAGGGGATCTGAGCACCTATTGACTTGTTTGGAGTGCAATGTTGATGAACTGCAAATAACTCAATTTAAATCAAACATACCTGTATTGGCTGGCGTCGTCTGTGAGGTTGCATGGAGTAATATAAATAGTATTGTCATCGGGACCGTCTGTTATTATCAGGACAAACAACCGATATAAACGGTTGTCTACTGCTTTCATTTTAAAAATCACTGGGTCCTTTAATGAAGAGAGTGACGACAAAGTAATTAAACCAAAATTGTATATCTGATAAGACTTTGAAAGGAAGAAGACTTATCTTATAGACTAGTGGTTCTCAAACTATCTTTTACCGAGGATTCCCATTAAGTACGTTTAGGAGTCAAGTCCCCCATTAAATACGTTTTGTAGTTACATCCCCACCCCCGATTCAACTCAAGATTTGAAACCTAAAAGTGTATTAAACATATTATTTGAAAAACTGTAACAAATGTAACATTTAAATGTGTTCACACCCCTATTGACTTGAGAATTGAATAGAAGACCCACAGGAACACTTAAACAAACTCAACATCTAATGCACAAAGTACAACATGAAAATCAACATCAACAAAACAGAAGTCATGAATGTCGCCAAAAATAAACAGAACATCAACATAACTATAGAAGGCAGACAACTAAAACAAGTAGAGGAATTCAAATACCTAGGAAGTCTAATGACAAACGATAATTCTCAAACGGCAGAGATAGAATCATAATTCAACAAAGCTTGTCAAATAATTGGACAGTTATCACCACTATTGTCCAACAAGGAAATAACTCTGGAGGCAAAACGAGCACTGTACAATACTATCTTCATCCCAACGTTGTGCTACCAATGCCAGACCTGGACCCTAGATGCAAGAACAATAAGAAAAATAACCTCTACAGAGATGAAATGTGTTTGACGAATGACAGGAAACAGTCTGAGAGATAAGATCAGAAATGAAGAACTGAGAAAAAAGCTAGGAATAGCCCCCGCCATAGAATTTATAAGGAAACAACAGATAAAATGGTTTGGCCACGTGACAAGGCAGAAAGAACAAAACACAACACAACGAGCCTTCAACAAACGTTGTGAGAACATCAGACCCAAGGGTCGACCACGAAAAAGATGGGTCGATGGAATATTAGAAGCACTAGGAAACATAATAGCAGCAGAGGCGAACAGAAGAGCAAAAGACCGCAAATTATATCTCCCCTCGACGCTGAAAGGCAGATGAGGAAGGAAAGAAGAAGAAGAGGAGACACCCCTATGAATGATTATCTTGGGATCTACTTTACTTTAAACTGCCCACCCCTAACACATTTTGATTTGAATGATTTCTTACCAATGTAAAATAATAACAGCATTAATTGCTTTAGTATTTCTGGAAAAAGTCGGAAACTATATTTACATAAAATTTGATATAACTCGACATGACACACATTTGTACAACTTTGTATAGTCACATAATTAGTTAGAAAGAAGTTACTGCATCTCAGCTACGAGCCTGGTTGTATTGGGCGTAATGTCAGAAACTTGTATTCTGAGATCTGACTCTACGTTTTCTAAACGGTTTCTGTATTTATTTTTAAGATAAACGAGAGCAGAGAATGATTGTTCACACAGGCATGTTGTTACGAGAGGAATCAATATCTTCATTGCCTACTCCAATAATTCTGGTAAATCTGATTCTAAGTGAGCCCAATAATTAGGAAGTAATTGTTCCTTGAACTGTAATGTTAGAGGACCAATTAATATATTTTAGGAGCTTGTCTTCCTCTGCTGGAGCGAACCCTTTTAGTTCACACACATAAACTGGAAATGAATCTCTAATCCAGTTCTTGCTTGTTTCTGGAACAGGAAAATATTCGCGGAAACTGTGAAACAAATCTTCGAAATGTTCAATAAGTGGCATGTCCTTTACAGACAACTGCCTGTCGACGGATTGTAGAAAATGTGGGAAATTTGGACATTGTTCCAAGTTTTTTCAATATACGATGGTACGTGCATAAGCACATTTTTTTTTATCATTGCGTCGATCGTGTCTTGAAATTGAAAAACTGTAAAACTTTCACTTTGAAGATTTAAGTTGAGCAAATCACAAATGGTTGGACAAATCGGACAGATATGACAATCTGATTAACCAGGACACATCTATCCAACTGTTTATACTTGATGTTGGGCGAAACTTTGTTAGCACTATTTCTGACCCAATAATATCAATCACATTACCTGACAGTAAACATATGATTTCTATTAACAAAAGTTGAAAAGAGAAACGCAACCGCCAAATTCGTTCATCTCCCATGAAACTGAAACTGACTTCGGTGGCTGTATACGTAGCTGGAAGAAATGTCACGTCATTTCTTTACAGTTACACATGACCACTAGCAAGTACAGGACACATTTTGTCTCCTATCAAGTTCCTTTATTAATGTATTTATTAATTCACTAGTTACACCACTTCTGCTTCCGTGCTAATTGATGTTGAGGCCGCTTGAGAATGTGTGATCTGGCTGGCCTTTTTTTTTTGTTTCTTTGATATTTGTCAAGTTATAAAGTGTCGATGTTTCCCCGTCATTTCTTTGGTTGTGTTAGAACTGATGATTTGGAGGCGGTAAGTTAGAAAAAAAAACTATTTTTTTTTGTTTAAAGGAAAACCGTCCTTCATTTACTATTTATTTTTTTTTGTACTTTCATTCATTTATTGCCTCTTTCCACTTATCAACAAAATATCGAACTATTCTTTACGTCTTCGGGGACCCCCTTTGACGTCACCGCTGATCCTTGTTGGGCCGCGTACCAAATTTTGAGAAACGCAATTTTAAACGATTAGTCCGCATAATGTATTAGAGAGGACAAACACAAATAATAATAACAATTTAAAAATGCAGATAAAAAAGACACGGAAAACTTACATAATTAACTAAATAGCATACTGGTATTTCCAAATGTTTTGAATGTGAATGCGAATATAGTATATCTGAATTACAGTTAATCGTCAAACAAAACGATATTTATATTATTCAGCAGAGCCGGAGTCATACAAAATTAAACGATAGATATTGAGTTATTGAGTTATTGAGTTATTTGCGGGTCATCATCATTGCACTCCGAACATGTCCATAGATGGTCAAATCACCTCCTCAGCAAGTCCCGCAGTGTCCAGCGACCGACGACTCCAGTTCTGTGTTGGTTGATAAGTCTTCTTACACGCCCACTAAGTTTCTCATTTTTGGCTGTACCCATCATAACTACCACCTCTTTCATCAAAAGGAGTGACGTGGATTTGCGGTTGTCAAAGTCATGTGCTCCTCCCACATCTCGGAGGGCACTGATGATGTCCTCCCGATCCATTAGTTGACCGTCCTCAACGGCAGCTCAGCTCAGCCAACCTCGTTGTGTTGTGTTTTCATCTTTCTGCCTTAACACAGGCCAAACCATTTTATCTGTTATTTCTTTATGTACTCTATGGCGGGAATTATTCATAGCTTGTTTCTTTTTCTTCATTTCTGATCTTATCTCTCAAGGTGTTTCCTGTCATTCACCTATTTCATCTCGGTAGTCGTTTATATACTGTGCTATCAGTGCCAGAATTGGACGCTGGACTCTAGAACAATTAGAAAGATAACGACTACCGAAATGAAATGTGTCAGAAGAATGACAAACTGTTAAGAGACAGAGTAAGAAACACTGACCTGAGGAAGAAACTCGAAATTGAACAAGCAATCGAATACATAAAGAAACAACAGATAAATTGGTTCTGTCATATAACAAGACAAAAAGAACAATGACTCAAAGAGCCATAAACAAACGTTACGAAAACGCCAGATTAAGAGGAAGACCGAGAAAGAGATGGATAAAGGGAATACTAGAGTCACTAGGAGGGATAACACCAGAAGAGGCCAACAGAAGAGCAAAGAACCTCAGATTGTATCTTCCCTCGACGCCAACGGCAATAGAGGAAGCAAAGAAGAAGAAGAAGTAGTGGTTATTTTGTCTTATTGTTGCTGCATCTATGGTACAGGTCTGGCATTGGTAGCATAAAGTTGGAAAAAAGGATGTATAGTAGAGTGCCCGTCTTACATCTAGTGTTATTTCCTTGTCGGACAATAGTAATGATAGTTGTCTGATGATTTGACAAGCCTTGTTGCATCTTTACTCTATTTCAGTAGCGTGCGAATCGTCGTGGGTCACTAGATTACCTAGGTATTTAAGTTCCTCTTCTTGTCGACCATAGTTGAGTCGATGTTCTGTTTCTCTCATGCGATATTCATTCACGACTACTGTTTTGTTGGCGTTGGTTATCATGTTCTGATGAGTGTATATGCTGTTAAGTCTGTTTAGTTTATGTGTTTTGTTTTAGGTCATCTATTTGTACGTGTATTAGTGCCTGATCGTCGAATCTCGTCTGTCTCTGATGGGTTGGATAATTTAGATATATATAGTCCATGTAAGTAATAATCAATAGTAGGCGCCCCTGTCTTACCCCTAATCTAAAAATAAAGTGATCTGTGTGGCCTGCTGCTGTTCTGACTGTGCAGCTGATGTTGATGTACATACTTTTAATAATGTGTCTAGATGTTGGCTTACTCCGTATGTTGTTAGTGTCCCCCACAGTTGTTCTCTATTTACTCTGTCAAATACTTTATCCTGGTCAATTAAAGCTTTGTACACATTTTGATTGTGTTCTGTCGTATTTTCTGCCATCTGTTTCAGGGTGAATAGTGCGTCAGTACATCCTCAATTTTTTTCGTAATCCCATTTGAGAATCGCTTAACTATAGACTATAGTTTAATTATAGGCCCCAGCGTTTTATTTTCAAAATTTTAGCGTGTAACGTTCTCCACAAGGCTGGGAAGGGAGATATATCTATATTGTATGCAGTCTATCTTGTTACCTTTCTTTTTCCATATTGATACGATGATTGCCTGTTTCCAGTCTTCTCCGGCTTTCTGTTGGTGCCATTTCGTGATTGCCTGGTGATAGTTTGTTGGTCTCTTGAATATTCTTGAGTACATGAAGATTATTTCTAGTTCCCCCTACCCCAATATTCACCTAAATCCTACGAAAGTTTCTGGACGTTATCAAGCATTCATGAGTGCCCGACTAGAGTTTGTAGGTTTTCCCAGAATTCATGAGTGCCCGACGAGAGTTTGTAGGCTTTCCCAGCATTCATGACTGCCCGACAAGAGTTTGCAGGTTTTCCCAGCATTCATGAGTGTCCGACGAGAGTTTGTAGGTTTTCCCAGCATTCATGAGTGCCCGACGAGAGTTTGTAGGTTTTCCCAGCATTCATGAGTGTCCGACGAGAGTTTGTAGCTTTCCCCGGCAATCATGAGTGCCCGACGAGAGTTTGTAGGTGTTCCTAGCATTCATGAGTGCTCGACGATAGTTTGTAGGTTTTCCCAGCATTCATGAATGCCCGACGATAGTTTGTACGTTTTTCCAGCATTCATGAGTGGCCGACGAGAGTTTGTAGGTTTTCCCAACATTCATAAGTGCCCGACGATAGATTGTAGGGTTTTCCAGCATTCATGAGTGTCCGACGACAGATTGTAGGTTTTTCCAGCGTTCATAAGTGCCCGACGAGAGATTGTACGTTTTCCCAGCATTCATGAGTGCCCGACGAAAGATTTTAGGTTTTCCCAGCATTCATGAGTGCCCGACGAAAGATTTTAGTTTTTCCCAGCATTCATGAGTGCCCGACGAGAGTTTGTATATTTAGCAAATATTTCTGAGGTCTCGAATCGAGTTTCTAGCTTTCCTCAAAATTTCACGAGTACTTGACGACAATTTCTGGCTATACTCAACATTCATGAGTAGTTTGACGACAATTTCTGGCTATACTCAACATTCATGAGTAGTTTGACGACAATTTCTGGCTATACTCAACATTCATGAGTACTTTACGACAATTTCTAGCAATACTCAACGTTCATGAGTATCAAAATTCCCCGTTCTCCATAATAACACGGCTCTGGCGTAGTCATGACTACATTACCCTCTCCCCCACTTTTCTCTCCCCCTGACAACAAAGACAAAAAGTGCGTCGATACTAAAAAATGTGATTATTGACACTATATACTCTAAGTGACGTCATAAGTCTTGAGATGGTTCTGTCTTCCATTCTTTTAAACCGCTGCCTCGCTCTACAAGAGTGACTATACTGTACTACATATTGACTCAGATGTCACTGTAGTGTTGAGAATGTTAAAATGAATTTAACAAAGTGTAGCAGTGTCCACTGTTATATGTGAACATTCATGAACAAAAATTAGCGTATAAAATAAAGTCAAGTTATTAGATCATGACTGCGAGTTTGCACTAATTAGGTTGTTATCTGATAATGAAATGATGAATTAAGTAATAAACACAACTACACTTGTAGATATCAGTGCAATGAACATCGAGCAGAGGAAAAGTCACGACACAGTAAACTATTAATAGAACGTCAAACAGCACGATAAGCACCATACATGATACAAATAACCAAAAAAATACACACATACACAGATATAAAAAAAAACAGAGGCAAAGTTAAAGCATTTAATCGCGGTTACATAGCAAATTAAACGTGATAATTGTAAAATTTTAACGTTACTGTATCATTGGACAGATTTGAGACAAATAATATAAAAGGTTGTTATTATTTTCATAAATCTTGAGGTCATGTTTATATGGGAATGTTATTCACAAACAATTTTAGAGAGACAGGGAGACAGACAGAACAAAAAACTGAAAGATACAAACAAATACAAATTGACAAATTTAATTCAATGTTCAATTAACTTACCGCCTGTAGAGCTGGCACTGTCACTGGTATGGCTTTTATTTGCACAAAATCGTAAGTGCCATTACTTTCTGTGGCTTGCTCGAAGTTGTCACAGTAGCCGTTTAAAACAGACATAAAGTCTAGAACGTTCGGTGACAAATCTTAATAGAATAAATATAACTTTGGAAATTAGAGGTTAAGCTCAATTTGTCAAGCAATTTCAACAAATTATGGACATTTCACCACTATGTGGACAAATTTACTTTCAATTGCAAATATTTTTTACTTCATTTGTTCCTTCATTTGTTGCTTTATTTTAGGTCACTCTGCTTGCCATCAATGGACATGGCGAAAATAATCACAAGTTGAGTTGTATCGATAGCTATAACAATTTGCGTTTGTTAGACATTACGATTTATAGCGACATTTTTGGAGAGTCTGATTTCACTTTCCTCTCTAGCCCCCTAACCACTAGACCAGGTTGGCTAGACCGCATCTGGGTGCTCACATCGTGGCCCTGGTTTACAACAACGAAATTGTCGTGTCCCAGCTTAGCTCGCTTGCTGTACTTAAATTTCACGACATCAACAATGTCACAACACCTAAAAAAGTATCGTAAATTTATTTTGTTTAGCCATCATGATAACACACAACATCACATCTCTGTCACTACATCCAGAATTGACATGGTAAGATCATATTGTTTCTAGTGGGTTAGGATATTTTGACACCCCCTTTCCATATACTTTTGATGGATTTCCCTGGATGTTAGCTACATATGGACCAGACATGCATATCAAAAAGACTAAAACTATGATCATAAACAACAGATAATGCTCAAAACCTAGACGTGAATATCAAAGTTGAACGAATATTCCTCTCAAAGCTACAACTACATTGGCCATAATGACAAAGAAGAAAAAAAAAGGTATGTTAGAAGCTTTACGAGATAAGTGGACAACACAGATTAAACGACGTTTCGGCCCAATAGGCCTTCAGCAGGAAGGCATATTTGGGTTCTTTGGTCTATCTACTATGCCATGCTATTTATAGTTCTCCTCCTCTAGTCCCCAATGAGACGCTTCGGTGTTCTCCTCTATACATTTTTTCGGTGCTCCCCCACTTTTCTCTCCCCCTGACAACAAAGACAAAAAGTGCGTCGATACTAAAAAATGTGATTATTGACACTATATACTCTAAGTGACGTCATAAGTCTTGAGATGGTTCTGTCTTCCATTCTTTTAAACCGCTGCCTCGCTCTACAAGAGTGACTATACTGTACTACATATTGACTCAGATGTCACTATAGTGTTGAGAATGTTAAAATGAATTTAACAAAGTGTAGCAGTGTCCACTGTTATATGTGAACATTCATGAACAAAAATTAGCGTATAAAATAAAGTCAAGTTATTAGATCATGACTGCGAGTTTGCACTAATTAGGTTGTTATCTGATAATGAAATGATGAATTAAGTAATAAACACAACTACACTTGTAGATATCAGTGCAATGAACATCGAGCAGAGGAAAAGTCACGACACAGTAAACTATTAATAGAACGTCAAACAGCACGATAAGCACCATACATGATACAAATAACCAAAAAAATACACACATACACAGATATAAAAAAAAACAGAGGCAAAGTTAAAGCATTTAATCGCGGTTACATAGCAAATTAAACGTGATAATTGTAAAATTTTAACGTTACTGTATCATTGGACAGATTTGAGACAAATAATATAAAAGGTTGTTATTATTTTCATAAATCTTGAGGTCATGTTTATATGGGAATGTTATTCACAAACAATTTTAGAGAGACAGGGAGACAGACAGAACAAAAAACTGAAAGATACAAACAAATACAAATTGACAAATTTAATTCAATGTTCAATTAACTTACCGCCTGTAGAGCTGGCACTGTCACTGGTATGGCTTTTATTTGCACAAAATCGTAAGTGCCATTACTTTCTGTGGCTTGCTCGAAGTTGTCACAGTAGCCGTTTAAAACAGACATAAAGTCTAGAACGTTCGGTGACAAATCTTAATAGAATAAATATAACTTTGGAAATTAGAGGTTAAGCTCAATTTGTCAAGCAATTTCAACAAATTATGGACATTTCACCACTATGTGGACAAATTTACTTTCAATTGCAAATATTTTTTACTTCATTTGTTCCTTCATTTGTTGCTTTATTTTAGGTCACTCTGCTTGCCATCAATGGACATGGCGAAAATAATCACAAGTTGAGTTGTATCGATAGCTATAACAATTTGCGTTTGTTAGACATTACGATTTATAGCGACATTTTTGGAGGATCTGATTTCACTTTCCTCTCTAGCCCCCTAACCACTAGACCAGGTTGGCTAGACCGCATCTGGGTGCTCACATCGTGGCCCTGGTTTACAACAACGAAATTGTCGTGTCCCAGCTTAGCTCGCTTGCTGTACTTAAATTTCACGACATCAACAATGTCACAACACCTAAAAAAGTATCGTAAATTTATTTTGTTTAGCCATCATGATAACACACAACATCACATCTCTGTCACTACATCCAGAATTGACATGGTAAGATCATATTGTTTCTAGTGGGTTAGGATATTTTGACACCCCCTTTCCATATACTTTTGATGGATTTCCCTGGATGTTAGCTACATATGGACCAGACATGCATATCAAAAAGACTAAAACTATGATCATAAACAACAGATAATGCTCAAAACCTAGACGTGAATATCAAAGTTGAACGAATATTCCTCTCAAAGCTACAACTACATTGGCCATAATGACAAAGAAGAAAAAAAAAGGTATGTTAGAAGCTTTACGAGATAAGTGGACAACACAGATTAAACGACGTTTCGGCCCAATAGGCCTTCAGCAGGAAGGCATATTTGGGTTCTTTGGTCTATCTACTATGCCATGCTATTTATAGTTCTCCTCCTCTAGTCCCCAATGAGACGCTTCGGTGTTCTCCTCTATACATTTTTTCGGTGCTCCCCCACTTTTCTCTCCCCCTGACAACAAAGACAAAAAGTGCGTCGAAATAAAAAAATGTGATTATTGACACTATATACTCTAAGTGACGTCATAAGTCTTGAGATGGTTCTGTCTTCCATTCTTTTAAACCGCTGCCTCGCTCTACAAGAGTGACTATACTGTACTACATATTGACTCAGATGTCACTGTAGTGTTGAGAATGTTAAAATGAATTTAACAAAGTGTAGCAGTGTCCACTGTTATATGTGAACATTCATGAACAAAAATTAGCGTATAAAATAAAGTCAAGTTATTAGATCATGACTGCGAGTTTGCACTAATTAGGTTGTTATCTGATAATGAAATGATGAATTAAGTAATAAACACAACTACACTTGTAGATATCAGTGCAATGAACATCGAGCAGAGGAAAAGTCACGACACAGTAAACTATTAATAGAACGTCAAACAGCACGATAAGCACCATACATGATACAAATAACAAAAAAAATACACACATACACAGATATAAAAAAAACAGAGGCAAAGTTAAAGCATTTAATCGCGGTTACATAGCAAATTAAACGTGATAATTGTAAAATTTTAACGTTACTGTATCATTGGACAGATTTGAGACAAATAATATAAAAGGTTGTTATTATTTTCATAAATCTTGAGGTCATGTTTATATGGGAATGTTATTCACAAACAATTTTAGAGAGACAGGGAGACAGACAGAACAAAAAACTGAAAGATACAAACAAATACAAATTGACAAATTTAATTCAATGTTCAATTAACTTACCGCCTGTAGAGCTGGCACTGTCACTGGTATGGCTTTTATTTGCACAAAATCGTAAGTGCCATTACTTTCTGTGGCTTGCTCGAAGTTGTCACAGTAGCCGTTTAAAACAGACATAAAGTCTAGAACGTTCGGTGACAAATCTTAATAGAATAAATATAACTTTGGAAATTAGAGGTTAAGCTCAATTTGTCAAGCAATTTCAACAAATTATGGACATTTCACCACTATGTGGACAAATTTACTTTCAATTGCAAATATTTTTTACTTCATTTGTTCCTTCATTTGTTGCTTTATTTTAGGTCACTCTGCTTGCCATCAATGGACATGGCGAAAATAATCACAAGTTGAGTTGTATCGATAGCTATAACAATTTGCGTTTGTTAGACATTACGATTTATAGCGACATTTTTGGAGAGTCTGATTTCACTTTCCTCTCTAGCCCTCTAACCACTAGACCAGGTTGGCTAGACCGCATCTGGGTGCTCACATCGTGGCCCTGGTTTACAACAACGAAATTGTCGTGTCCCAGCTTAGCTCGCTTGCTGTACTTAAATTTCACGACATCAACAATGTCACAACACCTAAAAAAGTATCGTAAATTTATTTTGTTTAGCCATCATGATAACACACAACATCACATCTCTGTCACTACATCCAGAATTGACATGGTAAGATCATATTGTTTCTAGTGGGTTAGGATATTTTGACACCCCCTTTCCATATACTTTTGATGGATTTCCCTGGATGTTAGCTACATATGGACCAGACATGCATATCAAAAAGACTAAAACTATGATCATAAACAACAGATAATGCTCAAAACCTAGACGTGAATATCAAAGTTGAACGAATATTCCTCTCAAAGCTACAACTACATTGGCCATAATGACAAAGAAGAAAAAAAAGGTATGTTAGAAGCTTTACGAGATAAGTGGACAACACAGATTAAACGACGTTTCGGCCCAATAGGCCTTCAGCAGGAAGGCATATTTGGGTTCTTTGGTCTATCTACTATGCCATGCTATTTATAGTTCTCCTCCTCTAGTCCCCAATGAGACGCTTCGGTGTTCTCCTCTATACATTTTTTCGGTGCTCCCCCACTTTTCTCTCCCCCTGACAACAAAGACAAAAAGTGCGTCGATACTAAAAAATGTGATTATTGACACTATATACTCTAAGTGACGTCATAAGTCTTGAGATGGTTCTGTCTTCCATTCTTTTAAACCGCTGCCTCGCTCTACAAGAGTGACTATACTGTACTACATATTGACTCAGATGTCACTGTAGTGTTGAGAATGTTAAAATGAATTTAACAAAGTGTAGCAGTGTCCACTGTTATATGTGAACATTCATGAACAAAAATTAGCGTATAAAATAAAGTCAAGTTATTAGATCATGACTGCGAGTTTGCACTAATTAGGTTGTTATCTGATAATGAAATGATGAATTAAGTAATAAACACAACTACACTTGTAGATATCAGTGCAATGAACATCGAGCAGAGGAAAAGTCACGACACAGTAAACTATTAATAGAACGTCAAACAGCACGATAAGCACCATACATGATACAAATAACCAAAAAAATACACACATACACAGATATAAAAAAAAACAGAGGCAAAGTTAAAGCATTTAATCGCGGTTACATAGCAAATTAAACGTGATAATTGTAAAATTTTAACGTTACTGTATCATTGGACAGATTTGAGACAAATAATATAAAAGGTTGTTATTATTTTCATAAATCTTGAGGTCATGTTTATATGGGAATGTTATTCACAAACAATTTTAGAGAGACAGGGAGACAGACAGAACAAATAACTGAAAGATACAAACAAATACAAATTGACAAATTTAATTCAATGTTCAATTAACTTACCGCCTGTAGAGCTGGCACTGTCACTGGTATGGCTTTTATTTGCACAAAATCGTAAGTGCCATTACTTTCTGTGGCTTGCTCGAAGTTGTCACAGTAGCCGTTTAAAACAGACATAAAGTCTAGAACGTTCGGTGACAAATCTTAATAGAATAAATATAACTTTGGAAATTAGAGGTTAAGCTCAATTTGTCAAGCAATTTCAACAAATTATGGACATTTCACCACTATGTGGACAAATTTACTTTCAATTGCAAATATTTTTTACTTCATTTGTTCCTTCATTTGTTGCTTTATTTTAGGTCACTCTGCTTGCCATCAATGGACATGGCGAAAATAATCACAAGTTGAGTTGTATCGATAGCTATAACAATTTGCGTTTGTTAGACATTACGATTTATAGCGACATTTTTGGAGAGTCTGATTTCACTTTCCTCTCTAGCCCCCTAACCACTAGACCAGGTTGGCTAGACCGCATCTGGGTGCTCACATCGTGGCCCTGGTTTACAACAACGAAATTGTCGTGTCCCAGCTTAGCTCGCTTGCTGTACTTAAATTTCACGACATCAACAATGTCACAACACCTAAAAAAGTATCGTAAATTTATTTTGTTTAGCCATCATGATAACACACAACATCACATCTCTGTCACTACATCCAGAATTGACATGGTAAGATCATATTGTTTCTAGTGGGTTAGGATATTTTGACACCCCCTTTCCATATACTTTTGATGGATTTCCCTGGATGTTAGCTACATATGGACCAGACATGCATATCAAAAAGACTAAAACTATGATCATAAACAACAGATAATGCTCAAAACCTAGACGTGAATATCAAAGTTGAACGAATATTCCTCTCAAAGCTACAACTACATTGGCCATAATGACAAAGAAGAAAAAAAAAGGTATGTTAGAAGCTTTACGAGATAAGTGGACAACACAGATTAAACGACGTTTCGGCCCAATAGGCCTTCAGCAGGAAGGCATATTTGGGTTCTTTGGTCTATCTACTATGCCATGCTATTTATAGTTCTCCTCCTCTAGTCCCCAATGAGACGCTTCGGTGTTCTCCTCTATACATTTTTTCGGTGCTCCCCCACTTTTCTCTCCCCCTGACAACAAAGACAAAAAGTGCGTCGATACTAAAAAATGTGATTATTGACACTATATACTCTAAGTGACGTCATAAGTCTTGAGATGGTTCTGTCTTCCATTCTTTTAAACCGCTGCCTCGCTCTACAAGAGTGACTATACTGTACTACATATTGACTCAGATGTCACTGTAGTGTTGAGAATGTTAAAATGAATTTAACAAAGTGTAGCAGTGTCCACTGTTATATGTGAACATTCATGAACAAAAATTAGCGTATAAAATAAAGTCAAGTTATTAGATCATGACTGCGAGTTTGCACTAATTAGGTTGTTATCTGATAATGAAATGATGAATTAAGTAATAAACACAACTACACTTGTAGATATCAGTGCAATGAACATCGAGCAGAGGAAAAGTCACGACACAGTAAACTATTAATAGAACGTCAAACAGCACGATAAGCACCATACATGATACAAATAACCAAAAAAATACACACATACACAGATATAAAAAAAAACAGAGGCAAAGTTAAAGCATTTAATCGCGGTTACATAGCAAATTAAACGTGATAATTGTAAAATTTTAACGTTACTGTATCATTGGACAGATTTGAGACAAATAATATAAAAGGTTGTTATTATTTTCATAAATCTTGAGGTCATGTTTATATGGGAATGTTATTCACAAACAATTTTAGAGAGACAGGGAGACAGACAGAACAAATAACTGAAAGATACAAACAAATACAAATTGACAAATTTAATTCAATGTTCAATTAACTTACCGCCTGTAGAGCTGGCACTGTCACTGGTATGGCTTTTATTTGCACAAAATCGTAAGTGCCATTACTTTCTGTGGCTTGCTCGAAGTTGTCACAGTAGCCGTTTAAAACAGACATAAAGTCTAGAACGTTCGGTGACAAATCTTAATAGAATAAATATAACTTTGGAAATTAGAGGTTAAGCTCAATTTGTCAAGCAATTTCAACAAATTATGGACATTTCACCACTATGTGGACAAATTTACTTTCAATTGCAAATATTTTTTACTTCATTTGTTCCTTCATTTGTTGCTTTATTTTAGGTCACTCTGCTTGCCATCAATGGACATGGCGAAAATAATCACAAGTTGAGTTGTATCGATAGCTATAACAATTTGCGTTTGTTAGACATTACGATTTATAGCGACATTTTTGGAGAGTCTGATTTCACTTTCCTCTCTAGCCCCCTAACCACTAGACCAGGTTGGCTAGACCGCATCTGGGTGCTCACATCGTGGCCCTGGTTTACAACAACGAAATTGTCGTGTCCCAGCTTAGCTCGCTTGCTGTACTTAAATTTCACGACATCAACAATGTCACAACACCTAAAAAAGTATCGTAAATTTATTTTGTTTAGCCATCATGATAACACACAACATCACATCTCTGTCACTACATCCAGAATTGACATGGTAAGATCATATTGTTTCTAGTGGGTTAGGATATTTTGACACCCCCTTTCCATATACTTTTGATGGATTTCCCTGGATGTTAGCTACATATGGACCAGACATGCATATCAAAAAGACTAAAACTATGATCATAAACAACAGATAATGCTCAAAACCTAGACGTGAATATCAAAGTTGAACGAATATTCCTCTCAAAGCTACAACTACATTGGCCATAATGACAAAGAAGAAAAAAAAAGGTATGTTAGAAGCTTTACGAGATAAGTGGACAACACAGATTAAACGACGTTTCGGCCCAATAGGCCTTCAGCAGGAAGGCATATTTGGGTTCTTTGGTCTATCTACTATGCCATGCTATTTATAGTTCTCCTCCTCTAGTCCCCAATGAGACGCTTCGGTGTTCTCCTCTATACATTTTTTCGGTGCTCCCCCACTTTTCTCTCCCCCTGACAACAAAGACAAAAAGTGCGTCGATACTAAAAAATGTGATTATTGACACTATATACTCTAAGTGACGTCATAAGTCTTGAGATGGTTCTGTCTTCCATTCTTTTAAACCGCTGCCTCGCTCTACAAGAGTGACTATACTGTACTACATATTGACTCAGATGTCACTGTAGTGTTGAGAATGTTAAAATGAATTTAACAAAGTGTAGCAGTGTCCACTGTTATATGTGAACATTCATGAACAAAAATTAGCGTATAAAATAAAGTCAAGTTATTAGATCATGACTGCGAGTTTGCACTAATTAGGTTGTTATCTGATAATGAAATGATGAATTAAGTAATAAACACAACTACACTTGTAGATATCAGTGCAATGAACATCGAGCAGAGGAAAAGTCACGACACAGTAAACTATTAATAGAACGTCAAACAGCACGATAAGCACCATACATGATACAAATAACCAAAAAAATACACACATACACAGATATAAAAAAAAAACAGAGGCAAAGTTAAAGCATTTAATCGCGGTTACATAGCAAATTAAACGTGATAATTGTAAAATTTTAACGTTACTGTATCATTGGACAGATTTGAGACAAATAATATAAAAGGTTGTTATTATTTTCATAAATCTTGAGGTCATGTTTATATGGGAATGTTATTCACAAACAATTTTAGAGAGACAGGGAGACAGACAGAACAAATAACTGAAAGATACAAACAAATACAAATTGACAAATTTAATTCAATGTTCAATTAACTTACCGCCTGTAGAGCTGGCACTGTCACTGGTATGGCTTTTATTTGCACAAAATCGTAAGTGCCATTACTTTCTGTGGCTTGCTCGAAGTTGTCACAGTAGCCGTTTAAAACAGACATAAAGTCTAGAACGTTCGGTGACAAATCTTAATAGAATAAATATAACTTTGGAAATTAGAGGTTAAGCTCAATTTGTCAAGCAATTTCAACAAATTATGGACATTTCACCACTATGTGGACAAATTTACTTTCAATTGCAAATATTTTTTACTTCATTTGTTCCTTCATTTGTTGCTTTATTTTAGGTCACTCTGCTTGCCATCAATGGACATGGCGAAAATAATCACAAGTTGAGTTGTATCGATAGCTATAACAATTTGCGTTTGTTAGACATTACGATTTATAGCGACATTTTTGGAGAGTCTGATTTCACTTTCCTCTCTAGCCCCCTAACCACTAGACCAGGTTGGCTAGACCGCATCTGGGTGCTCACATCGTGGCCCTGGTTTACAACAACGAAATTGTCGTGTCCCAGCTTAGCTCGCTTGCTGTACTTAAATTTCACGACATCAACAATGTCACAACACCTAAAAAAGTATCGTAAATTTATTTTGTTTAGCCATCATGATAACACACAACATCACATCTCTGTCACTACATCCAGAATTGACATGGTAAGATCATATTGTTTCTAGTGGGTTAGGATATTTTGACACCCCCTTTCCATATACTTTTGATGGATTTCCCTGGATGTTAGCTACATATGGACCAGACATGCATATCAAAAAGACTAAAACTATGATCATAAACAACAGATAATGCTCAAAACCTAGACGTGAATATCAAAGTTGAACGAATATTCCTCTCAAAGCTACAACTACATTGGCCATAATGACAAAGAAGAAAAAAAAAGGTATGTTAGAAGCTTTACGAGATAAGTGGACAACACAGATTAAACGACGTTTCGGCCCAATAGGCCTTCAGCAGGAAGGCATATTTGGGTTCTTTGGTCTATCTACTATGCCATGCTATTTATAGTTCTCCTCCTCTAGTCCCCAATGAGACGCTTCGGTGTTCTCCTCTATACATTTTTTCGGTGCTCCCCCACTTTTCTCTCCCCCTGACAACAAAGACAAAAAGTGCGTCGATACTAAAAAATGTGATTATTGACACTATATACTCTAAGTGACGTCATAAGTCTTGAGATGGTTCTGTCTTCCATTCTTTTAAACCGCTGCCTCGCTCTACAAGAGTGACTATACTGTACTACATATTGACTCAGATGTCACTATAGTGTTGAGAATGTTAAAATGAATTTAACAAAGTGTAGCAGTGTCCACTGTTATATGTGAACATTCATGAACAAAAATTAGCGTATAAAATAAAGTCAAGTTATTAGATCATGACTGCGAGTTTGCACTAATTAGGTTGTTATCTGATAATGAAATGATGAATTAAGTAATAAACACAACTACACTTGTAGATATCAGTGCAATGAACATCGAGCAGAGGAAAAGTCACGACACAGTAAACTATTAATAGAACGTCAAACAGCACGATAAGCACCATACATGATACAAATAACCAAAAAAATACACACATACACAGATATAAAAAAAAACAGAGGCAAAGTTAAAGCATTTAATCGCGGTTACATAGCAAATTAAACGTGATAATTGTAAAATTTTAACGTTACTGTATCATTGGACAGATTTGAGACAAATAATATAAAAGGTTGTTATTATTTTCATAAATCTTGAGGTCATGTTTATATGGGAATGTTATTCACAAACAATTTTAGAGAGACAGGGAGACAGACAGAACAAAAAACTGAAAGATACAAACAAATACAAATTGACAAATTTAATTCAATGTTCAATTAACTTACCGCCTGTAGAGCTGGCACTGTCACTGGTATGGCTTTTATTTGCACAAAATCGTAAGTGCCATTACTTTCTGTGGCTTGCTCGAAGTTGTCACAGTAGCCGTTTAAAACAGACATAAAGTCTAGAACGTTCGGTGACAAATCTTAATAGAATAAATATAACTTTGGAAATTAGAGGTTAAGCTCAATTTGTCAAGCAATTTCAACAAATTATGGACATTTCACCACTATGTGGACAAATTTACTTTCAATTGCAAATATTTTTTACTTCATTTGTTCCTTCATTTGTTGCTTTATTTTAGGTCACTCTGCTTGCCATCAATGGACATGGCGAAAATAATCACAAGTTGAGTTGTATCGATAGCTATAACAATTTGCGTTTGTTAGACATTACGATTTATAGCGACATTTTTGGAGGATCTGATTTCACTTTCCTCTCTAGCCCCCTAACCACTAGACCAGGTTGGCTAGACCGCATCTGGGTGCTCACATCGTGGCCCTGGTTTACAACAACGAAATTGTCGTGTCCCAGCTTAGCTCGCTTGCTGTACTTAAATTTCACGACATCAACAATGTCACAACACCTAAAAAAGTATCGTAAATTTATTTTGTTTAGCCATCATGATAACACACAACATCACATCTCTGTCACTACATCCAGAATTGACATGGTAAGATCATATTGTTTCTAGTGGGTTAGGATATTTTGACACCCCCTTTCCATATACTTTTGATGGATTTCCCTGGATGTTAGCTACATATGGACCAGACATGCATATCAAAAAGACTAAAACTATGATCATAAACAACAGATAATGCTCAAAACCTAGACGTGAATATCAAAGTTGAACGAATATTCCTCTCAAAGCTACAACTACATTGGCCATAATGACAAAGAAGAAAAAAAAAGGTATGTTAGAAGCTTTACGAGATAAGTGGACAACACAGATTAAACGACGTTTCGGCCCAATAGGCCTTCAGCAGGAAGGCATATTTGGGTTCTTTGGTCTATCTACTATGCCATGCTATTTATAGTTCTCCTCCTCTAGTCCCCAATGAGACGCTTCGGTGTTCTCCTCTATACATTTTTTCGGTGCTCCCCCACTTTTCTCTCCCCCTGACAACAAAGACAAAAAGTGCGTCGATACTAAAAAATGTGATTATTGACACTATATACTCTAAGTGACGTCATAAGTCTTGAGATGGTTCTGTCTTCCATTCTTTTAAACCGCTGCCTCGCTCTACAAGAGTGACTATACTGTACTACATATTGACTCAGATGTCACTGTAGTGTTGAGAATGTTAAAATGAATTTAACAAAGTGTAGCAGTGTCCACTGTTATATGTGAACATTCATGAACAAAAATTAGCGTATAAAATAAAGTCAAGTTATTAGATCATGACTGCGAGTTTGCACTAATTAGGTTGTTATCTGATAATGAAATGATGAATTAAGTAATAAACACAACTACACTTGTAGATATCAGTGCAATGAACATCGAGCAGAGGAAAAGTCACGACACAGTAAACTATTAATAGAACGTCAAACAGCACGATAAGCACCATACATGATACAAATAACCAAAAAAATACACACATACACAGATATAAAAAAAAACAGAGGCAAAGTTAAAGCATTTAATCGCGGTTACATAGCAAATTAAACGTGATAATTGTAAAATTTTAACGTTACTGTATCATTGGACAGATTTGAGACAAATAATATAAAAGGTTGTTATTATTTTCATAAATCTTGAGGTCATGTTTATATGGGAATGTTATTCACAAACAATTTTAGAGAGACAGGGAGACAGACAGAACAAAAAACTGAAAGATACAAACAAATACAAATTGACAAATTTAATTCAATGTTCAATTAACTTACCGCCTGTAGAGCTGGCACTGTCACTGGTATGGCTTTTATTTGCACAAAATCGTAAGTGCCATTACTTTCTGTGGCTTGCTCGAAGTTGTCACAGTAGCCGTTTAAAACAGACATAAAGTCTAGAACGTTCGGTGACAAATCTTAATAGAATAAATATAACTTTGGAAATTAGAGGTTAAGCTCAATTTGTCAAGCAATTTCAACAAATTATGGACATTTCACCACTATGTGGACAAATTTACTTTCAATTGCAAATATTTTTTACTTCATTTGTTCCTTCATTTGTTGCTTTATTTTAGGTCACTCTGCTTGCCATCAATGGACATGGCGAAAATAATCACAAGTTGAGTTGTATCGATAGCTATAACAATTTGCGTTTGTTAGACATTACGATTTATAGCGACATTTTTGGAGAGTCTGATTTCACTTTCCTCTCTAGCCCCCTAACCACTAGACCAGGTTGGCTAGACCGCATCTGGGTGCTCACATCGTGGCCCTGGTTTACAACAACGAAATTGTCGTGTCCCAGCTTAGCTCGCTTGCTGTACTTAAATTTCACGACATCAACAATGTCACAACACCTAAAAAAGTATCGTAAATTTATTTTGTTTAGCCATCATGATAACACACAACATCACATCTCTGTCACTACATCCAGAATTGACATGGTAAGATCATATTGTTTCTAGTGGGTTAGGATATTTTGACACCCCCTTTCCATATACTTTTGATGGATTTCCCTGGATGTTAGCTACATATGGACCAGACATGCATATCAAAAAGACTAAAACTATGATCATAAACAACAGATAATGCTCAAAACCTAGACGTGAATATCAAAGTTGAACGAATATTCCTCTCAAAGCTACAACTACATTGGCCATAATGACAAAGAAGAAAAAAAAAGGTATGTTAGAAGCTTTACGAGATAAGTGGACAACACAGATTAAACGACGTTTCGGCCCAATAGGCCTTCAGCAGGAAGGCATATTTGGGTTCTTTGGTCTATCTACTATGCCATGCTATTTATAGTTCTCCTCCTCTAGTCCCCAATGAGACGCTTCGGTGTTCTCCTCTATACATTTTTTCGGTGCTCCTTACCCCTCATTCGTTTTTATTGTACCCCACTCTCAGACATCTCACTCTTACCGCCTTTTGAGCACCTGTTAGTCTACTGTTCTAATCTTTCTCCTTTGTGTTTGCACACTGACCCCTGTATGAACTCCTCTGGTTCTCTGTGCATTTGCGCACATTTCTGCACATTCACGACAACCACACTTAGGTTCCTTTTCCTTTTCATTTTGACCTCGCCTGACACACAGGATAGACATTTTTATTTTCTTTAACATATTTCTATTATTTTTGTTTTGGATGTTTCGTTATTAGTTTTACTTACAAACGTCGTTTAATCTGTGTTGTCCACTTATCTCGTAAAGCTTCTAACATATCATTTTTTTCTTTTTTTTTTATTGTTCCTCACATTCAGCTTTACTGCAGCGTCGAATTTTTATGCATTTATTTGCATTTCTTTGCTTTAACCCCTTACATTGGACATACTATAACCAGTGATGGAAAATGTACAACTGAAATAAACAAAAGAATAAGAATCGTAAAAAGTAATTGTAATGTCATGAACAAATACCAACATCAAAACAAATAACACCAGGACTAAAACTAAGAATAGCAAAATGTTATATCTTCTCAATATTCCTGTATATTACAGAAACATGGAGATTAGAGAAGAAAACGGAACAGAAAATTGAAGCCTTTGAAAAGTGGCTTCATAGAAGAAAAGGTAGAATTTTATGGAAAGAAAAGAAAACAAACGACGAAGTCTTAAAACAACTAAAGATGAAAAGAGAACTACTAAATACAATTCAAACAAGACAAATGAGATTTTTGGGCCATATTAAAAGACACAATAGCCTAATAAAAGTAATCATGGGATGGAAAATACAAGGTTAAAAAGGCAGAGGCAGACCAAAACTAACATGGACGAATAGCATCAAAAGATGGACAAGTCAACCTATGACAACCTGCACCATCAAAGTAAGAGACAGAGGGGAATGGCTCTTCGTGGTTAGAAACCTTTCCTGCGGATACGGCATTCAATGAATGAATTTGATGGAACAGGGAGATAATCGTGGGAAAGATAAGGGAGATAATCGTGGGAAAGATAAGGGAGATAATCGTGGGAAAGATAAGGGAGATAATCGTGGGAAAGATACGGGAGATAATCGTGGGAAAGATAAGGGAGGTAATCGTAGAAATATAAAGGTTGGGAGATAGTCGTGAAATTATAAGGTGGGGGAAGGAGTCATGAAATTATAAGGTGGGGTAGGGGGGAGTAGTCGTGAAATTTTAAGATGGGTGGGGAAGTCATGAAATTATAAGGTGGGGTAGGGGAGTAGTCGTGAAATTTTAAGGTTGGTGGGTGGGGGGAGTCGTGAAATTATAAGGTTGGTGGGTGGGGGGAGTCGTGAAATTATAAGGTGGGAGAGGGGGGGGTAGTCGTGAAATTACTAGGTGGGTGGTGTGGGGGGGTAGTCGTGAAATTATAAGGTGGGGGGGGGTTAGTCGTGAAATTATAAGGTGGGTGGTGTGGGGGTTGTCGTGAAATTATAAGGTGGGGGGGGGGGGGGTTAGTCGTGAAATTAAAAAAAAAAGATAATGCGGCGGTAACTGATGACGATAATATTTTAACAGATAAGAACAATTAAAATGACCGACTCATAGCTGACTAGTTGATTGGATTTTTTATTGGATTTTAATGGTTTTTAAAGGGTTTTAGAATGGCGGCACGGAATGTACGGTGTGGTGGTGGAGAGATAAACAGTTACCGACAAATAGTTAAGAAGAATTAAAAGGGAAACCTCATATTTGACCGACTGGTATTTTTAATTTGTATTTTAATGTCAACGGGGACAGTTTACCGCTCAACGCAGAGACGGCTTCCGACAACTGTTACCACCTCAACTTAATTTCATAAGTCTCTGAACGATACACTGATTACCCCATCTGAGAATATCTATCCTTTCAGAGCGTTACTGCTGGAGGTTAAAGATACACTGATTACGCCATCTGAGAATATCTACCCTTTCAGAGCGTTGCTGGAGGTTAAAGATACACTGATTACGCCATCTGAGAATATCTACCCTTTCAGAGCGTTGCTGGAGGTTAAAGATATACTGATTACCCCATCTGAGAATATCTATCCTTTCAGAGCGTTGCTGGAAGTTAAAGATACACTGATTACGCCATCTAAGAATATCTACCCTTTCAGAGCGTTGCTGGAGGTTAAAGATACACTGATTACGCCATCTGAGAATATCTACCCTTTCAGAGCGTTGCTGGAGGTTAAAGATACACTGATTACGCCATCTGAGAATATCTACCCTTTCAGAGCGTTGCTGGAGGTTAAAGATACACTGATTACCCCATCTGAGAATATCTATCCTTTCAGAGCGTTGCTGGAAGTTAAAGATACACTGATTACGCCATCTGAGAATATCTACCCTTTCAGAGCGTTGCTGGAGGTTAAAGATACACTGATTACCCCATCTGAGAATATCTATCCTTTCAGAGCGTTGCTGGAGGTTAAAGATACACTGATTACCCCATCTGAGAATATCTATCCTTTCAGAGCGTTACTGCTGGAGGTTAAAGATACACTGATTACGCCATCTGAGAATATCTACCCTTTCAGAGCGTTGCTGGAGGTTGAAGATACACTGATTACCCCATCTGAGAATATCTACCCTTTCAGAGCGTTGCTGGACGTTAAAGATACACTGATTACCCCATCTGAGAATATCTATCCTTTCAGAGCGTTGCTGGAGGTTAAAGATACACTGATTACTCCATCTGAGAATATCTATCCTTTCAGAGCGTTGCTGGAGGTTAAAGATACACTGATTACCCCATCTGAGAATATCTATCCTTTCAGAGCGTTGCTGGAGGTTAAAGATACACTGATTACTCCATCTGAGAATATCTACCCTTTCAGAGCGTTGCTGGAGGTTAAAGATACACTGATTACTCCATCTGAGAATATCTACCCTTTCAGAGCGTTACTGCTGGACGTTAAAGATACACTGATTACGCCATCTGAGAATATCTACCCTTTCAGAGCGTTGCTGGAGGTTAAAGATACACTGATTACTCCATCTCAGAATGTCTATCCTTTCAGAGCGTTACTGCTGGAGGTTAAAGATACACTGATTACGCAATCTGAGAATATCTACCCATTCAGGGCGTTGCTGGAGGTTAAAGATACACTGATTACCCCATCTGAGAATATCTATCCTTTCAGAGCGTTACTGCTGGAGGTTAAAGATACACTGATTACTCCATCTGAGAATATCTATCCTTTCAGAGCGTTACTGCTGGCGGTTAAAGATACACTGATTACTCCATCTGAGAATATCTACCCTTTGAGAGCGTTGCTGGAGGTTAAAGATGCACTGATTACGCCATCTGAGAATATCTATCCTTTCAGAGCGTTGCTGGAGGTTAAAGATACACTGATTACGCCATCTGAGAATATCTACCCTTTCAGAGCGTTGCTGGAGGTTAAAGATACACTGATTACTCCATCTGAGAATATATATCCTTTCAGAGCGTTGCTGGAAGTTAAAGATACACTGATTACGCCATCTGAGAATATCTACCCTTTCAGAGCGTTGCTGGAGGTTAAAGATACACTGATTACTCCATCTGAGAATATCTATCCTTTCAGAGCGTTGATGGAGGTTAAAGATACACTGATTACTCCATCTGAGAATATCTACCCTTTCAGAGCGTTGCTGGAGGTTAAAGATACACTGATTACGCCATCTGAGAATATCTACCCTTTCAGAGCGTTGCTGGAGGTTAAAGATACACTGATTACCCCATCTGAGAATATCTACCCTTTCAGAGCGTTGCTGGAGGTTAAAGATACACTGATTACCCCATCTGAGAATATCTATCCTTTCAGAGCGTTGCTGGAGGTTAAAGATACACTGATTGCCCCATCTGAGAATATCTATCCTTTCAGAGCGTTGCTGGAGGTTAAAGATACACAGATTACGCCATCTGAGAATATCTACCCTTTCAGAGCGTTGCTGGAGGTTAAAGATACACTGATTACGCCATCTGAGAATATCTACCCTTTCAGAGCGTTGCTGGAGGTTAAAGATACACTGATTACTCCATCTGAGAATATCTATCCTTTCAGAGCGTTGCTGGAGGTTAAAGATACACTGATTACTCCATCTGAGAATATCTATCCTTTCAGAGCGTTACTGCTGGAGGTTAAAGATACACTGATTACGCCATCTGAGAATATCTATCCTTTCTGAGCGTTGCTGGAGGTTAAAGATACACTGATTACTCCATCTGAGAATATCTATCCTTTCAGAGCGTTGCTGGAGGTTAAAGATACACTGATTACGCCATCTGAGAATATCTACCCTTTCAGAGCGTTGATGGAGGTTAAAGATACACTGATTACTCCATCTGAGAATATCTATCCTTTCAGAGCGTTGCTGGAGGTTAAAGATACACTGATTACTCCATCTGAGAATATCTATCCTTTCAGAGCGTTACTGCTGGAGGTTAAAGATACACTGATTACTCCATCTGAGAATATCTATCCTTTCAGAGCGTTGCTGGAGGTTAAAGATACACTGGCAACTTTGAAGATACACAATGTGATTCTAACAAAGGTTTTAAAATGCGTCGCGATTTGGAAGCTCGGTGTTACGAGATGATTAGGATAGAGTGTTTTAACTGATCTCTTTGTGCAAGACCGTTACATGTTAAACAGAGTGGACGTAAACAACAAACTCACACTCTCTAAAGATGTGTTTATGATGATGACTCACGATACGTTGGTGGGTTATAAAAAGGTAATCACAAATGCCCCGCTGGTGGTGAGGAAAGCTAAATTAAACCCATCTAATTCTCTGGTCAACGACAAGGCTCTTTTCAAGAGCAACGCTCCTTACCCCATTAAAAGGGTTACTATCGAGACTTTATCCATCGCTAGAGGAATGCACTCTCATGTCTAAGATAATTTATTCCTGAGAAAAAAAAAAACAGGGTTGTGGGTAGCCTGGTCAACTCAGCCTCTTTTAACGGTGTTTATAACCCAAACCATCCAATTGTTAATTATTTGGCTGTGACGCATTTCAACCTGATCGTAGACAGAAGTGTTACCGGGAAACATCGAACTCTTATTCATCTCTCTCTCTCTCTCTCTCTTCTCCGCTATTAAATACGAGTATAAGTATTACTCGATATATTTATAATATTGTGTTCCTATATGTAAACGCTAAATGTATGTATTACTTACTGTGGAAAGCTTTTTTGTCTAGGATTTTTATTTAAGTTATTCTGTCTATTTTTCCCTCACTTATCACTACATGTGACAAAGTGATTGGTCCTTCGGTGTTTTGCTCGTTGTTTGACCGTTATTACCGTCTTATCGTTGTTTCTACACTGTTTGACCGTTATTACCGTCTTATCGTTGTTTCTACACTGTTTGACCGTTATTACCGACTTATCGTTGTTTCTACACTGTTTGACCGTTATTACCGACTTATCGTTGTTTCTACACTGTGTGACCGTTATTACCGACTTATCGTTGTTTCTACACTGTGTGACCGTTATTACCGACTTATCGTTGTTTCTACACTGTGTGACCGTTATTAGCGACTTATCGTTGTTTCTACACTGTGTGACCGTTATTATCGACTTATCGTTGTTTGTACACTGTTTGACCGTTATTACCGACTTATTATTGTTTCTACACTGTTTGACCGTTATTACCGACTTATTATTGTTTGTACACTGTGTGACAGTTATTACCGACTTATTATTGTTTGTACACTGTGTGACCGTTATTACCGACTTATTATTGTTTGTACACTGTGTGACCGTTATTACCGACTTATTATTGTTTGTACACTGTGTGACCGTTATTGCCGACTTATCATTGTTTCTACACTGTTTGACCGTTATTACCGACTTATTATTGTTTCTACACTGTTTGACCGTTATTACCGACTTATTATTGTTTGTACACTGTGTGACCGTTATTACCGACTTATTATTGTTTGTACACTGTGTGACCGTTATTGCCGACTTATCATTGTTTCTACACTGTTTGACCGTTATTACCGACTTATTATTGTTTCTACACTGTTTGACCGTTATTACCGACTTATTATTGTTTCTACACTGTTTGACCGTTATTGCCGACTTACCATTGTTTCTACACTGTTTGACCGTTATTACCGACTTATTATTGTTTCTACACTGTTTGACCGTTATTACCGACTTATCGTTGTTTCTACACTGTGTGAACGTTATCACCGACTTATTGTTGTTTGTGCACTGTTTGACACTGTTATTTTCTTTTTCCCACTCTAGTGATGACGGGGAGCTTATTCCATCCTGGGATAAAATTAGGGACTCGGGATAAGAGTATGTGGGGATAAATGTGCTATGGTTAGCATTATTTTAACGTTAATCTAAATAAACGAGCCATTGACTTTGATTGCAAATAATATATACATTGTATATCTGAATAAGGGAGCCGCGATAGCTCAGTGATTAGTGAACTGGACTACAAAGGACAAGGGGTAGAGTTCGATCCCAGCCGACGGCTTTCGGGTTCACCCAGCCATAAATGGGTAACAGATTTTTCTGGGAAAGTAAAGCGGCGCGGGCGTAAAATATCGACCACATTACCCTTAAAATCATGTGCCGAAAGTATGTAAAATGTATGGTCACTAACACCACATTCCCTATACGTCACTTGGTGTGACGGGGGTACTTTACTTTTTTTAAATATCTGAATAAATCTGAATATGTTACAATTGTTTTCTTGAGAATGACTTCGGTATTCCGAAACATGTTGTAAGTAATTTTATTTAATTATAATATTTTAAAAATGTGTAATAATTAAGAATTGTAATAAATATGTGTATATTTGTAAAGACATTATAATTGTTTTCTTGATGCAAAATAAATATCCCAACCGTCGCTTCATTACTTTTGTATGTCTGAGTAAGTTTATATCTGTGTGTGTGTGTGTTTAAGAAATAAACCTTATTCAAATAAAACCACGAAATAAATAAACCACGATTCAACCAATTCCCCATCTACATATTGACACCAGCATCTATTAGACAAAAATGCAGCTAGCCCAGACCACTTTTATATTTTCTATGAATATTCTATATTCATTTTTGGGGTTCACTTTATATACTCCTCCCCACCCTCCCCATCATCATAGATAGATAGTTAGACAGACAGACAGACAGACAGTTAGAAAGACAGACAGATAGACAGACAGACATATAGACAGACAGACAGACAGATAGACAGATAGACAGAAAGAGAGATAGACAGATATATAGATAGGTAGATAGGCAGGCAGGCAGGCAGGTAGAGGACTGTATGCCTGTCCATAACCTGACAGTTTAACAATCTGTGCATGTGATCAGTTCCCTGTCTCCCTGACTCTATCAGCGTCTCGTTAACTTTATTATAATTGTTGATGGCCTGTCCATTTCATTTCCTTTTGTTCTGAAAATATTTTCCCTCACCTGCTTTGTTCCCAGCGATCATCATCAAACTCAATATCAGAATCATCGACCAGGTCATGTTTGCTGAAGGTTTAACTCGAACGATGCTTGTGAGTCGTGTTGTCTTGTCTGAAACACTTTTAACTGAAACAAGGTATAACTTTGATTAACAATTTTGTTAACAATAATAAAGCAAGCTAATTGAACAATTACATTTAGTACTGAATGTTAATGCATCTTTATTTCATTTTATATTGTGTCACTGTTAGTGAATATTTTATTCATTGTTTTTTAAAAGTAGTATCCTCAGGTCCAGGTTTACTTTTGCCAGTTATAGATGGCAGAAGAAGAGTGTTTTATGTATTAAGTGGTAGTTATTTTGTGCCGAACAGATTGATCAGATTGCCTCCTGCTGCGAAGCTCTGTACAAAGAGTTTCCTGCTACTGGAGTAACTGACAAGAGTCCACATTTACAGAGGCTGTTATCGAAGTGTATTTCTCCTCATTTTTCCATCATGGCAGACAGAATAAGATTATTACAATCGTGTGTCAACCTCAAAACCAGTGCATCCACACAGCATCCGTTATACCGTGAATTTAGGAGTACAAAAGAAAGGACGTTACAGAGAGGAAAAACGTGCATGAGTTAGGTTGTTGATATTTTTTTTGCAAGTGTGTTCATTAGAGGACATAGAAACTGGTGAAGAATTACACGAGTAACATCAGAGCGATGTAAGATCTTTCCAGTAGTCATCAAGCTGGACAGAGAATGTAGACAACATAATCCCTTAGTCGTTGAGGCAGAAGTGCAGACCTTGATTTTAGAGAACTCTTCTGTGAATGACGCAATAATTGACACAGATGGGTCTGTTTGTTTGGCACGTACGGAGCTCTTGGGTTATTGAGTTATTTGCGGGTCATCATCATTGCACTCCGAACATGTCCATAGGTGCTCAGATCCCCTCCTCAGCAATTCCCTCAGTGTCCAGCGACTGACGACTCCAGTTCTATGTTGGTTGATAAGTCTTCTTACACGGCCACCAAGTTTCTCATTTCTGGCCGTGCCCATCTTAACTCCCATTTCCATCATCCGAAGAAGTGACGTTGATCTGTGTTTGTCGAAGTCCCGTGCTCTTCCAACATCTCGAAGGGCATTGATGATGTCCGCCCGATCCATCGGTTGCCCGTCCTCAACGACAGCGCAGCTAGCCAACCTGTCCGCTCTCTCATTTCCCCGTACTCCCGCATGTCCAGGGACATAGACAAAGGTGACCTTACGTATTTTGGATTTCTGCAACGACTCTACCCATTGCATGCGTACATAGCCCGCCTCCAATTTTTTTATCATGCTCATCGAATCACTCAGTCTACATGCGTGGATGTAGTCTTGTGACTCTAAGCATTTGAATGCCTTGGTCACTGCCATCACGACGTATGCACCACTGTCTTCCTTGGCTATTCTGCCTGCTGAGCGTGCTGTAAATGCCCATGCACTTCTTTCGTGTCGTCTTACAGATCCGTCTGTATAGATGACTGCATCTTTCTCATCGGTATTATCGCAGATGAGACCGTTGACCTCAGCATTAACAACGACCGGGTTCTGTTCCCTACTTTTCCTGTCGAGTGTGACAATAGCTCTTGGGTATTAGCGGCAAAGGTTGGAGTTTCAACTGTGCACGACGAAAGATCAGCTTTCGCGTTGATTACAACAGTTTAACTATGGAAGTTAGGACTATCACTAAATTATTGACATGGCGTGAAACACAGACTTATACACATATTTTTTGTCTCAGTGACTCAAAGACTATGTTGAGGGAGATCGCAACTGGCTGGGCTCGACGGTAGCGGTTAGTCTCTATTAGGAGTGTGGAGATCAAGCCTAACAAAAGTCTGCCTTATTGTCGAAACTGATATAAGAAGTAATGGACGTGCTGACAGGCTTGTGTTTGGCTGTCGTGGGGTGCGGAAGAGCAATTGGTTGTGCCTTCAAGGACACCGGACGAATGACTGACTCGAACAAATAACTCTGAATCCGTTAACGTGGAAAAAAAAAAACTACATGGATATCACATCAATGTGGAGCTGCCGGAAGCGATTGCGATGCAGGAATCCAAAGAAGTCTTAAAAACCAACGTAGCACCGGTTATTTATGATATATTACGGAGGAGACTTGAGCACTAATGGGCTTGTCTAAAATGCAATGATTATGACCCGACAACTAAACTAAGTTAAGAGGGTATACGTAATAATGCCAAGTTGCAGGAGACCTGCTGATAGGGAGAATAATAACAATTTATTGCTACTGCATTAGAGAGGGAAGAACATAAAAGGACCCGACGTCTCAACCTGAAAAGGTCGTCTACGTGGACATATACAATATACAAACACAGAAACTAGTAAAAATAAATGAATGAGTACTTATCTGAACTCTGCGGCGGTTAAGTAAGCATTTGGCAGAACGCTGAATATATATGTAAACGACTAGCTTGTGGACAACAATGATGGTAAACCAATACTTCATATCAGCGATGTGTGACAAGTTGTGTGGTTATGCTTGAATAATGAGAAGGTTAAGTGATACTGAAGATAGGAATTTGTACAAAATTGTTTTGTTAAATTAAATGCTGCAACCATGTTGAAGGAATATGTCATGAAGTGATGCGACATTCTGGACAGAAAGACCTTCTGCAGCGACATAGGCAGTATAGAAACACTGAGGCAAACAAAACAATAATGTAAATGTGAACTTATTTGAATCTGTCCCAACATGTCACGCCAATAACTTATACCTCTACAGTTATTTTTAATTCTTTTTATTAACCTCGGACTAAGCCATTTTCTTTGAAAACTATATCCCTGTAAGTTGCTGAGTTATAACGGAATCCCCATAAAGTTTATTAACCTGATAAAAACAATGTATGAAGGAACAAAATGTAGTTTGGTGCATGAAGGACAGCTTACAGAAGTTTTAGAAATAAGAACAGGAGTAAGGCAGGGATGTCTTCTGTCTCCATTTCTCTTTCTACTGGCCATAGATTGGATTATGAAAATAACTCAAAACAAAGGAAATGGAATCTATTGTCATTGACCAAGCAACTTGATGATTTAGACTTTGTTGATGATATAACTATCCTATCATACAGTCATCATAAGATGCAGGATAAAATGAGCTTACTCGATGAAGATCCCAACAACTAGGACCGAAAATTAATAGAGATAGGACCAACATTTGGAGAATTAATGCAGTTGGCAATAACCAAATAAAACTAGGAGAAATACCTCTACTAGACGTACAATCTTACATATATCTGGGCAGTAATATAGATACAGAGGGAGGAACAGAAAATTATACCAAAATAAGGATATCAAAAGCAAGAGGAGCTTTCATTGCACTGGGAAACATATGGAAGTCCAAAGAAATTAGGTTAAATACAAAAATAAAAATGTTAAGTCAGTCTTATTATGTGCTGTGAAACACGGAGAACAACAAAATTGACAATCATGAAGGTACATACTCTAATTAATGGATGTTTATGCAGAATAAAAGGATGGAAATGGCAGGACAAAATCACTAACATAAAATTATAAAACTGTACTAGTCAAATACCAGTGGATAAAGAGATACAGCGAAGACAATGGCGCTGGATAGGACACACACTGCGGAAGCCATCTGAGGGTATTACACAACAGGCCTTTTTTTGGAATCCCAAGGGGGAAAGACTGAGAGGAAGACCTTGGAATATTCTTGGAGAAGACAGATAGAAGCAGAGATGAAGATGATGAGGAAGACATGGAATGATCTTAAAATAATGGCAAGAAACAAATCGACTTGGAAAGTGTTTGTTGAAGACCTATGCTCCACAGGGAGCTGAAAGAAAGAGGAAGAATTATCTTTTCTGGTCACTCCAATCGCTAGTAAAGCCATCATTTTGTGATTATTATCAGAACTAGGACAAAGCAATCAGTTAAACTTGGCAGAAAAAGTATATCTTCCTCTCGCACTCTCCTTCACTCTCTCACTCTTTAACTTACTCATTCTTTCTCATTCCATCTCTCACATACTTTCACTCAGTCTCTTAATCTCCCTCTCTCTCACTCTCTATTTCACATTCAGAATCTCTCTTACCCTCTCTCACTCTTTCTCTCACTGTCTCTCATACACACTCTCTTTCACTCACTCCCTCACACACTTTAACTCAATCTCACCAACTCTCTCAATTTCGCACTCCATCTCACACACACTCTCTCATTCTCTCTAACTCTCTCTTACTCTCTCTTACTCTCTCTTACTCTCTCTTACTCTCTCGTACTCTCTCTTACTCTCTCTCTCTCTTCCACCTACTCCCTCCTCTCACTCTTTTAAAAACACACACTCATTATCTCTCCCTCATTCTGTTTTCTCTAATCCCTCCGACTGTCAGCCTCATCCTCTCATACTCTCTCACAATCTATCTCACTCTCAGTCTCTATATCATTCTCTCACACAATTTCACTCTCTCTCTCACTCATTCAGTCCTTCTCTCATTTTCTCTTTCTCTCTCACTCTTCCAATCTCTAACATTCACTCTTTCACACCCTCTTACACTCTTTTACTTTCTCTCTCTCTCTCACTCTCTCACTTACTCGCACTCAATCTCATACGCTCTCCCCCTTTCACTTGAACTCTCTCACTCTCGTCACTCTCTCTCTCTCTTTCTCACTCTCATACTTTATCTTTCACTCACTCACTCTTTCACATTCTCTCTCATCCTCTTTCACTCTCTCATTCTCTCTCACACTATTTCAATCATTATGACACTCTCTTTCACTCCATCTCGCTCACTTTCTCAAATTCTCTCTCGCGCCCTCTCAAAATCTTCCTTTTTTTCACACTCTCTTTCTCTGTCTCTCTCTCTCTCACTGTTTTCACATTTTTTATCTCACAATCACTCACTCACACTCACTCTCTCTCACTATATTCACTATCTCTCACTCTTTCTTTCTCACTCTCTCTTTTGTTCAACAGTTTTTCAACATGACACTTTTAAATTAATGTACACAGTATCACTCCAGGCCTCTGTAATTTCCAAGAAAACATCTCTGGTACACATTATCAGAGACTGGGTGAATCGGCGAACCGTAACTGGTAGGGAAAAATGTGCCCACAATTAGGCGCTGAACCCTTATCAGCGTCACCAATAGAGCACTAAATTCTTTGTTGTCCAGGTGGAGTTTGTAAGAATGTCTGGAGGTAAAGAGATCACGATTCTTTTAGTGAATTCTTTATCAGTGAAAGGAACTGGGCAAGTCTGGCATCAGGGTCTAGAGCGTGGAGAAAAGAAAATAAAAGTCGGCACAGGAACATTTAAAGAAGAGACGATGTTAAAGTCAGAAGACAAAAGGTGCATGAGAAGGAAAACGAGGCCAGGAACTACAGAAACATCTTGTTCATTCTGCGGTCGGATTTGTCTATCCAGTATTGGCAGAATCAGTTACGGTAGAACCAGCTACGGTAGAATCAGTTACGGTAGAAGCAGCTACGGTAGAATCAGTTACGGTAGAAGCAGCTCAGTAAAACAACATCCATTAATATAACTACAACTGACAAATCATGATTGCTTGCTACCAAACGTCTGTCAAGTCGACAAAGTCCACATACATTTAAAGAGATTGACAGAATAAAATGCAGAGAACCACTGTAGAAGAATGCATTTTAATATTTGTTTTATGCTCTATAGATTAAACATTGGATTCATGGCTAGTGTTCCTGAGCTCAATTACTAGTACCCAGTATGTTCACTCATGGAAACATGCGTAACGGTCTGTTATCACAGCAGTTTGCTGACTACAAAGAATATTCAACTCAGCTCGGTGACAACAGACCGCACCATCAGATTGGCAACATGATATCATCGTACCAATGTGGAATAAAGAGAGTAGTAAGATATGCTTCAAGATTAAAGAGAATTTGAGCTACATCGAATATAGTGTTACATACAGATCAGCGGCTCTGAAATTTATTTCCTTAAAAAAATAGCATGTACTGACGTACTCATCATCATCACTGAGTGCCGCTTCGCATAGGAAGTTGGCAACCATAGAGCGCTATTCCGATCTGTCCCTTCATTTGATAGTGCAGGTTGTCATAGGTTGACGCACCCATCTTTTGATGTTACTCGTCCATGTTAGTTTTGGTCTGCCTCTGCTCATTTACTTTGTATTTTCCCTTCAAGAACTATTTATAGTAGGCTGGTGTGTCTTATAAAAAGCTCCATCAATTGTTTTTGTCTAGTCTGAATTGTGTTTAGTAGTTCTCTTTGAAATTGTATTTTTTTAAGACTTCGCCTTTTGTTTTCTGTTCTCTCCATCCAATATTTCCTCTGCATCTCTAAATCTATATTTCAAGGGCTTCAATTATTTTATGTTATCCTTTCTTGTCTTATACCCATGTTTCCGCATCACACAGGAATGTTGAGAAAATATCATATTTGGATATTCTTACTTTTAGCCATTGTTATCTGATTTGATATTAGTATATGTTTCATGGCATTGAAATTACTTTTCTTTCCATTCCTATTCTTTTGTTCATTTAAGTTTTACATTTTCCATTATGTTTTTGATTGTCATGTTTATTTGATTAAGTAATTGTTGTCTATCTATCTATCTTCCGTTCGCCTGAAGTATTGTCTATATCTGCAATGTCTTTTCCTGTATAAATGTTACTGTCTTTTGTAATTCTTGCAGTGGCCCATATAGTTTTGTCTTTAGTGTTGTATCTATGGGCCAATGGATTTTTCTCAGTCTACTATATTCAGTGCAGTCTTGAAGTATGTGTTCAGCAGTCTGGGGCGCCTGTCCACATGTACAAGTAGTTGAGGTGCCGATCTTGAATTTTGTATACTTGTATCTATGGAGTCGATTGTGTCCTGTTCTGAAGCGTATAATTATAACTTGTTCATATCTATTCATATTATGAAAGGCATCCTGATTTGGGGCTTGTGGTCTTCTGATTGATTTGACTATCTGTTTCTTATGATGGTTTGTAACCGGTGTATCTAGTTGTGTGCCTGTTGAACCTTCCTTTGCCAACTGATCTGCTTTCTCATTTCCTGGTATTCCACAGTGAGATGGGATCCACTGCAGGGCAACCCTGTGGTGCTTGCAGAGTTCAGTCAATAAGGTCTGCAGATGTGGTAATTTTCTGGATTGTAGTGCCTGGAGTACTGATCTTGCATCTGTCAAAAACACTACAGACTGCGGGCTAAGATTACTGTTCAGCAGTTTTTCTATTGCCAACTTTATTGCATGTATTTCTACATCATAATTGTGACAATATTTCCATGTTGCTATTTTATTAATATCCCTAGTGTTATTTGGGTACTCTATATATGCACCTGCTCCCCCATTCTTTACTGCATTCTGTGCTGATCCATCTGTATACACACGAATCCATAGGTCTTGTGGATATTCTTCATCCAGGAAACAGAGAGTTATTGTTTTTCGCTGTAGACTATTCTGTTCCTCTTTGTCAACTATTCCTTTCACTTCTGTCCGTATTTGAACTGATAATCCTGATTCCTCTGTCCAGGGAGTCTGTTCTGGTATGGGCAGTAGGGGGCTAACAACTCTTGGCATGTCTGGTGTTTGTCTACTAATAAGCTTGGCTTGGTGGATAGAACTGCTTCTCTTAAGTCGCCCCAATGCAAGATTTTGGAATCGGTCCTTCATTGGATGTCTCGGCATGCAAGCAAATTTTTCTGCCTGTATCAGCACCTTTGTGTCCCTCCGTTCTCTCAGTGCTGGTATCCTCCACAATTTCTCCATCTCCAATATTGGTGTTGATTTCATTGCTCCTGTGATGACCCTAAGTGCCTGGTTTTGTACTTTATCCAGTTCTTGCAGTGTGGTGTTTGATGCTGACATGAAATGACTATGGGTAACACCTGGTTCAAACAACACCCTAGGCGACTATGGACATGGCAAAGCCCAGACAAAAAAGTACACAATCAAATTGATTTTATACTGGTACAGAGAAGATTCATGAATGGGCTAACATCGGTTAAAACAAGGCCAGGAGCAGATTGCAATAGTGACCATGTACCAGTAGTTGGAAAGATAAGAATAAAACTGCGGAAGGCACAGAAATCACCAAGAAATATAAAATTAGAACTAGATATGCTAAGAGTAGATAAACAGATGAGTGATAAGTACAGCACGATAGTACAAAATATATATAATGCTATTGAGAAAATACAGGACATCCAGGAGCAGTGGGAAATGCTCAAACAATCGATTCAACAAACATCAAAAGAAGTAATACCAGTAACCAAAAGAATCAACAGAAAGAAAAGGATGACAGAAAAAAAATTACAACTAATGGATGAAAGAAGAAAACATAAGAAAGAAGAACGGACATACAAAATATTGCACAAAGAGATCCAGAACAAATGCAGAGAACCAAAGGAGGGATGGTTAAAACAGAGATGTGAAGAAATGGAAAAACAACAAAAGAAAGACTCAAAATTTATGCACAATCAATTAAATGAATTAACAGGAAGAAAAGAAGTCAAAGTTTCAGGATGTGTGAAATCAAAGGAAGGAAATATAATAATGGGACAGGAGAAGACAATGGAAAGATGGACAGAACATATCATTCAACTCTATGATGATGAAATGCCATAATTAAACAATTCAAATGAAGACACAGGACCACCAATAATGCTGAGTGAAGTGGAGGACGCAATTCAACACATGAAAAGAGGCAAAGCTCCATGTCCCGACAATATAACAATCAAAGAGTTAAATGCATTAGGAGAGCTGGGAGTACAAGTTATAACAAAATTACTCAATCACATATATAACAATGGACACATACCAGAAGATCTACTAAAATCTATCTTTGTAGCCATACCGAAGAAGTCAGACGCCACTGATTGTGAAGACCATCGCACTATTAGTCTCATGAGCCATATGACGAAAATATTACTAAGAACCATCATGAGACGTGTAAGAAACAAAAAACAAAAAAAATAAATAAGTGAGGAACAATGTGGATTTGTGGAAGGAAAGGGCACCAATAATGCAATATACATCTTAAGAACATTGATAGAGAGATCTAAAAAAGTAAAGAAAGATCAATATATGTGCTTTATAGACTACACGAAAGCATTTGACAAAGTAAAGCACGTGGAAATAATCAATATGCTGGAGAAATTGAACACTGATGGCAAGGATCTGCGAATCATAAAAAAACATGTACTGGCAACAAACAGCAGCTATACGAATTAACAACCAAACAGGACACTTCCAATATATAAAACAAGGAGTCAGACAAGGCTGTGTTCTCTCACCGGATTTGTTTTCACTTTACAGCGAATATTATGAGATCAATAGTAGACAAAAAAGGAATTGAAGTCAACGGTCACAACATAAATAATTTGCGATATGCGGATGACACAGTCTTAATAGCAGAGACAGGGAACGAACTACAAGAAATGATAGACATAATAGTAAAAGAAACCAACAAGAAAGGTCTCAGTCTGAATGGTAAGAAAACAGAAGTAATGGTCATATCGAAGAAACAATCATCACCAGCATGCAGCATAAAAATAAACAGGACAAATTTGTAGTATACTAACATGATGATGATATATATACACTCACACTACACACATACACACCAGACACACACACACACACACATATATATATATATATATATATATATATATATATATATGCATATGTGCGTAACACTAAGTTTGTAGAAGGGAGACAAATAATAATAAATTAATATTATTATAGAGGGAAAATTCCGGGGCGATAATCAGCGAATCATTTCTGAGGAAGAGGTATGTTTACAACACTCGGAAAAAAATTACAAATAATCAACAAGTGCAACACGTCAAATACTTGGGCACAATAATATCATGGAATGGAAGATGCACCACGAAAATAAAAAGTAGAATAGCTCAGGCCAAAAAAAAAATTTAAGAAAATGAAAAATTTCTTATGCAACAAATCTATGTCAATAAAAATGAGCAAAGAGAGTTCATCGGTGCCATATAGGACCAATTCTGACCTACGGAAGCGAATCATGGACAGTAGACAAACAAATGAAAAGACGATTAGAGACCACAGAGATGGGATTTCTCGCCTGAGTAATTGGGAATAGGGGAGAGAATTCTTGCAGAATGTCGGGTGAGAAGAGTCGTAGCGGAGGAAACAATGGTAGTCACTAAGTTTGTAGAAGGGAGACAAATAATTATAAATGAATATTATTATAGAGGGAAAATTCCGGGGCGACAATCAGCGAATCATTTCAGAGGAAGAGGTATGTTTACAGCACTCGGAAAAAAATTACAAATAATCAACAACAGAAAAAAAACAAAGAACAATATATGGACCGAGGCAGGATCGAACCCGTACTCAGTGGCACAGCGCCTTGACACGAACAGCCAAACGCTAGGGAACAGTGCCACTCAGCTAACTACGTTTGTAGAAGACCGAGATAAGTAGAGCAGAGACACCTAAGTGATGTCTAGGAAGGAGACAGAGGAGGTAGAAATGTGGTGAGCGATATAGTTCGAGACCTCTATAGCTGTCCATGGTATTCTCAACGTTCTTCTGTAAAACCACATTTTACAGCCTCCAGTGATTTTCTCGTCTGTTGTCCACTTGTCCATGATTCACATCTATATGTTAAGTTTGGCGCTACATAACATTTAAGAACTTTTTTCTCGTTTCACTTGTCAGAAATGGATTGTACAGTATCTTCTTCGTTTTTGGAAAGCTGCTTTTGCCTGAGCCATTCTGCATCTCACCTCTGTTGTACAATCACCATCTGTACTACTCACTATAATTGCAGTAAGCGCTGATCACTCTCATATAAACCTCTGACTTTATAATCCAAATATAGACTAGAGGACTTCAATGCTGACGATCTTGAGAAATTCAAACCTGAAGATTATAAATGTTACGAAGATTGCCGATCTGAGTTCCTGAAAACTTCACGAGAAGCATTCACAGGAGAATGGACAGATTGTAGACGCGCTGTGAATGTGGTATGTCTTTGACTCACCGGTACGATAAATCGCTTTAGCAGAAGATATCAATTCAGATTGTTGAGATCATAATTATAATAAGTAGAGACTCCAACACCGAAATTAGGAACTTGTATACATATATGTGTGTGTATGTGTATATATATGTATATATATATATATATATATGTGTGTGTCTGGTGTGTATGTGTGTAGTGTGTGTGTATATATATCATCATCATCATCATCGTGTGCCCTCTCCGCAACGAAGGTTGGCTACCATGGATCGCCATTCTACTCTGTTTCTTGCTTTGATGGTGCAGGCTGACATAGATTGACTTGTCCATCTTTTGATGTTACTCGTCCATGTTAGTCTTGGTCTGCCTCTGCCTCTTTTGCCTTGTATTTTTCCTTCCAATATTACTTTTAGTAGGCTGTTGTGTCTTTTAACATGACCCAAAATTTAATTTGTCTTGTCTTAATTGTGTTCAGCAGTTCTCTTTTTATTTTCAGTTGTTTTAAAACTTCATCGTTTGTTATCTTTTGTTTCCATCCAATTCTACCTATTCTTCTATAAAACCACATTTCAAAGGCTTCAATTTTCTGTTCTGTTTTCCTGTCTAATGTCCATGTTTCTGCACCATACAGAAATATTGAGAAGATGTAACATTTTGCCATTCTTAGTTTCAGCCCTGCTGATATTTGTTTTGTTGTTAGTATATTTTTCATGGCGTTAACATTACTTTTTGCCATACCTATTCTTTTGTTTATTTCAGTTTTGCATTTTCCATCATTTGTTATAGTATGTCCTAGGTAGTTGTAACTCTGGACTGTCTTCAGATGTATTCCCTCAACTGTGATATTTAATTGTAGGTCTTGAGAATTTTCTTTGTTTATGATCATAGTTTTAGTCTTTTTGATATTCATTTGTAGTCCATATTTTTTGCTTGTTGTGTTTATCACATTAAGTAATTGTTGTAGGTCTTTAGGATTTTCTGCTAGTAGAACAGTATCATCAGCATATCTCAGGTTGTTGATTATCTTTCCATTAATGTTTAGGCCTGGCATCTCTATGATGTTTTTAAAGATTTGCTCAGTGTATAGATTGAACAAGCTTGGTGATAGGATGCTTCCTTGTCTTACTCCTCTTTTATGTCCATGGGTGTAGAGTTCTCCTTGTTATATCTTATTATTGCTGTTTGCCTCCAGTACAAATTACATATTAGTCGTATGTCTGCGTCGTCTAGGTTTATATCCTTTAGGCAGTCTATAAGTTGGTTATGGTGTATTATATTGAAAGCTTTGGTGTAGTCTATAAAACAGGCATATATTGGTTTGTTTACTTCTGTGTACTTTTCAATCAATGTTCTCATGCTGAATATGGCTTCTTTTGTCCCACTATTTTTCTTGAATCCAAATTGTTGCTCCTTCAATTCAGTATTGATTTTATTCTGAATCCTTCCCTGTATAACTTTTAGTAAAATTTTTGTTACCTGGCTCATTAGGCTTATTGTTCTGAAGTCACTGCATTCAACTGCACCATTCTTTTTAGGCAATGCAATGAAGGTTGATGTTTTTAGATCGTTTGGTATGTATCCTGTATGGTATATGTCATTGCATATGTCTGTGATCACTTCGACGCCAAACTCTTCTAGAGCCTGTATCATCTCTATCTGTATATTGTCAGGCCCTGCTGCTTTTCCCTTTTTCATTGTTTTTATGGCTTTTTCTACTTCGGATTTCAGGATTTTATAGTTGTATGTACATTTTAGGTCTGGCTTTTTGTCCCTTTCGTCATGAAATAATTCTGTTATATATTCTTGCCATCTATCTATTATATCTTTCTTGTCTGATAGCATTCTTCCCTCTTTGTTTGCTATACATCCGATTCTTGTAGCTTTTTTGTCTTTATTCGTCATTCTCTTTATTTCTGTGTGCATTTCTCTTAATTTTTGTTTACTTTCCATAGTTTCGATTTCTAGACATCTTTGGTTGAACTAGTCTTCTTTTGCCTTTTTGCACATTCTCCGTATTTCATTGTCTATATGCTTGTATCTGGCAGTGTTTTTCGCTTGTCTTCTTTCTACCATTTTTTCTAATATTTTGTCTGTTATCCATTTTTGATTTTTGTTACTTTCCTTTTTGGGCAAGGTGTTGCAGGATTCTTGCATGCGGTTTTTTATGCATTGCCATTTTGTTGTGACTTTTCCTCAGGATTTTCTCTTCTGTACTGCTCAATCCCCTCTTCTAGTAGCTTCTGATATGTGTTCTTTACTTGTACAGTATAAGTTTCTTGTACATCTTTCATTAATGCTGTTATATCTATTGGTGTTGATGCATTAGTTTATTGTTTATTATATATATATATATATATATTGTATATATATATATGGCCCTTTTCGTCTTGTCAGACGGTCTAGTGGAGGCTATTGCGTATTTTTTTGAGGTATTGTTTTTGCCGAACAGCTTCTCTCGTGGCTAATTCTACCAATGTTTGACAAACACACGCGGTCACATAATGAACAGGTCAGGCTCGCTGATCCACAGGGTTTACCATCCTTTTTCATGAGTCTCTTCTCTTCTTAGTCCTGTCTCAGCACAGTCTCAAATGTTGTTATACCGTTCCTTATACATGCTCTCCATGATGTGCGATCACTTGCCAGATGTTGCCAGTCGTTTTCACAGAATATTGTATATATATATATATATATGTATTGTGTGTATATGTTATATATGTATATATTTGTATGTGTGTATATATATATATTTATATATACACGTTTATTTACATTCATTGTGTGTGTGTATATATATATACGAGACAGAAAGTTAGGTAAACAGAAAAAAAACTGTATTCACAAAGGTGATACTCCATATAAAGAGATGCGTGGAAGTTTTCACGAGGGCTCAAGCTTAAACTATTTGTTGAGTTATAGAAAAATAACCACAAAACAAAACTTTCAGTAAATTCTCGTTTTTATTTTTCCAGTCCTGGTGACACATAATCTCTTCAAATCGTTGCATTGGCCTTCACAATGTAATTTGTAGTGGAATGAGAGCAGCTCTCTGTAGAATATAGCTGATGTAGGATAACTGTAGATACTAAAACTGCTGTGGCCATCCATGTTTGAAAAGTTCAACATCATGACAGCTTCAGTGTAGACGCCCATTAAGTGAGTTGCGCATACGTCACCATATTTCTCGTTCTAGTACTCAAAGTATTCAAATATTCCAGTCTTGTACTGTATGGGCCAATGGTATCAGTTAATTCTGGACATCAGTCAGGTTATAACAGTTAAATCAATCATAAATAGTGGTGGTAATTTTAATTGACGTTCACTTACTATCTATCTATCTACTGTCATTTCGAGCCGAAAGGCACATAAGACAGAAACACAATTTCAAAAATAGAAACCTTGCGTGCCAAAATGGCACATATTGCAGAGATCACTGCTCTAAAATATATGGCGCTGTTTCCATAACAATACTTTTTACAATGACAGCTTGTCAAGCCATCGATCAACCTCCTTAGTCGCCTCTTTCGACATGCCTGGAAGTTCACAGTGTCACTATTCTTTATTTCCCTCATAATGAGGGAATAATAATGTATATAATAATAATGTATATAATAATAATGTATATAATAATAATGTATATAATAATAATGTATATAATAATAATGTATATAATAATAATGTATATAATAATAATATATATAATAATAATGATGTAATGAATAATAGTAATGTTCCTGGTAACGCACAGGAAACACTTACTATTGTAAGTAAAGTACCCCCGTCACGCCAAGTGGCGTACAGGGAAATATGGTGTTAGTGACCCTATATTTTACAGACCTTCAGCACATGACTTTTGGGGTAATGTGGTCGGTATTACGCCCGTGCTGCTTTACTTTCTCAGAAAAAAATCCGGTACACATTTAAGGCTGGGTGAACCCGTAGCCGTCGGTTGGGATCGAACCCTACCCCTTGTCCTTTGTAGTCCAGTTCACTAACCACTGAGCTATCGCTGCTCAAACACTTACTATACAGCCAACCAATTGGTGAAGAACATGTCTTTCTAATCTGGTATTAATTATTCACTATTTCTTGAACATAATCTCCTGTCCTTGGTGACGTCTTTAAGTTGACGTCTAACGTTGAGAACATCAGAAACAATTAATACCAAGAGGATAGTCAACTACAGTGTGTGATAACAAAATAAACATCTTTCTTATCTTTACTCAACTGCTGGTGTCGATAATCAGATAATAATAGTGTTAAAAGTTTTTTTTTAAATGTCACAGAATCATATGTGCTTATTGTCGATGTAAATTACGGATAGATGACACATTAAGTACCTATTGTGATATTATAAAACGATTCGATAATTAACAGTGTGATTTAGTATTGCATTTATTTTTCAGACCCACTATGAGTACCCCACTAACTTTGATTGTGATAACTTCATGTTCAACACTCACAAGCAATCGCGGGAGACTGAAACAGTTATCAGCTATGACTTGACATTCAAGGGAGACAAGTAGGGCTTTATAGCTGTAGATAAACTAAAGAAGACTAACCACACCAGAAGGAACAAATTAGCCACAACAATCATATAAAAACTGTCAAGAAAATGAATTATGCATAGAGTTTATGCACACACGCACGCACGCACGCGCGCGCGCGCGCACACACACACACACACACATACATATATATATATATATATATATATATATATATATATATATATATATATATGTATAATCACATACACGGAAACTATCGAAATACGTCAGCTATAGTTCTATCAGAAATTCGGGCCCTCAGAGTTGATCAATTATCTCGGAAACTGTTTGTGAATTTGGGTAATTCTTTTTCATGAAATCTTATTTTTTTTTCATTGACCTTACGATCGTATAACATTTAAGTACAAAGGTAGTCTGAATTTAGCACAAATCGTATTTTGTTATTTAATTTTAGGAAAATATCAAACCGTGTGATATAGGCATTAGATTTTACTGTAAATTACGTTAATTTTTTGCGCTTACTAGTTACAGTTCTGTGAATGCGAGATGGTGCTAAGATTTTGTGGAGAGCACGTGAAATTTGCCTTTTTAAACGGTTACTTGATTACAACAAATGTGGGTATTGTAAAATCCTAAAATTTAATAGAACCAAGAAAATCATATTTTTATATACCTCAAAGAAGCAAAAAATCTGTCCTATAAATGCATGGCAGTAGGGGGGAAAAAATCAGACTTAAGGTCGGTGATAAAAAAAAAAAGATTTCGTGAAAAAGAAAAACAGAAATTCATTAGTTTCCGAAATAATTAATAAACTCTGTGGGCATGAATATTTGAACGAACTATAATATCATATATAGTTATCATATAATTTCATTTCATAGCAAAATGTTATATCTTCTCCACATTTCCTGTATGGTGCAGAAACATGGACGTTCTACAAGAAAACAGAACAGAAAATTGAAGCCCTTGTTGATTTTTAGAAGAATAGGTAGAATTAGTAGATAACAAACGATGAAGTTTTAAAACAACTGAAAATAAAAAGAGAACTACTAAATACAATTAAGACAAGACAAATGAAATTTTTGGGCAATGTTAAAAGACACAACAGCCTACTAAAAGTAATATTGGAAGGAAAAATACAAGGTAAAAGAGGCAGAGGCAGACCAAGATTAACATGGACGAGTAACATCAAAAGATGGACAAGTCAATCTATGACAGCCTGCACCATCAAAGCAAGGAACAGAGTAGAATGGCGATCCATGGTAGCCAACCTCCGTTACGGAGAAGGCACTAGGGTTGCCAGATTTAAAAAAAAAAAAAAAGGAGTACTTTTACGCTGAATTTTTTTTCTTCAATTTTAATTACATATTTACGAACAAATGATTTTGTATATTGTTACCGGTAGTGACAATGAATTCGCCTTTATATTCAAACAAATTTATGAAAATTATATACAGAAACTAGAAATAAAACAATGCTCATATTCTGCAAAGACAATTTTCTTATTTAAATTTTTTTAAAAACTCTCACCTAGTGTTTCTAGAGGCATTTTAATTGTATTTGCTTGAGGATTTGCCGGCTTTCAATAATCTTGCATCAGTTTTGACAAATTTAAAAAAATCAGCACATGAATTGTCAAAATTAACCATGACTCTGAGCTCTGCTTCATTCAGTTCTTGGCTACACCTATTTCTTGTGTCATTCCATTTGTTTTTCATTAAGGAGAATATCCTCTCAACAAAGGCATTTGATCCTGGTATGCTAAATAAAAATCCAACAATCTTTAAAATGTTTAGCACTTTATGTTCTGACACAACAGAAAAAAAATGTAACCAGTTTGTGATATCACTGTTATCTTTGTTAATACTTTCACATAGAACACTCTGAAAGTCACAGAACTCTTCATACATGGCATCAACGCATATGTGATCTTTCAATTTCAGAATACACACTGCAGTTTCAATACAAATGTATTGTTTACATTTACAAAATAATGTGAAAGTTTGTTTACACTAACATCATCATATTTTTCTTTTAGTTTATGCGTTTTAGATTCTGAATGTTGTTTTAAATCACTTTGTCCACCATGAGAAATACTAAAATCTGTTCTGCATAACACACAGAAAGCTCGATGTTCGTTAGGTCCTGGTTTAACCCATGAAAACGATTCTTCCCACACTTTACGGTAACTTTGATTGTGTTGTAGTTGTAATTTTAATTTCTTCTTTGGAGGAGACTTCTTTAAATCCATATCACTCATTATAAAATAATGTTAACAAACTTTAAAATAAACTTACTAATAATATGTAGATGCGAGGATTGAATTGGATGGAGCGGTGAAACTGTGTTTACACATCGACGATCGGAAATAAATTTATTCTTGTCGTGGGCTAGGACGGAAATTAAATCGCTTCAATATTTTAGCGCGGAACTACAATTTGCGCACTTAAAAGTATGATCCAGAAACAATTATACAAAACAAACCGCCGAATGGTTTAATTAATATTATTTACTACGAATTTATATATTATTTAATCGATATTAAAAAAAATATTTACGTGAGCGTTAAAATACGGTGTTTTAGCGACTCCGGGCAAATATAAAACGGAGTAATCTAATTACGTGAAAAAAACGGTGAAATCCGTAAAAAACGGTGTATCTGGCAACCCTAGAAGGCACTCGATGATGATGATGAGGTAGAATTTGATTGAAAGAAAAGAGAACAAGAGATGAAGTTTTAAAACAGCTACACATTAAAAGAGAACCACTAAACACAATTAGAAGAAGAGAAATGAATGTTTTGGGGCATGTTAAAAGACACAAGAGCATACAAAAAGTTATATTGGAAGGAAAATAGAGGCAGAGGCAGACCAAGACTAACATGGACGAGTAAGAGTAACAAAAAAGCACCATCAAAGCAAGAGACAGTGCGGGATGGAGCTCAATGGTAGCCAACCTTCGTTGCGGAGGCGGCACTCGATGACGATGATGATAATTTCATATATAATATAATATTTCGCATTTAATCAATAATATAATATATTAGCCATATCATTTTATATTATTTACTAAACAAATATTTATAAAACAAGTGGAAGACTAAAGGAGTAAGTAACTACATCTGAAAAGCATATAGTTACGTCCATGTTTGCAAAATCTTGTATCGTTTTAGATCCACACTACTTCGCTACTACTCAGTTCACCCACAACACTAAATTCCTGGTGTACAGTAGCTCTTACACAACGTCTTTCTCCCCTCACAAACGAACTTGCGTACAGCAGCTCCCATCTACGCTCTTTTCTCTACGACAGTTTTAATTAATTGACAAACATAACTTCAGAAAAATTACTCATTGAAACGTCGTCAAACAGTACACAGACAACTGAACAGTTGGGAAAGATAATTAACAATGAAGAAATAACGTAGTTACGTCCCTGTTTTTAGGAAAGGTGGTGCTAGTGCCAATTTCTTTATGCTTTTCTTCCGACACATTTCCTTTACTGCTGAACGTTACATTTTATTTTACAGCTGAACATTACATTATATAGTTTTCATTGCTGAACATTACATTTTTTTTACTGCTATACATTACATTTTATTTTACTGCTGAACATTACATTTTATTTTACTGCTGAACATTACATTTTATTTTACTGCTGAACATTACATTTTATTTTACTGCTGTACAGTAAATTTTATTTTACTGCTGGACGTTACATTTTACTTATAACTGTACATTACATTGTCCTTTACAGCTCAACATTACATTCTCTTTTATAGCTATACATTACATTTTATTTTACTGCTGAACTTTACATTTTATTTTACTGCTGAACATTACATTCTCGTTTACTGCTGGACATTACATTTTATTTTACTGCTGGTACATATATAGAGGAGTCTCTATTACTGAGTGGTTAGTGTGCTTGTTTTTCTGGTCAAAAGAGTCGTTGAATTACCTGAGTGGTTCTGGTATTCATCCAGTCTCTAAAATTATGGGTACCAGAGATTTGTCTGGCTTGACGTGTTAACGGCAACTTCATCCATTAAAGCGCCCCCTGGTCATGGAGAATTGTGGCCCGAAACATCATATTTCCTTTGTAACATTGGGATTTGTATAAGGTGAGAATGTGTAACAATAACATGAGCGAGTGATTCAGGAAAACGTGAATATTTCGCGGAGAGAGAGTTAGGAAATCAATTCAGAATAACGAATTTTCAGGATTTTGAGAGGGTTCAGTGAGAGGAGAAGAGGATGTAAGAAGGTTGGGGATTGGCTGAAGATGGAAGATATAGTCGAATCACGAGGATAAGTGAGTGTGATTTACTCATACGGTAGGCCTGAGAGCAGGGTCGCCGGAAGGCGGTAGCCTTAGGGCTTTCCAACCTTCAATTGTGTGGTGTAAAGTGTTCCTGATAGTTATGTGTGAGCTAAGAGTTAGTTGGACAGTTGAAGTCTTAATGTGAAGGTGTGCGAGCAAGGAGATCGCTAACTGATTCAGCTTTAGTTGGAAAGCTGGGTATTTTTCATATTCATTATGTGTGAGCAAGGATATCACGGACTGATGCAGCTTTAGTGGAAGAACTGAAAAATTTCATGTTAATTATGTGCGAGCCAGAGTTCAGCCATTGATTAGTGTTGGACAATGGGAGTCTTAATGTGATGATGTGAGAGCAAGGAGCTCGCTAACGGATGCAGCTTTAGTGGAAAGCTGAATGGTCCATATCAATTATGTGTGAGTAAGAGTTCAGTCTTGTGGTTAAGATCAAGACAGTTATGATGTTTACGGAGGGGATAGAGTTTGAGTTATACAGTAAGAGGAGGAGTTTCAGTGTGATCCATGGGAGTGCTAGAATGGATAAGGCACAAGTGTAATGAATGGTGCCTATAATATATTTAATGTGTGTGAGCAGCCGAGCGCTGAGTAGGTTGTTGGGTTTGTCCACTCTGTGGTGTTACTGGTCAGATGAACTGTAAATAAACTCAGTCCTATTTTACGAGTGAACAATTTTGGATCAGTCATTTTGTCAGTGTTGTGGTTACGATCATTATGGTGAAGAACAAACAGTTGGGTTGCGGAGGAGTCTGGAGTCAGAACGGCTCCATGGCCGTCCATCGGTACAACAGCACGAAGTACCGCTATACGGTGATCACAAGCAAAGAAAGACGAATTATATACCTATACCTGCACAAAACGTAGGTTGGGGGGGGTGTGTGATTTTACTTTACGTGTTCCGTCAATATTGTTAGCGTTACGCCAGTTCCATGTTTCGAGAAAAGAAAAAGAGTCAGGTACACATTTGCAGCTGGTGAAGGTTTAAACTATCGGTTAGTTTCGACCCCTACATTTTCTCCTCATTAGTTACATTAAAAGGAGGCAGCGAAGACACAAATAAATAGTTACTGAAGTCGCTCTAAAAGCGGAGGTCGAGTGTTTATTGCAAGAAAGTATTTGAGTTTGATTTTGAATTGACGATTCTGTCTCTCAACAATACATAGATGCAAAGATTGACAATGTTTAAAAGCGAGCACATGCCCAATATCCTTGGATGCACAGAAGATACCAAGTGTTGGGAAATCCTTACCTTCTCGATTTTCCATCCGTGGCAGACAAAATGAGATAAAATTAATCAGTTCAGACCTATGTGTCATCAGCAATAGCGTATTTTATGAACTCAACAGGCGGCGGTTGAAAAGAGGGAAATCATGGATGGATCAGTTTATGGATGTTGTCCAGCAGGCGTGTTCAGTCGAGGACATAGAACCCAGTGAAGAATGGGTACAAGTGTCGTTATAGTGTAGTCCTTCCCTTCTCGTTGTCGTCGTACTGGACAGAAAAACAATAAAAACAAGTAAAGGCATCAAGATGCACCAAGATGCACCAAGATGCATTGAGATACGAAGCTAAAGTATAGCTGCTGATGATAATAGCAATTCTGAAAGAAAAAAGAAAAAAGTGGTATGGTGACAGCTCTACGTAATAATGGGCAAAATAAAAATCGACATTTCGGCCAAGTAGGCCATCAGCTAGAACAACAAACAAAAACTAAAATATGTATATATAAGGATATGTAAACAAATCTAACTGCATGGCGATAATATGATAGATACTCAAGAAAGGAAGTAAAAAAGGGTCACTTCCCTGTGATCCTGACAGCCTAGTCAGTGAGATTATAGTTGGTCATCCCGCCTTCTCATTTTAGTCCATACAGAATCTGACCACGCTCTGGAGCATTGGGAAGTGACCCCTTTTTATATCATTTATTGACTATCTAGCATATTATCGCTATGTAGTTATATTGTTTACATATCCTTATATCTATTTTTTGTTGTTGTTGTTTGTTGTTCAGCTGAAGGCCAACTTGGCCGAAACGTCGACTTTTGTTTTGTCCATTATCACGTAAAGCTGTCACCATACCACATTTCTCTGTTTAGAATTGCTAGAAAATAAAGATCTATGGCTTGTTGCGGCAGAAATGCTGGCCTTGAATTTGAAGAAATCTCTGAGAGTGACGTTATCATTAACATAGATGTCGCTTTTATTTAGATACGTACTGAGCACGTGGACCGTCTCGGCTCATTTTTGAGGTAAAACCGTGAAGGAAACCTAGTGGTTTGGCATTGAACACAAGAAGTTTGACTGGTAGTTATTGCTGTCACTAAGGTGTTAGTATAGCTTGAGACAATGACTTATCTATCTATTGTCCTTTCGAGCCGAAGACGGCACATAGGGAAGAACCATAATCTCAAAAACAGAAACCTTGCGTGCCAAAGTGGCATATATTGCAGAGATCACTGCTCTAAAATATATGGCGCTGTTTCCATAACTATAATTTTACAATGACAGCTTGTCAAGCTATCGATCAATCTCCTTAGTCGCCTCTTACGACATGCCTGGAAGGTCACAGTGTCAATATTCTTTACTTCCCTCATAATGCGGCCCCGGTAACACACAGGAAACACACATCAACTTATACATGCGTGTTTTTCCTCAGTGACTCAATGAATCAGTTCAGGATGATCGCAACTGACTGAACTCGACGTCAGTGGTTCGAACCCCCGTGCGGTCGTCTAACAAAAGTCTACCAGTTTGTTGTACCAGGGTATGCTGGTGTAAGAAACAATGAAACTGCTGACACGTTTTCCTGATGTTGAGTGCGGAAATGCAATGGACTGGGCAGACATTCGGAATGCCGCCTGGAACTTTGGACGAAAATACTGGCACTAAAAATGACTGAATCCGCAACCAAGAACAAGTTGCACGAATATGACGTTAAAGTGGGAGATGCCATGGGGACGCTACGCAAGAATCCAAAGACGTGTCAATCAAAACAACATCGGTATCAGTTAGTTGCTGCACGTTGAGGGATATAATTCTAAAGAGATATCAGCGCTTGTGGCGTTGTTCGATGTGTAATGAGTAGAACCTGCCGTATACTCTAAACTAATAAAAAATGCTAACTAATTTATAAGATAACACACGATCTACTGACTGAAGATATGACAGAAATATCACCCCCACGATCATCTCACACAATCTACTGACTGAACATATGACAGAAATATCACCCCCACGATCATCTCACACAATCTACTGACTGAAGATATGACAGAAATATCACCCCCACGATCATCTCACACAATCTACTGACTGAACATATGACAGAAATATCACCCCCACGATCATCTCACACAGTCTACTGACTGAAGATATGACAGATATATCACCCCCACGATCATCTCTCACACAATCTACTGACTGAACATATGACAGAAATATCACCCCCACGATCATCTCACACAATCTACTGACTGAAGATATGACAGATATATCACCCCCACGATCATCTCACACAATCTACTGACTGAACATATGACAGAAATATCACCCCCACGATCATCTCACACAATCTACTGACTGAACATATGACAGAAATATCACCCCCACGATCATCTCACACAATCTTCTGAGCATATGGTTTTAATATTACCTCCAATCTTATCAACACAATCTCAAATAACAGCTGGCATTGATCAATTCTCTGACAGGTATCCTGTGCCAGGTACTCCAAGCGATTACGCTCCTCCCTGTCCGGCCAAGTCAGAAAAATGAGAGAACCCTGTGATTCATTGGAGACTAATGTAAACATGTTTTCCTTGTCTTTGAACTTTCACATCTTTAAATGATAATGAAATCATATTATTATTATTATTGAGAAATGTAAACTATGTACCGTTTCAAAACTCATGCACCTCTTCAAAATGCTATAACTCAATAACCATTTTTTCAATATCCAGAATGTGTATGAAAGATTTATGATTTCCATGACATTGTTATAAAAAAAAGTTCATTGGAAACACAGTTATTGTTTTAATTTTGTCTTATTTGCAGTATATAAAAATAAATAAACATAATGATACCAGTCAAATAGAATTGTTAATGTATCTACCGTTCGACACTACATCCAAAATTAACAAGAAATATATTTTGGAACGCATTTTCTCCATAGATTCGTGCAGAACTAACCTCGTCGAGATTCATTGAATGCCGTGTGAAATGAGTAATGAATGCTGTGTGTTATGAGTAATTTCAAAGCCACAGAACAAGTGGGTTGTGAGCTTTTTACAATGAGTCTAAAGATGAAATTCGTTACACTTCAAAACACTGTGATTACGATTTACTAATATTTCTGCTAATAGAGTAAACGGGGAAATCTTTAACGCTTTTTGTCAAACCCTTAGAAGAGAACAATGCATACTTAGGGATTAAGTAAACTATCCTTTCATCTCTCCATCAATGTGGATATTTATGTCCAAGGTATCCAAAAACGGAAGAAAGAAATAAAGTATTAGAAAATGTTGACCATAACTTATGCGAAGACATGTTTTTTAAATGTTTGTCTTGAGCCCCGAGGTGACACTTAGAAAACTGAAGACTAGGCTGAGAACGAACAACGACATTGACGTATCTCGAAGTCTATATTATGTAGAGTTGTGAAGGCCGCTTCAAATCCCAGCTGCACCAGTTGGGATTTTTATTTAGAAATTTTGCTGGTGAAGAAAAAAAAAGAACAAGAAAAAAAAGAAAAACATCGTTTGTGAGAAGCCACGTCTAGTAGCTGCGAGAAGCAAATATTAAACATGAAGTCTAGGTAATGCGTAAAGACGGTTATGACATTGTATATTTAGATGAAACATGCATCAATGCTTAGCTCACAAATACAAATGAATGGCAGTTAAAAAGATGGAAGTATTGAAAGATTAAAACCTAGCAACACAGGACAGCGCTTGATAGTTGCAGGTGTCAGACATAATCGGTTGTTGCAGAATGCTGAACTCGTTTTTGTTTCTTAGTCAACAGACAATCGATTAATCATTCGGAGCTGACAAGAGACAGAGAGGTTGTGGGTTCAAATCCCAGCTAGGACTTTTATTTATGATTTCTCTCTGCGACAACCACCCCTAGTCTCTCAGAAGCGAGGCTCTGCTTGAAACGTCAACTCATGGACTAACTAATATGAGTACCTACAAAGACGGATTTATCTGAAAGAGCGGAGATGTACCCCTATACACACGACTGCCAGGGAAACACGGACTAACACGCAAAATTCAGTTCCTAGTTTCAAGGGACTTGACCGGAGCAAAAAGCTGGTGAATGCAAAAAAAAAAAAAAAAAAAAAAAAAAAAAAAAAAAAAGTTATATCATTTTGAAGAGGGGTATAACTTTTGGAACGGACTATAACACATACTTTTTTTACATTTAAATTATATAAATAGCATATGTACATTTTATTATTTAAAAAAAGAGTGTTAAATGAAACCAAAAAATATTCGCATTTTGGAATCCGTAAAATTGTTGTGAGTTGTAATATATCTCTGATAGGTCATCGTTTTCGCCGCTGTACCTTTGATTGCCTATTTCCGAGAACAGTTTTCGTGAGCAAGGCACTCACTGCCTTGTGAGAGGAATCGAGAAAATTCAAAGGCTACGGGAAAAGAAAAACAGGAGGGGTTAATGCAGCACACTTGTTGCTGATGATGAAACTATAATACAGTCAGTGTTTAACAACCGAGCTAGACTATTTGATTTATTTTTCTTGTCAATAAGTATCCAGATGTCTGTGGTGCTTCAACAGCGAGTAACCACATCCACGACTATAACATTAAATAAAACACCCCTTGAAACAGTGCGAAACTTCACCTACCTCGGTTCTGTAGTCACAATCACTATCTCATTTGATAAAGAGATAGACACCAAAATCGAAAAGACTGCTTCAGCATTTGCTAAACTTTTAACACACAACTTGGGCCAACACCAAACAACAAGTAATCACTTTCTATGCGTCATCTTAAAAGAGACAGTCAGAAATAGAAGCCAGAAAAGCAAGCTCACCATATTCCACTATGAGAGCACAGACCAGACGTCATTAGCAAAATCAGACATAAGAAACAGCGCATCTCTAGCAGCAGGCAGGAGAAGTGAACGCAGCTCTCTAGTGTAACAAAGAAGTCGATGAAGTTTGATGAAATAAGAGACAAGCAGCCAAGACATGACAGAAATCCATGACAAATGGAAGAACACAACTTGAGCACTTGGAGCGTTTGAAAGAAGAGGTCGACCATACAATGATGCATTCTAAATTATGTACTAAGCAAGCTAACTATGCCAAGTGGGGTGTTTTCTGCAAATAAGTGTACTCCGAAAAATCGCTAGCCACATTCTGAAACTTTCATCAGAGCATGAATGGCACAACATGACACAGTAGCATACCAGACTTATCCTCTCCGCGACCTACGGATTATCGCTAGGATGTCTAAGGAATGTCTGGTTGGTTGGCTGCCTTTCCCACCCCTCATATATCTCTGGTCCTTACCTGTGTCACGCTTGAATGTTTACCGCTTCACACTTTCCATCATCTTTGTCTGACCTTCGGTCCAATCACGTAACTGAATTGCCAACAATCCCTTTCATCCACATTTGACAACATTCTCACTGTGAGGGGGGGGGGTGGGGGGTGGGGGGTGGTCTCCCCAAAAAGTTAAGTCTCGCTTTCATTTTATATATATTTTAACTTCCATATTTTCACATATTATCTATATTCCAACATGTAACTCATTTCTGTCTTTGATTTCATCATTTCATCTTTTATCCCTATGTTTACCTCTCCGTGACTTACCTGTCCCGATTATCATAGATGTAGTTGAATTATATGTATTTCATCGTTTGTTGTTCTCGTTTTCTGAAGAAGGCCGCATGTAGACCGAAGCGTCAGTATTTTGTTGTGTTCTTGTTCTGTAAACCTGCCACCATACGTTGTAGGAGTGTCAGTTACAACCCACTACTAGCTCCTTTCCAAACTTCAAGAACATAGGCTAGATATGACACAAATCTGATTAGAGCACGAGGAAGTCCCTGCTTGCCTGCTACATTGAGCAGACTGACCAAGGAAATGAGACTGTAAGAATAATGAATAGTGGATCACTCTCAGGATTGTGTAAGGAGGTAGTGCTGGGAGAAGATCATCTCTCAATCACAACCGATGACATTTGCACATTTGAAAGGTCGCACACCACTGCTCCTGGTCCAGATGGTGTTCGGAATAAGGAGGAGCGGCTGCACAGTTACTTTCTACCGCTACCGAAGCCAAACAAGGACCACTCTCATATCAGTGCCTACAGAATCATCACGATGCAGAACACTGAGGGCAAGCTACTGGAAAAAAATATGTGCCCGTGTCTTCACCTGTCACCTTGAAAAGATACGAGCATTCTCAACCTTTACTCAGAAGTTATATATCTAACAAAGAGAGAGAGACACGGCTCAAGGCTGCAGTCTTCGCATAAGACTTCTTCAACATCTTCCACATCTGACAGGAGACATGGGCTGCAGCGATAGATCTGGAGAATGTACACAACAGAGTACCATTTGAATACCTCATACACATGCTCCTCAAAATGAAGGTGCACCAATTCCTCAGATGGGTCGCTGCTGCAGTTTCAGAGGAAGGTGATACTCAGATGTAGAAGTTTGTCATCCATTTGTCTAGGGCTGCCACCACAAGGCTCACCACTATCACCAATTCTATTTAACGTCTACACAATAACGATGACGGAACAACAGCTGGATGGGAGGGGAAGAACTATGACTTTTGCTGATGATATTCTGGTATATCGAGAGGGATGAGACAAACAGGAAGTCGCCTCCACACTGCAAGACGAACTCGATCGCATCTCTTCCTGGCGTGGGGTTTCAGGTGCCTTGGTTAATCCTATTGGTTATTGGTTATGGAAGGCCTCGGCATCACAGCAAACGAATTAAAATCCATAATTGCTCAACCGCCCGTGCCAGTGGAATCATCCGAATTACCAACTCATCTCCCAAACAAAGAAAGGCAACTGTAGTCCCCATCGTAGCAGTCTCAGCACACGCCAAAAGACATAAGGCGAAACCGCGCAGAAAGTGAACACAGCCAACTGTTCCCTGTCATACGATATCATCATTCATCGTAAACAAGCGGGATATCGAAGCAGGATCAAAACGGATGAGACACACAGCTCCCGGTGTGCACAGAGCACGTAACTCAGTAGCTCCTGCAACAAGCCGGACTTGGAATATGAGGAAACTGCAAGAAGGAACACTTTTATCCTAATAAAGCATCAGTTTCATGGTTCTCCCTTAACAATCATATCGCTAACATGGAAACACCGGTGGTAGGAATGGAAGCTAATAAGGTCACCAGGGACAGGTTGATGACGTACAAAGGAGTTTAGATTGATCGCAGCCTGTGTTTTCTGGACCACGTCGACAATGTGATAACAAAATCCACCAAAGGATTAGCCGCCTTCATTGTCATGTCAGCTGCCAACATCGAGCAGAGGCAACTTACCTTCTGCTCCAGAGACTGGTCATCTCACAAACTGAGTATGCTCTAGCAATTCTTACTGTCAGTACGACGCATATTGTCAAGCTCTGCAGACAATCAAACGATTCTTGAACGTGAATCTGCTGTGCCTGTCAGAAGAACAAGACACCACGAAAGTGAATTAGACATTCACCTTACTAGTAAAGGACTGGGAGTTGAAATGCGAAGCTACTGGGGTGACTGCATCTCGTTCGATGTCATACAGATGTTCACGGCATCCGGTTCGAAGGCAAAGCCATGATCGCAAATGTGGGTCACCTTACACCGCTTACATACGATGGCATAAATGTTGTTGCGTGGCATATAAATGAGCTCTTCTATGATCTCAAATGGACCATTAGGGAGCAGGAACGTATCTTTCCGGATAACGTGGTTACTAGCCATACATTTATTACGATCGCTACGGATAGTGCCTCGACGGTAATGGTCGGAAACGGGAAGGCGGCTCCTTACAAGCATATGACGAAGGTTACTATCACGCTTGAGGCAACCACAGGGGAGTCAGAGAAATGTAGACGGGTGATGGGGGTTTAAGCCAAGAGTGTGGAGGTAACAGTGAATGGTTTGATGATCACATAGTGGCGAGTGTGTAAGAGCAAATATTAGCCTTTCGGAAAAGGGACGAGTAGAGGGGGTAAGGACAGCCTGGCGGGAGGTATAGAGAATGCATTGGGGAGCAGGGAGAAGAGTCGATTCGGGATTGAGACTTCAGCAGTAGAAGTCTAGCATCAGGTGGGTTTGATGTTGGAAATATTCATCATCTGGCGAAGGCGACGAAGCCGGAATAAGTGTGAACAAGTAAGAGAGTTCTTGCAAGATGTCGGGTAGGAAGTGTAGCAACGGAGAAAACAATGGGAGTCTTGGTTTATAGAAGACCGAGGTAAGAAAATCAGAGACTCCTAAAGAAACTTTAAAATGTAGGCAGGAGACAGCGGAGGTGGAAATGTAGTAAATGAATCGAATAGAGGAGTGAATCTGATCAACATGCTTGAAGAATAGGGAGTTTTCCTCCTCGGACAGGTTGGTCAAACAAAAACAGTCGTCTATATTCATGTGGTACATAAGGGGAACAGGACCTTGGTAGGTGTGGATGACCTGAAGCTGCACGTTACCCATTGTGTCACTCGAGGGATAAAGAGGGACACATTTGTGACCCATACTGAGAATAGTACTATTCTACTAGTGGCCGGAAAGAGGGAAATCAAAGGTATAGTTCGCTTCAGATTTTTTGCCTCACTTCAAAAAACCACAGCTCAGCAACCATTTGTGCTACAGTGCTGATATTTTGCATGTAACCTACTGAATCTCATAACGTAATAGAAAAAATAAATTCATTGCAACAAACTGCTGGTTTTTCTTGTGCGCTTGCTTACCAGGAGGATAAAAGTATGATTAAACTTGGGCACATTTGAATCAAAATTTAAGAGTATTTACCCCTTCCATATCACTTCAAGAATGATTTAAACATCTTCATTTGGGAATTTCCTTTATATGTTGGTGGGTAAAGGCACCGGTTTACACTATTGAATTGCAAATGTCAGATTTTTGTCAATATTTGCACATATGTGTAGCAAATTTCTCTTATATTCGGTGCGCAATTCTGGTTTTGCACTTACTGGATTAAAATTGTCAACTTTTTGTATCACGTCATTAGTATAACGTCACCAAAAATACAAAATCAAATTATTTACATAGGCGTGTTTTGTGAGTTGTGCCCTTAACAATGAGTTTAAAGTTGAAATTTGTTACTGAACAAAATATTACAAAGAAATTATATTTATATTTTTGTAGAGAGGCAAAACGAGGGAGTCTATATCACAGCATATCAAATCCTGAAAAGAGAACGATGCACGTGTTAGGTTTAAGTAAACTGTCGTTTCATAGATCAGTGAAAAATGTTCAATGTGAATGTTCAAGGAAAGAAAGAAGTCGAGGAAGAAAACATTTGTTAGACAGTTTTGACAGAGAACTTGTCCGCAGAGAGATTTGTAAAATGTTTGACTTAGGGGAAGAAGTTACCATAAGGAAACTTAAGATTTGGCTTAAAAAGAACACCAGTATTGATGTATCAAAAACTACACTATGGAGAAGTGTGCGGAGTTTAGGCTTCACTTTTAGAAAATATTCTTGTGGAAGAAACATCATTTGCGAGAAACCTCATTTAGTAGCTGCAAGAAGCAAATATTTACGTGAAGTTAGACAAATGCGTAATGAAGATTATGACATTGTGTACTTGGACGAAACATGGATTAATGCCCACCACACAAATGAAAAAGAATGGCAGTCATTAGATGGGACTATTAAAAGGTATGTACCTAGCAGCAAAGGAAAGCGCCTTATAGTGGCACATGCTGGGAGCAAAAATAATGGCCTGGTGGAGAATGCTGAACTTGTTTTTATTGCAAAGTCAACTGATAACCAGGATTATCATTCAGAGATGAACAGTCATATGTTCAGAGATTGGATTAAAGACACTCTTTTGCCTTTATTAGATCGACCATCTTGTTTGATCATGGATAATGCATCTTACCATAACAAAGTGGCACAAGAAGATAAAGTTCCAACATCATCAAGCACTAAAGCTGAAATAAAGACATGGCTGACAAGGGAACAAATACCATTTAACGATATGTATCTCAAGCCTGAATTACTTTCACTTGTAAAACAGATACAACGGCCAAAGATATTTCAAATAGATAAATTAATTGAAGAACATGGTCATAGATGTTTGAGGCTGCCTCCATATCACTCACACCTAAATCCTATTGAATTTGTTTGGGCAAAGATCAAAGGACAAGTAGCATCCGAAAATAAAACTTTCAAATTATCTGATGTTAAAGAGCTTACCAATGTTGCTATTTCAAACATAGACAAAGATTATTGGGCTAGTTGTGAAGACCATGTTATGGTTGAGGAAGATAAGTATTGGAGAAACGATGGTCTGTGGGTTATTCAACCAAAAATGGTAATACGTCTATTAGATTCGGCAGATTCTGAATAAAACTCATTTGTTTGAACTTACTGAAGTGACTTTGTTGGAGTTGGAAACTCTGGATACGGACCACTTCAGGAACTGTTTTTTTAGTGAGTTGACGATGTATTCTGTGTTCTTAAAATAAATAATTTCTATTCGGTGAATGTTCGGCCTATTTTGATTTGATTCAATATTAGTTGTATAATTAAAAGAGCCCAATCCAAATGGGTAGCATGTTGTGAAAAAGTGCAATTGTGGCGGTTTATTCCCCTATACACCTTCAGGCATGACAGGAACACTTACTTACTTACTCTCTTATTATAAAGTAATAATGTCCCTTATATAAAAATAAAAGTTACGCCTTTTCCTCTAAAAAGTGTAAAAGATCTTCATTTACCGTACATTCTGTTTTTTGTGTCAAAATAAATACAAATATGAAGGAGATCAAAGGAAGTTGCCGCTTTGAGGAAACGGTAACACATACGATAATTTAAATGATAAATTCGTTACGTCATTGAAAATCTAAGGTCGCATGCAAAAAATCATGGTATTCTATCAGACGGTTTTCGAGATATTACTGGAATTAGGGAGGCAAACAATCTGAAACAAACTATAATACATTGTTTATGGTTATCGTTTTGGTTATGGAAGGCTCCGTTATCACTGCAAACGAATTAAAATCCATAATTGCTCAAATGTAATACATTGTATATACATTGAGTTGTCTCTCTTACGTGGCATACACGAGTACTACAGACGACTACGGCGAAAAGGTTTTTTTTTCCCCAAACCATCCCAACTCTTCCGCTCTACCTTCTGATGACGCATTCGTCCATCCCTGTTACAACTTTCCGCACTCTATACCCCTAGACTTCGACATTTGAATCTTAGCCCCGTGAAAGACCAGCTCTCTCGTATCATCGACACTATGAGGACATTGTCGTCAAGCTTGCTGATAAAGGAGAATCTGTGCTTGTCTGGAGGAAGGAACTCTATGTTCGTCAAGGGCGGAGACATATATCAGACCACCCATTTTACTAACTGGTCTCTGACGATGCCTGTCTCAAATAATGCCTTGATACGAAAGCACATCCGGGAGGGGTAACTTCCTGCTAGCTCGCCCCGTATGATCCCCCCTGATAGTGACTTAGGTAGACCATCATTATACAAGCTTCCCCAGACACAAACACAACTCTCTGGGACGACCAATTGTCTCTTCTATCCGGTGCCCCACGGAAATCGTTTATGACTTCCTCGACTGTGTTTCCCAACCAATTTTCATGAACCTCCCCTCGTTTTATAAAACACCAACGACGCTCTTACTATCATTGAATACATCACCCTTTCTCCTGTCTAGCGGATCTAGTTCCGAACCTCAACACTTTCGAGTTCGATGACAACTTCTTCACCTAGATAAATGATTTAGTGATGGGCACCAAAATGGGTCTAGCTACGCTTGTCTGTTCATGGATTACCTGGAGCACCAGATCATCCACACCTATCAAGCTACTCTTCCCACTATGTACCGTAGGTACACTGACGACTGCATCGGTCTCACTGACCTGTCCGAGGAGGTAATCTCCATATTCATCAAGACTGTCTGACTCATTCACTCCTTTATTTAAATTACTTCCAACATTTCCACCTCCTCTCTCCTTCCTAGATATTACAGTCTACCTAGGTGTCTCTGGTCTTCTCACCTCGACCTTCTATAAACCTACTGACTCGCCATAGTTTCATCCGCTACGACTCTTCCCACCTGATATCTTGCAAGAACATTCTTCCCTATTCACAAGTGCTGATGCTTCGTCGCCTTTACCAGGACGATGACGATTTTCTATATCAAGCCCACCTCATTCCAGATTTCTTTCGCTGACTCATCTATCAGAATCGTGTCTTCTTTCTGTTCTCGATCGGGTTCTCCGAAAATCACGCTAGGCTGCACTCACGCCCTCTATCCGCCCCCTTCTGATAGAATAGTACTTGCTCTCACCCACCACCCTCACCACCAGGCAGTGATCAGAGTCATTCAGCGCTACCTCCACATTCTTCATTCCGACTCCACCACTTCCCAGATCCTCCCTTAGTTGCCTTCAAGCCTGACTGTAACCTTCGCGACATGCTTGCCGAAAGCCATCGATATATTATCAAAAGCAATCATAAACAATGTAAGAGTTTGTTCTCCAGTCGGATACGGTTCTCTTTCCTCGTGGTCTTTAGAGATCAGAGGAGGATTCACTTGTACACAACGTAACATTTTATATGTCATCATATGTAAGCCATGTAAGATGACTTACAAGGGCAAAGCAATGCGCCGCATACGTATGCCGTGAACATCTTTATGACATCGAACGAGATGCAGGTTTCCCAGTAGCGTCCCACTTCAACTCTAATGGCCATCGGGGTAAAGCGGATGTCCGATTCACTCTTCTGTTGTCATGTTCTTCTAATTGCCGTATCCTATTCACTCTAGAGAATCGCCTAATGGCCTGCATGGGTTGTCTCACACCATAGAAAATCTATGATAATTCGATAATCTAGCGATCATGTCTCTCCACAACTTTCTATCTCGACAGTTATTTATCATTCCTGTTAGTTGACTTTCTGCCAAGCCATTCTCTTATGCTGTCTGGTATTTTCTCTCTTTGTTTCCCTCTATCTCTTCGTCCCTCAATGGTTCCAGTTGTTACAGTATGTTCCAGTTGTTCTCTTTTCATTACATGGCCAAAAAATAATGATTGTTTCTTACTAATATTGGACATTAGCTCTCTTTATGCTTTGACCTCTCTCAGAAAATTTTCATTACTCTTCTTAGCTGCCCATGGTATTCTCAACATTCTTTTGTAAAACCACATTTCTACAGGCTCCAGTGATTTTCTTGTCTGTTGTCCTATTGTCCGTGATTCACATCCATATGTTAAGACTGGCTCTACATAACATTTAAGAACTCTTTTTCTTGTTTCTATTGTCAAAAATGGATTGCATAGCATCTTCCTCATTTTCTGGAAAGCTGCTTTTGCCTGAACCATTCTGCATCTCACCTCTTTGTACATCTTCTGTCTGAGATTAACAAAGTTCCCAAATATTTAAATTCATTTACCTGTTTTAATATTATTTCACTTGTCTTTATTCTGCACTGAGGTGATGTCTTTTTCTTTGTTGGTACCATTTCTTCTGTCTTTTTGCTATTAAGGACTGTACTTTATACGTTGGAGATATACTCAGCTAGATATTTTCCCAGGTACTGACAGCAGGTGTATACCTCTCCAATTATAACTGCGAATGAGCTCCCCTTTCTTAGCGATTTAGACAATAATGTTTATTTTCCATGCTTTTGATGCTTTTTCATCTTCCCATAATTGATGAATAATATTTTTAAAACTTCGCCTCACAGTCCTGAGTCTGCCTTTAACACGTCCACAGAAATTCTTTCTCCACCCGGTGTTATGTTACTTTTAGTCTGTCTAACGGCAATTGACAATTTCGTGGTTGTAATCTTCCCTTTCCTCATTTCAAACCAGAAAGTTGGAGGAAGTTAAAAACATCACTTGATAGTTCTGATCTGTTGAGAGTTTCTTTAAAGTATTCTTCCCACATTTTCTATTTTTCATTTTCTTTGGCTAGTTGTTCTCCATATTCACATCGTAAAATGGTGGTATGGATTTTGAAGCCACTAGAGAGAATATTTATGACTTTGAAAACAGATCTACTATCTCCTTTCTCTAATGCTGCCTGAGCTTCAGCTGCCAGTCTCAATATACAGTAATTTATCTGTTATCATGTTCGTTTCGAACATGTATTCTTACACAGAAAAAGACAAATCGGCAGACCTAAAGTACGATATAGAGATATCTATAAATCATCTCTGAATGACTTTTCCATTTGTGAAAATGACTGGGATCATCTGGCAAGTGATCGCACATCATGGAGAGCATGTATAAAGAATGGTATAACATCATTTGAGACTGTGCTAAAGCAAAACTTAGAAGAGAAAAGTCTCATGTAAAAGGATAGAAAACCCTGTGGATCAGTGGGCCTGACTTGTTCATTCTGTGGCTATGTGTGTTTGTCAAACATTGGTAGAATTAGCCACGAGAGAAGATGTTCGACAAAAACAAAACCTAAAAAAAAAAAAAAATACACAATAGCCTCCACTAGACCGTCTGACAAGACGAAAAGGGCCATGTAGTTCTTCTTGCCTATTTTGTTATTCTTTATAATCCACCATTATATTGACATTATAATCTTCCTTACATTTTGGCATTAGTTTGATAGTCTTTCTTTCTTGAACCAAATTCCATGACCCTTATGTGATTCACACCTTCCTTACCCTGAAACGATGTCCAAGGACTTCCTCACTAACATCCCCATATATATTTTGTATATTTTGGAATTGTTCAGCTACCTCTTCTTCTGGTTTGTCCTGATGGTCTTGTTATCTATCTGTTCATCTGTGCTAACGCTCATGACAAAATGAGCCCCTATTGTGGTATTAGTCAAACAGTTGTTAATCAAATATTTGCTTTGGGATTTGTCTTAAAAGATTTTCTCATTTTTGTTTTACATAACAGCATGTTTTGATGGCTTACAGCATCATGCCTCTGATGGCTTTGACATCATGCAATGATCTAATCCAACTTCTTCCCATTTCAATGTGATGAATTTGGTTCCTAGATTTTCCATCTGGTGATGCCCATGTTCTTTGTGAAAACGTTTATGTTCAAACAATAGTGTCCCCTATAATAAGTCCATTCTCGGAGCATAAATCAGCATATTCCCTTCACCATGTATTCCCATACACTGTTCATATTTCCTTCACCAAGTATTCCCATACACTTTTCATATTTCCTACACCATGTATTTCCATACACTGTTCATATTTCCTTCACCATGTATTTCCATACACTGTTCATATTTCCTTCACCATGTATTCCCATACACTGTTCATATTTCCTTCACCATGTATTTCCATACACTGTTCATAATTCCTTCACCATGTATTCCCATGAACTGTTCATATTTCCTTCACCATGTATTCCCATGCACTGTTCATATTTCCTTCACCATGTATTCCCATGCACTTTTCATATTTCCTTCACCATGTATTTCCATACACTGTTCATATTTCCTTCACCATGTATTCCCATGCACTTTTCATATTTCCTTCACCATGTATTCCCATACACTGTTCATATTTCCTTCACCATGTATTCCCATGAACTGTTCATATTTCCTTCACCATGTATTTCCATACACTGTTCATATTTCCTTCACCATGTATTTCCATACACTGTTCATATTTCCTTCACCATGTATTCCCATGCACTTTTCATATTTCCTTCACCATGTATTCCCATACACTGTTCATATTTCCTTCACCATGTATTCCCATGAACTGTTCATATTTCCTTCACCATGTATTCCCATGCACTTTTCATGTTTCCTTCACCATGTATTCCCATGAACTGTTGATATTTCCTTCACCATGTATTCCCATGAACTGTTCATATTTCCTTTACCATGTATTCCCATGAACTGTTCATATTTCCTTCACCATGTATTCCCATGAACTGTTCATATTTCCTTCACCATGTATTCCTATGAACTGTTCATATTTCCTTCACCATGTATTCCCATGTACTGTTCATATTTCCTTCACCATATATTCCCATGCACTTTTCATGTTTCCTTCACCATGTATTCCCATGCACTGTTCATATTTCCTTCACCATGTATTCCCATGCACTTTTCATATTTCCTTCACCATATATTCCCATGCACTTTTCATGTTTCCTTCACCATATATTCCCATACACTTTTCATGTTTCCTTCACCATGTATTCCCATGCACTTTTCATATTTCCTTCACCATATATTCCCATGCACTTTTCATGTTTCCTTCACCATATATTCCCATGCACTTTTCATGTTTCCTTCACCATGTATTCCCATGCACTGTTCATATTTCCTTCAACATGTATTCCCATGCACTTTTCATATTTCCTTCACCATGTATTCCCATGCACTTTTCATGTTTCCTTCACCATGTATTCCCATGCACTGTTCATATTTCCTTCACCATGTATTCCCATGCACTGTTCATATTACCTTCACCATATATTCCCATGCACTTTTCATGTTTCCTTCACCATGTATTCCCATGCACTTTTCATGTTTCCTTCACCATGTATTCCCATGCACTGTTCATGTTTCCTTCACCATGTTTTCCCATGCACTTTTCATGTTTCCTTCACCATATATTCCCATGCACTTTTCATGTTTCCTTCACCATGTATTCCCATGCACTGTTCATATTTCCTTCACCATGTATTCCCATGCACTTTTCATGTTTCCTTCACCATGTATTCCCATGCACTTTTCATGTTTCCTTCACCATATATTCCCATGCACTTTTCATGTTTCCTTCACCATGTATTCCCATGCACTGTTCATATTTCCTTCACCATGTATTCCCATGCACTGTTCATAACCCTCATTATCTGATCCAACTTTAGCAATGAAATCTCCAATTACAATTACAATGTCACGTGATGGCGTCTTGTTGATCTGGTCCTGTAAGCATCCACAGAAGTCACTCTTTTGATCCTCTGCTGTCTGTTAAGTTGGGACATATTGAAGGATGGTTGTCTTTGCGAACCTAGAGTAGGATCTAGCTCGTATTATGTGTGAATTTATGGGTTGAGACGAGATGTCATTTCTGACGTTTGTGAATTATTGCTAGACCTCCTTGATTTTTAAATGCCTCCACCTATTTTGTCTGCCATCTATCATTTTGTGCATATCCTGTTTTTTTAAAATGTTCATTAATTCTGTTGAGTGGGAGTTTTTTTTTTTTTTTTAAACTAGATGCTGGTGTTGTTAAGTCTATTTGTTATGTTCTTGTTCATTGTTGTGTGTGATCGTGTTTTCGTCTATTTGTCCAAGTACTAGTGTTTGATGGTTTGGGAATAGAAGGAATCTTGTTAATCTCCTCTATTGAGGGTGAGAGAGAGAGAGAGAGTGAGTGAGAGAGAGTGTGGGTGAGTGAGTGAGGGTGAGTGAGAGAGAGAGAGAGTGTGAGTGAGTGAGTGAGTGAGGGTGAGAGAGAGAGAGTGAGTGAGAGAGAGTGTGAGTGAGTGAGTGAGGGTGAGAGAGAGTGAGTGAGAGAGAGAGTGTGTGAGTGAGTGAGTGAGGGTGAGAGAGAGAGTGAGAGAGAGAGTGTGTGAGTGAGTGAGTGAGGGTGAGAGAGAGAGAGTGAGAGAGAGAGTGTGAGTGAGTGAGTGAGGGTGAGAGAGAGAGTGAGTGAGAGAGAGAGAGTGTGAGTGAGTGAGTGAGGGTGAGAGAGAGAGAGTGAGTGAGTGAGTGAGAGAGAGAGTGTGAGTGAGTGGGTGAGTGAGGGTGAGAGAGAGAGTGCGTAAGGGTGAGAGAGAGTGTGTGAGTGAGTGAGTGAGTGAGTGAGTGAGGGTGAGAGAGAGAGTGAGTGAGGGTGAGAGAGAGTGTGAGTGAGGAAGAGAGAGAGAGAGTGTAAGTAAGTGAGGGTGAGAGAGATAGTGAGTAAATAAATGGGTTGATTGTACTAACCCTGTCATACTCATGTTCTAACGCTAAATGATCGGCCCAGCCTGTTCTTTTGTAACCTTGACTGTGGTTTAATGTTGACGCTTTCACATTTGTTGGTTAGGTGTTGGCTTACTTTGTATGTTTTTAGTGTCCCCCGTAATTGTTCTATCTTGTTTAGTCGAATTTTTTTATCCTTGATCTGTGAAAGCTGCGTATACATTTCGATTACCGTCTGTTGTCCTTTATGTTTGTTGGTTTAGAGTGAGTAGTACGTCAGTACATCCGATAGTTTTCAGGAAACTAATTTAAGAGTCATTGATCTGTAACTCTATATTCTGTTTAGTACAATTTCTCTTTAGTCTTGGCGCATAACATTCCTACTTGGCTGAGTAGGGAGATAACATGGGAGCTATCTCTGTAGTGTTTGCAGTCTCAATTACTGCCCTCCATATTCAATGTTGGTACGACGACAGGCTGTTGCCAGTCTCCTGGTGTGATCTCTTGTTACCGAGCTGAGTTGGACATTCTTTGAAGTCATCGAACTCCTGCGATAACAGACCGTTTTAATGTTTTCATTAGTGAACATACTGAGTACTAGTAATTGAGCTCACTAACACCAACCTTGACTCCAATACTTAATCTATAGAGCATAAAACATCTACCAAAGTGCATTCTACTACAGTGGTTCTCAGCATTTTATTCTGGTAATCTCTTTAAGTGTACATGGCCTTTTGCGTTTAGGCCGACGATATGTAGTAAGCCATCATGATTTGTCAGTAATTGCAATAGTTTGTATTATACTGGATGATGTTTTACTAAACAGCTTATCCCGTCTAAATCTGTCAATACTGGATAGACAGATCCGGTCTGACTCAGGTCAGTCATCCGGGATGACTCAGTTAAAGATGATTTTTATAAACAGTTACAATGGCAGATGGATGCAAGACGAGCCAAGGATATTATAATCTTGATGGGAGACCTAAATGCTAAGGTAGGATCAGACAACAGAGGCTTCGAAGAGATTATGGGAAAACAAGGACTTGGAGATATAAACGAGAATGGAGAAATATTTGTGAATTTCTGCGCCCTTAATCAAATGAGCCTAGGAGGAACAATATTCCAACATAAAAGAATACACAAAGCTACATGGGTGTCACCAGATCATAGAACGGAAAATCAAATTGATCACATATGTATTAATAATAAGTTTAAGTCATCCTTACAGGATGTAAAAGTATATAGAGGGGCAGATATAGCTTCTGATCATCATCTTCTGTTAGCCAAACTTAAAATTAAATTAAAAAGGTATAATACAACAAATAAGGGTAGAAAGTATTTCAATGTAGGGTTTCTTAAAGAACAAGGAATTAAAGATAAATTCGCAGTCACAATATCAAACAAATACCAAGTCCTCCAACAACTAGAACATACAATAAATATAGAAGATCATTGGAAACAGGTAAAAAATATATGGAAAGAGACATGCGAAGAAACACTGGGAAAAGAGAACGCCAGAATAAGGCATGGATGACAGCAGAGACCCTGGATAAAATTAAAGAAAGAAAGAACAAGAAAGCAGACATAAATAAAAGCAAAACAAGAAGTAATAAAGCCAAGACACAGTAAGCTTACACAGAGGTGAACAAAGAAGTGAGAAGATGCATTAAAAGGGATAAGAGGAAATATATAGATGAACTAGCTAAAGAGGCAGAAGAAGCAGCAAATAAGGGAATATGAAAGAACTGTACAACAGCACAAAGAAATTAGGTGGAAAATACAAACAGATCAACGCCTTTATCAAAGACAAGAAAGGAAATCTGCTTAGTAATATAAGGGAACAAATGGAGAGATGGAAAGAACACTTTGAAGAACTTTTGAACAGACCCGGCTCAAATAATCCTCCAGATATACTACCAGCAGAAGAGGAGTTACACGTTAACTGCGGAAAACCAAGCAAAGAAGAAATAATGAAAGCCATCAAACTATTAAAAGATGGTAAAGCCACAGGACCAGATGAAATTCCTTCGGAAGCCATCAAAGCAGATATTAACACCTCTACCATGATGTTACAGGATCTATTGGATAAAATTTGGGAGAGGGAAGAAATACCTAAAGACTGGAGAGAAGGTTATATGATCAAACTACCAAAGAAATGAAGTTTACAGGAGTGCACAAATTATAGGGGAATTATGCTACTATCAGTGCCAGGAAAAATATTAGGCAGAATCATTCTGGAGAGACTAAAAGAGGCTATAGAGAAACACTTGAGAGATAAACAAGCAGGTTTTAGGAAGAACAGATCATGTGCTGATCAAATAACTACCCTACGTATAATAGTTGAACAAAGTTTAGAACTAAAATCCCCACTTTATATTGGATTCATAGATTACGAAAAGGCATTTGATAGTTTAGACAGAAGAATGCTTTGGAAGTTGCTGAGTCATTACGGAATCCCCATAAAGTTTATTAACCTGATAAAAACAATGTATGAAGGAACACAATGTAGTGTGGTGCATGAAGGACAGCTTACAGAAGCATTTGAAATAAAAACAGGAGTAAGGCAAGGATGCCTCCTGTCTCCATTTCTCTTTCTACTGGCCATAGATTGGATTATGAAAATAACTCAAAACAACAGAAATGGGATCCAGTGGTCACTGACCAAACAACTTGATGATTTAGACTTTGCTGATGACATAGCTCTCCTATCACACAGCCACCAACAGATGCAGGATAAAATGAGTATACTTGATGAGAGATCACAACAGCTAGGACTAAAGATTAATAGAGATAAGACCAACATTATGAGAATTAATGCAGTTGGCAATAACCATATAAAACTAGGAGAAATACCTCTACTAGACGTACAATCTTATATATATCTGGGCAGTAATATAGATAAAGAGGGAGGAACAGAAAATGATACCAAAATAAGGATATCAAAAGCAAGAGGAGCTTTCATTGCACTGGGAAACATATGGAAATCCAAAGAAATTAGGCTAAATACAAAAATAAAAATTTTCAACTCAAATGTTAAGTCGGTCCTATTATATGGCTGTGAAACATGGAGAATGACAAAATTGACAATCACGAAAGTACAGACTTTCATTAATGGATGCTTGCGCAGAATAAAGGGATGGAAATGGCAGGACAAAGTCACTAACGTGGAATTATGGAAATGTACCGGTCAAATACCAGTGGATAAAGAGATACAGCGAAGACGATGGCGATGGATAGGACACACACTACGGAAGCCAACTGAGAGTATTACACAACAGGCCCTTTTGGAATCCCCAGGGAAAAGACAAAGAGGAAGACCAAGGAATTCTTGGAGAAGACAGATAGAAGCAGAGATGAAGATGATGGGGAAGACATGGAATGATCTTAAAAGAATGGCAAAAAACAGAACGACTTGGAAAGTGTTTGTTGAAGACCTATGCTCCACCGGGAGCTAAAAGGTAAAGAGAGATATTCAATGTTGGTACGACGACAGGCTGTTGCCAGTCTCCTGGTGTGATCTCTTGTTACCGAGCTGAGTTGGACATTCTTTGAAGTCATCGAACTCCTGCGATAACAGACCGTTTTAATGTTTTCATTAGTGAACATACTGAGTACTAGTAATTGAGCTCACTAACACCAACCTTGACTCCAATACTTAATCTATAGAGCATAAAACATCTACCAAAGTGCATTCTACTACAGTGGTTCTCAGCATTTTATTCTGGTAATCTCTTTAAGTGTACATGGCCTTTTGCGTTTAGGCCGACGATATGTCATCATGATTTGTCAGTAATTGCAATAGTTTGTATTATACTGGATGATGTTTTAATAAACAGCTTATCGCGTCTAAATCTGTCAATACTGGATAGACAGATCCGGCCGTAGAATAAACCAGATGTATTTGTGGTTCCAGGCCCTCTTTAACCCCTTCTCTTCCTCTAATGTTTCTGTACCGACTTTTATTTTTATTCTCTACGCTCTAGGATCTGATTCCATCTGTCACAATTCCTCTCACTGATGGTGAATTCACTCAATGAATCGTGATCTCGTTATCGTCAGACATTCTTACAAGCTCCATCTAGACAACTGAGAATTCAGTGTACTCATATAATGATGGCAAAGGGACGGGTTCAGTTCCTAATTTTGGTCAAATTTTTCCCTACCCATTTGAGTTCGCCGGTTCACCAAGTCTCTAATGCGTACCAGAGATGTTTTCATGACAATTACTGCGGCCTGGAGTGATACTGAATACCTACATCTATAAAGGTGCCGCGTTGAAAAATTGTCGGCACTAAGACTGTATCATTCATGGACGCCACTTGCAGTAACACGAGCTCTAACATAGTCAGCCATCCTCCAACCCCCAACTTTTCATTAAACCTAAAGTTGTATATTTCCAAATATTAATGTCATCTCTACTTACAATAAAAGGTTCAAGTCAAAGATCAAGAATGAGAAATAAATTATTCACTTTACATTCTTTAAAATAAAAGGTAGTTAATATAGCAGTGATTGTAATTACGCATTTTTTTGTTAAATACAAGTTTTGCTGATAATTAATTATTCTATTCTATTCTATTCTATTCTATTCTATTCTATTCTATTCTATTCTATTCTATTCTATTCTGTTGTGTTATATTCTACTAATATAATGAGTTTAATTGCAGCGCAAAAATTAGATCATTGACTATTGTGTTTCTGGAAGCTTAAAAGTAAAGGTAAAGTGCGAGACTTGATTCGCAGTCTTAACACGTGAGTTTTCACCCACAATTTGTCGGTCACCGAGTGAGTGAGAGAGGGTGAGAGAGGGAGAGTGAGGGTGAGAGAGAGAGAGTGAGTGAGTGAGTGAGTGAGTGAGGGTGAGAGAGAGAGAGAGTGTGAGTGAGTGAGGATGAGAGAGAATGTGAGTGAGTGAATGAGTGAGTGAGTGAGTGAGTGAGTGAGTGAGTGAGTGAGGGTGAGACAGAGAGAGTGTGAGTGAGTTAGTGAGGGTGAGAGAGAGTGTTAGTGAGTGAGGGTGAGAGAGAGTGAGTGAGGGAGAGAGAAAGTGTGTGAGTGAATGAGTGAGTGAGGGTGAGAGAGAGAGTGCTTGAGGGTGAGAGAGAGTGTGAGTGAGTGAGGGTGAGAGAGAGTGAGTGAGGGAGAGAGAAAGTGTGTGAGTGAGTGAGTGAGGGTGAGAGATAGTGCGTGAGGGTGAGAGAGAGTGTGAGTGATTGAGGGTGAGAGAGAGAGTGAGTGAGTGAGGTGGAGAGAGAGAGTGTGAGTGAGTTTGAGAGAGAGTGTAAGTGAGTGATGGTGAGAGAGAGAGTGAGGGTGAGAGAGAGAGTGTGATGAGTGAGTGAGTGAGTGAGTGAGAGTGGGAAAGAGTGTGAGTGAGTGAGGGTGAAAGAGGGAGTAAGTGAGCGTGAGAGTGAGAGAGTGTGAGTGAGTGAGGGTGAGAGAGAGAGTGTGAGTGAGGGTGAGAGAGAGTGTAAGTGAGTGAGGGTGAGAGAGAGAAACAGGGTGAGAGAGAGTGTGATGAGTGAGGGTGAGAGAGAGTGTGAGTGAGTGAGGGTGAGATAGAGAGAAAGTGTGTGAGTGAGGGTGAGAGAGAGAAAGTGTGACTGAGTGAGTGAGTGAGTGTGAGAGTGAGAGAGGGTGAGTGAGTAAGGGTGAGAGAGAGAGTGAGGGTGAGAGAGAGTGAGGGTGAGAGAGAGAGAGTGAGGGTGAGAGTGAGGGTGAGAGTGAGGGTGAGAGTGTGAGTGAGTGAGTGAGGGTGAGAGAGAGAGTGTGAGTGAGTGAGTGAGGGTGAGAGACAGAGAGTATGAGTGAGTGAGTGAGGGTGAGAGAGAGACAGCGTGAGTGAGTGAGTGATGGTGAGAGAGAGAGTGTGAGTGAGTGAGTGAATGAGTGAGTGATGAGTGAGTGAGTGAGTGAGGGTGAGAGAGAGTGTGAGAGTGTGAGTGAAGGTGAGAGAGAGGGTGTGTACGTGAGTGAGTGAGGGTGAGAGAGAGAGAGAAAGAGAGCGTGAGTGAGTGAGGTTGAGAGAGAGAGCATGTTGAGCGAAGGTGAGAGAGCGTGAGTGAGTGAGGGTGAGAGAGAGAGTGTGTACGTGAGTGAGAGGAAGAGAGAGAAAAAAGTGGGTGTGAGAGCCTGAAAGAGTGAAAGAGAGAGAGTGGGTGAGAGTAAATAGAGTGAGAAAGACGTGTGACAGAGAGAGTGGGAGTGAAGGTGCGGGTGCGAGAGGGTGAAAGATTGACAATATGAGAGTAATTGAGAGTAAGTAAGTGATAGACAGTGGAAGAGTGAAAAGTGAGAGTGAGAGAGTGATAGAGAGGGAGATAGAGTGAGAGAGGTTGATATAGTGACACGTTGATTAAGTGAGGGAGAGAGTGATCAAATGAAAGATAGAGAATGAGAGGTTTCTGTGAGAGAGAAAGACACTGTTGATATTCTCATGTAATTGCTTTGTCCTAGTTCAGAAAATAACTATACATTGATGATTTGACTAGCACTTCGAGTGACCAGTAAAAGAGAGAATCAGAATGCTGTTTTATGAGAAAGTGTAGGCATGGTTTTCAATCGAAAGTGACAAAAATATAGGATTTTCCTTACAGAAACAAATAACTGATTAACATATCTAGTCAGAATACCATAAGTTGTTTACTATATAAATCACAATGATAATGAGTGAAGCCGCCAAAGGGATGTGAACCAGAACCGTGTATCTCCCTCGATCAGGAATGGGTAAAAGTAAAAGTGAAGAAACGGAAGAAAGAACGAGAATAATTTTACTGGAGAAAATTAAGAAAAAAAAAGAACATTTCCAAATACTGAGCAGGGACATTTGCAAGTATTTATGTGAACGCTATTAAAGAAATGAACACAGACACAAACATATTTCTAGTATCGGGAGATCATAAACGCAGTTTTTAAAATCATATGAATGGAAGGGATAACTGAAATATATTAACAAGAGTAGATAGAATTCACAGAATAATTAGTTGCAAAGATAAAGATCATCATCATCAAGTACCGGGCCTACTGGCATAGGTGATCATGTCTCTCCACAACTTTCGATCTCGACAGTTCTTTATCATTTCTGTTGTTGACCTTCTGCCAAGCCATTCTCTTAAGCTGTCTGGTATCTTTTCTCTTTGTTTCCCTCTATCTCTTCGTCCCTACATTTGTCCAGTTGTTACAATATATTCCAGTTGTTCTCTTCTCATTACATGGCCAAAAAATGATGATCGTTTCTTCCTAACATTAGAAATTAGCTTTCTTTTTGCTTATACCTCTTTCAGAACAGTTACATTACTCTTCTTAGATGCCCAGGGTATTCTCAACATTCTTCTGTAAAACCACATTTCTACAGACTCCAGTGATTTTCTTGTTTGTTGTCCTATTGTTCATGATTCACAACCATATGTTAAGACTGGCTCTAGATAACATTTGAGAACTCTTTTTCTTTAATAAGATCTAATAAGGATAAAGATATCAGAGAAATTAAGAAAATGGCATAGTCCGAAGTTAAGAAAATGGCATAGTCCGAAGTTAAGAAAATGACATATTCCAAAGTTAAGAAAATGACATAGTCCGAAGTTAAGAAAATGGCATATTCCGAAGTTAAGAAAATGGCATAGTCCGAAGTTAAGAAAATGGCATATTCCGAAGTTAAGAAAATGGCATAGTCCGAAGTTAAGAAAATGACATAGTCCGAAGTTAAGAAAATGGCATATTCCGAAGTTAAGAAAATGGCATATTCCGAAGTTAAGAAAATGACATAGTCCGAAGTTAAGAAAATGACATAGTCCGAAGTTAAGAAAATGGCATAGTCCGAAGTTAAGAAAATGGCATAGTTCGAAGTTAAGAAAATGACATAGTCCGAAGTTAAGAAAATGGCATATTCCGAAGTTAAGAAAATGGCATAGTCCGAAGTTAAGAAAATGACATAGTCCGAAGTTAAGAAAATGGCATATTCCGAAGTTAAGAAAATGGCATATTCCGAAGTTAAGAAAATGACATAGTCCGAAGTTAAGAAAATGGCATATTCCGAAGTTAAGAAAATGACATAGTCCGAAGTTAAGAAAATGACATAGTCCGAAGTTAAGAAAATGACATAGTCCGAAGTTAAGAAAATGGCATATTCCGAAGTGAAGAAAATGGCATATTCCGAAGTTAAGAAAATGACATAGTCCGAAGTTAAGAAAATGGCATATTCCGAAGTGAAGAAAATGGCATATTCCGAAGTGAAGAAAATGGCATATTCCGAAGTTAAGAAAATGACATAGTCCGAAGTTAAGAAAATGACATAGTCCGAAGTTAAGAAAATGGCATATTCCGAAGTTAAGAAAATGGCATAGTCCGAAGTTAAGAAAATGACATAGTCCGAAGTTAAGAAAATGGCATATTCCGAAGTGAAGAAAATGGCATATTCCGAAGTGAAGAAAATGGCATATTCCGAAGTTAAGAAAATGACATAGTCCGAAGTTAAGAAAATGACATAGTCCGAAGTTAAGAAAATGGCATATTCCGAAGTTAAGAAAATGGCATATTCCGAAGTTAAGAAAATGGCATAGTCCGAAGTTAAGAAAATGACATAGTCCGAAGTTAAGAAAATGGCATATTCCGAAGTGAAGAAAATGGCATATTCCGAAGTTAAGAAAATGACATAGTCCGAAGTTAAGAAAATGACATATTCCGAAGTTAAAAAATGGCATAGTCCGAAGTTAAGAAAATGGCATATTCCGAAGTTAAGAAAATGACATAGTCCGAAGTTAAGAAAATGGCATATTCCGAAGTGAAGAAAATGGCATATTCCGAAGTTAAGAAAATGACATAGTCCGAAGTTAAGAAAATGGCATATTCCGAAGTTAAGAAAATGGCATATTCCGAAGTTAAGAAAATGGCATATTCCGAAGTTAAGAAAATGGCATATTCCGAAGTTAAGAAAATGACATAGTCCGAAGTTAAGAAAATGGCATATTCCGAAGTTAAGAAAATGACATAGTCCAAAGTTAAGAAGTAGTTAATCCGGTATGAAAATGATACCACCCCCCTGATCTCACCATCCCTGAAGCAAATTAAAACCCCCAGCCCCCTCGAGTTTAGGGTGTCCCTCAAATCTACCTTTTTTTGATCGTTTTGATATCGGACGGTGTCTAGAAACCCTACCGGGACCCCTTAAGTTTTTGGGTTACCCAAACTCGAGGGGGCTGGGGGGTTTTAATTTGCTTCAGGGATGGTGAGCTCAGGGGGTAGTATCATTTTCATACCGGATTAACTACTCAGGAAAAAACAGTTAGAGAGTGTAGCTCTATAGATAGATATATAGATAGCCATATAGATAGCCATATAGATAGCCATATAGATATATGATATGGCGCCAGGCAAAAATCATTGTGCGTGGCTAGTGTGGGGATCTACTACAACCTGTGGGAAGACGTGCAGGGGTTCGTACTGCTGGATTCATAATGATAGAATACGGAAAGGTGGTGGAACAACACCATGTATTGGCTGCGGCGTGGGCGTCTCAAACAAGCTTAGTCTCTGTGTAAGATGTGGGTACCATAACGCACACACCAGAGAAAGCAAGGCACGCACGAGAGCCTTTCACAAGGAGTTTACACGCCTAGCGCGGATCGAAATTTCCTATTAGAGAAAATGAGGGCTAGTGGCTATAGACATACAACATGCCTAATGTTAAGCAGTTGCGAAGAGGGGCTGTAACACGGACGTGCACTCTTTGTGGTGTTGGGGTCATAACCAACTATCGACTTTGCCGATGTTATAGAGGCCTATTGATTCCCATGGAGCCTCTTGATGCCTCTCTTCAAGATTTGACAATATTTAGAATCATGCGCACTCGATTGTTGGGAAGGGGGTTACCATTGGATGAGCTCCCACGACTTTTGCAATATGAGATTTTGAGACGTGAACATAAACTCCGCTTCGATGATGTGGTGGAAGAATTACATACAGCCCTCTACGATACAATGAGTGGAGGAAGCTTTATTCTGTAGATTCATGTATTAAACCGAGCGCGCTAGCTAAATATTGTAGGATGATGTCTAGATATGATAGGGGGCTGGACACCGATTCAGAGGATGAAGATTGGATTGAGACTTCATATTATAGAGGTCCACAGCTAGCACCTCATCCTGGGATCTTGTGTATTACTGATGGAATTGCATGATAACGAGCACACACACTCTGCATCTGTATGTTAGACAGACATGTAGACCGTAGTGTTCCAATATGCCTACAGGATATAACATGGGTAGAGTACCACTTTTGAGAGGAGCTAAAAGTGCGGCACGCATACGACTTCTTCTTCAAAATGGATATGATGAATTAGAAAAAAAAAGCAAGCTGATGGCTCTTCTATAGTTTTCAGACGTCGCGCACCCTCGAACCGTTTACCAGAGTATAGAATTCATAAAGATTAGCCAGTAGCAGTCCTGCGGACGGCAGGCGCGATAATTAGCCTCGCGCAGCGAAAGCAAATGATCAACACATGACAGTCATACGCTCCATCACATGATCCATGTAAAAATAGAAAATTATGTAACGTGACAGGGGTTTAAAAGGAAAACCGTGAGCGAAAAATCGTTTGTGACAACCGTGACACTCTCGTCCCGGTTGTTCTGTTTTGTCGCATTTTTTCGAGCTGAAAATTGTTATCACAGTTGACAAAAAATGAGCAGCCGAGGATATGCATGTGACTGTTAAGTGGCTCACTTAACGGGGGAATTCAGTTAATCTGTGGAAAAGCCGCCCGAAACATAGCACTTTTGACTTCCTTGATAATATTTTTGGAGGAGGCGCACGCTTATTTTTTCCCTGAATCGTTATTTTGTCTATCCCGTGCTCTATGTGATAGCCGCATGCCTCTGCGTCTTTAAGAATTAGATTCATGAGCTCTGCTTCTCCCCTCCCCTGCGGTAGCCCAAACTCGATTGAATCACGACTATAGGGTTGGATATGTAATTCGAGAGACCCCGTTTTTGTGCGGCGCACGAGCTCATTCATAGCTAGAACTATAAGGTTGGCGGTATACTCAAACCTGAAATCATTGTCGTATTTTTGAAGCTGCTCTCTGATACTCAGCGGCATGCCGTAACATAGATAACCACGACGCAAGTATGTTCGCCAGCTGAGCCACCTGCCGGTGAGCCTCCATATCCCTGGTACTGCCATTAGCTCGCTAAGATAGAATAGCCACCCGGACGTATGTTTTGTGTCCGGCAATTCAGTTGCTATGTTACATGATGGATCCATATTGGTGTATGTGGTTCCGATACGCCGATGCGTTACATACAGTATTCATATCTGTGCAAATGTTAGCTCATAATTTTCTAACCATCGGAAATGTTAGCTCACACGTTATCTCGTGTCAAGTGCAGCTGTTATTTTTTTGTGGTAGTAAAAAGAGAACCGTGTGTGTAAGAGAAATATAATTAATAACTGTAGGGAGGAGGCGCTGTAGGAATCACACGCTCGTCAGAGGCGTCGCCACAGGAAATATCTCTCCAGCTGAAGAAACATTTTATGAAGACTTGAAATTGGCCATGTGCTTGGCAATTTCGGTTCGGATTTCTTGCTTTATTTTCTCCTCCGGCAACTCCTCCTCGTCCAATTTTTTTCCGCCAGGGGCGCGCACTTCTTTTTTCATCTGCAGGTACTTATCAAATTCTGTAAGAACCATTTTAAATTCCACATCGGAGATACTCCCGTCTTCTAGGGCTGTGGATACAATTCCGGCGATGGTGTTTAGCTTACTTTCAGCCAGAACACGAATCTCATCGTGCTTCTTAGCCTTCAGATTCAGCTGGCGAGCTACCAGCTTACTGACTGCCCCGAAGGTGCCACAAGCTAGGGCCCCAATCTCTAGTCCTAGAGCTACAGGAGCCATGATAACGGTTGAAAGAATCGCAATACCGCCAACGCCCATCCCAGCTGTGACTGTAAACAGTGCCGTATCAATACCGTCTAGACTATTAGCACCGCGCCGATATTTCTTGTATAGGGACGTCCGTTTATCTCTCTCGTCCTCCAAACATTTTCGCAGGCGGACAACCTCTTGAATGCGGTAGGACTGGTCGACAGGCCGATCAACTGACGCGTCTAGTGTGGGATACATAGACAGGCAGAACAGGTATATAAAGCTTTATGCAGAACTTTTTATCTGTTTAATTAGGTGCTCAATAACGCGATCACTTACCGGGGTCAGGCTAAAAAGTAGCCGTTTAAAGTAAAACGACAATCCACTGAATATAAATTCAAGGGATATTTTTTCAAACACCGTGTTTGCTTCCAAATCGCTAACATTCGTTGAGAGGTCTGCCTTCCCCTCCCCAATTTTTATAACCAAACCCGTCATTTCGGGGCGTTTCCACTTGATTGACACCCCAGGCAAAATCTCGATCGGGGCGCTGGGGAGCATACTGCCCGTCTCAATTTCTAGATATATCACGGACCCCTTTGGGGGTTTTCTTAAGATTTCTAGGTCTCTTGGAACCGTTGTTTGAGCCTGTAACTTCGCAACGTTAACTCCCTTCGGACCCAGGTAGTAAGAATTAACGTGCCCATTGAGGGTCATCGGCTCTGCGCCGGACGGGCGATAGCCGACAAACATGCTGCCAGCGTTCATTAGCCATACCACTTTTGTAATACCACCCTCGGCCGGACTTTGCAAATCTATATAGCGCATGGCTAGGTCCAGCCTGAGCTCCCAATTGGGTTCAAAACCACTTGTATGACTTTCTATGGCGGCCCGCCGATAAAGGCCTCCTTTGGCTAACTCCATCCCATAAATCACCCCCGCGCCCCCCGGATCATCGAATCCTCGAACATCTCCGAGGTTGGCGAAGCAATTCCTCGTGGCCCAGACCTTAGGTCTGTGCTCATTGCTTGAACCTTGCAAGAACTTGTCTACTGGCATAGTAGTAATACTGGCATATTCGATATTATAAACTAATATATTTGTTGAATTGACCCGAACTACCACAGTTTCTCAATGAGGAGAGTTGCCTTTATATTAAGGAACTTTGTATTATTACTGATGGGTGGTCGCACAGATGATATCGATATCGATAATTCTAAAGACGAGGGTTGTGATATCACACACACTCCCGAGGTGTTGAAATGGATGTAGGCTGTTATCGTATGTTGTAACACTAACGCAGGGGGAGGGCCTATATGCAGCGAGAGGTCAATCGACTCGCGGATACTCCCATTGCGCAGTCCTACCAACTGAATCTTATAGACCCCAGGCGCTCTTATGGAAAGGATTGCTTTTCTGTCGCCTTCGTTACGCGGATCCTGTGTAAGCTGAGGGTTCCCAATCGGGGTGATCGATAAGGTCCTAGATAACGTCCATTGCAAGGAAATCTCATATATATCGTAGCGTTGCCCCAAGGCTCTCACGAGCTCATCTTTTATGGTGTCCTCAACATATGCCTTAGTGGCCGCGTCTTGGGGTGCTTCGGGGTCGGCGAGCTCGGATATTTTGTGATGACCCCACTTAATGTCGTGGGTTGGTGCTTTTGATCCATCCAGCTGTAGGACTTTAGCGTTTAATATATCCATTGTGGATATAACGAGGGCGTCAACGTATTTTTTGGTTGCCGCGCTTTGATCTGTTTGTGGATCAGCAAGACCCGCAATTTCGTTGCCACCCATATGGAGAGCACCGCTCATACTTCCTCCGGATAGAGGCAGGACATCACGTGCGTCAACATACTCTTTAGTAGCCGCATCGCTAGAATCTAAAGGGTTCCCTACGTCTTTCAGCTGAAAGCCCCCCAATGATAGGTCACCAAGCATAGTATCGCCAGCCCTATGTACGAGGCCGACTGGGCTGCCCCACGAGGCCGCCGCCGCTCCACAGCCGGTGCTATGTCCCATATAAAACTTATCCACAGGCATCACACTCTCTGTTTAGCTATGTGTAAGATCACATTTTTAAAAGCATTTCCAGCTGCGAGTTCACACAACACTCGAAGACATAGGTGGCCGCAGATAACCTCTTCGGGTCTCTGCAGTTGGAACGTCTGTGTCTGTATAGGAAGACCCTCGCTGCGCGAAGCTTTTACCCGTCCGGAGTCGCTGCGCGAAGCTTTTACCCGTCCGGAGGACAGATATTCCACGAGTTCCTTGGGGGGATCCAACCCAAAACTATCGAAATAACAAATCGTACGGCCATCTTTGTAATACGCCACCCAGTGGGTGCCCCCACCACTGCTGGAGTCGAGATTAACTATGCCGCATTCTTTCTGAGAAATCTTGTTAGGCAGGGTGTTTCGTGAAAACACGCCACGAAAGTGGGGGATGGTACGGCCGGACTTTTCAATATCAAAATTGCTCAGGGGTTCTACTTTTTTTGGGGCGCCAAGTAGAGCCCCGAACCCTTGCATTTGGGGCACATGCCGCGCCCCGTGCTCGCCGATGGGGCCAGAAACAACCCCGCACCAGCTAGCTGTTTCTCAACCTCACGATTGTGGCGCTCGGCCTCAGCCTGGGCTCGAGCACTCGCTTTTTTATCGTCGACTGCTTTCGCGATAGCCGCACTACCTCCTGCTAGCGACCCCGCTGCAGCGAGCCCGCCTAATATTAAGGGCAAAAACGGGAGAAACCCACCCGTTTTTTGAGCCGCTAGCTGAGTTTTGGAAATAACGAGCTCGGCCCCAGCACTGGCGGCGCGTTTCTTCTCAAGGTGAGCTATTTGTCGCTTAGTGAGCCCCAGGGTATCGTCGCCATGAAGCTGCTCAACCGTCAGCCGAATAGTAACGCCTACCCCATCATGGGCGGCTTTTGCCAATGATTCTTTCTGCCCCTGCGTAAGTGTTAACCCAAAAGGAGTATACTTCATTTTCCTATACTGTATATTGATGGAGATTTTTGTTTAATACAATTTGCTAAATTTCGTGCCGTCAGACTCTAGCGTCAGCAGCCGGTCGCTTATGAGCACTGCGTAGGCCATGGTTCCTGCTGGCACGTTAGAAGCAAAAGTCGCCCTGACCTGTACGGTTTGGACGGCCGTTTTCAACCGCTCCGACTGTCTGCGGACATCGATGACGTGGATTGGGTATAATTCTACAAATTCGAGCGGAGTCACCTGGTTTGAGGACACGCTTCCCTCAATACCATAGTATTCTGCCTTAAAGTCACATAACCTCTTGTAAGCCCTGGAAATCTTTCGCTGTACAAAGTCCATTTTTTCCTCGGAGTCAGGATACTGATCGGTATTTAACCTCACATGAATGTCAGTTAAATTTACATGGTCAAAGCAAGCCGGATTGCTGGTCTGGCTATCGCGGTTGGTTTGGAAAGCCACCAAAAGCCATCGTGGTTTTTCAGTGCCCGACGTAATGGAGAGAGTCCAGGTAAACGAACTGGCTTCCGGCACGGCAAAGCTTTCGCATTGAAGAGCTCGAAAAGATATCGGCACTTTAACTTTCTTGGCTATCTGCTCTACTAATTCTGTCTTGGCAGCCAAAGAAGGCATGACGTGCGGTATTACCCAGGCAAGCTTAGTTAGCGTGACTTTCCCTCTAGGCGCCGCAGCATCGCGAAATATACCTTTGGTATCTGATTCACGAGATAATATCAACGAATGTTTACAACCATAAACCACCTTGCGGTAGTCCTCGCAAAAACCGAACAGGTGGCTTAACGGGACGCAGAACGAAAACGTCCCGCTTGGATTCGGCTTGACCACTACTAGCTGCCGTCGGGCCTCCCACCCAGTATTAGCTGATTCAGCCGCCGCTGAGGTATCTTTTTGCCAGCACATGTTAAGACCCTCGGCCTTTGAAAAATCATCTCCATATGTCAACAGGCCCTTAATTGTTGTGGCTTGGCCAGGGTTGAGAACATTCTCAATATCTTGATCATTGAGCCGGTACCTTAGCCGCGAGAACATGTACATAACGGCGTTATTTACGAGCGAAGCAAGCGTTGTAGGTGTGTAGTCGACTTCTGTGCCGGATGCTAGCCTCCCTTCAACATTGAGAAAACTTTTAGACGGGTGTGTGTAAACGTCTTGGAAGTTTACTTCGATTGCTATATCCTGATTGTTGTTTATTGTGGCGGGGTTTTGTGGGTGATACTCCTTGTAGACGTACGACTCGATGCTCTCGTCAACAAGCGTCTGCTCTACAAGAGTCAACATTTCATCGGTAATTTCTTGTGTATCCGCCATAGAAAATTTACTTCAGATATAGAAACAATTCTATTTTCTAATAAAGAATTTTCCTAAAACCCGAGCCTGCTATCCGACTGTTGATATTTTGACGTGCCGCTTCAGTCGTGGGGGCCGCAAGCCCATGCAGAATCTCTAAGGTTTTTTCAGAGATAACTCTCTCCGGCCCTGTAGCGGCTCGCGTGGACGAGCGTGCTTTGCTGCGGACTATGTCAGCGATTTGCTTAATTGAGGCTGCGGTTGTAGCGCCGGCCTTAGCAACTTTACCGGCCACGTCCGCTACATTTGCTATAGCGCCTTTGTTTGCCACAACGAATTTACCGACACCCCCAATGGCCCGCACCACGGGTTGTATCCAGTCCGACAGGCCTTTTCCGATTACATAGCGCTGTCTTTTCATCCGCCGGTTTCCCTCTGCCACGTTCCGCGAAATTCTCAACATGGTAGCTTAGAAGATTTTCTATAATGACAGTCAAAATGTTTAATGTAAGAATTTTACTTCAAATCTGCCGAAGATGTAATCTAGCTGTAATTCGTTCCCCTCGGAGATTCAATTGAGAGCCATTCTGATCCGTTAGCCACAAGCGTATTCTTTGAATACTGCCACGCTGGCTTACCGGCAAATAAACCAAATTGTGTGGAGTCTCAATGATCTTAAATCCAGGTTGTACGCCTGGGTAGAAGCTGTACAGAACGGGGTGGTTGGTGCCATTCAGGTAAGAACCACCGACTAGATCGCAGTTTACAAGTATGCTACTAAGTGTTGAAATGTCTACTGGTTTGTCCCCTGTGTGGAATCCAGTAGTGGATAGCACCCTCGGCTCGAATCAGAGAGTCGACGCAATGGTAGATTTGCTCATGTCAACTCTGTAGCTAGGGTTCGTAATCTCGATGTTGGCACGTAATGTCGCCCTGTTTGCTCCTACAACTATGTTATGTGCCTGCGTCTCAGAATTCCAATCACCGCTGCCCTTCAGCTGGCATTGAATCTCATCGTTAATTTGAGCGAGTTCGTAGCTTCCTTCTGGTAATGAAATTGTCTTCCAGGTAACCCCTGCGTCTGGGCTGTAGACGAAAGTATTATTACTTTCTGTAATGTTGGGGACAGCGTTATATGTCTCCAAATTGACTAGAGCTAATTCGTACTTATTGTTGGGTTCGAGGTAAAAGGGCGGAGAGAAGGTGGTTGTCCAGTCGGTGCTGTTTGACGAAAATACGAAAGAGTTACCCTCTTTAGGGCGAAGATGGCTTTCAATCTTCTGTAACTGAAACTCCATTTGGGGTATGCACTTATAGGAGGCTTCTGTTCAATTCGAGAATCAAAGCCTTAGGAGCCGCGCCACTGCGAAGGAGCTCGTCTAAAATAGCCGAAATTTCATTATCAAGGCCCGTATTACCTGCACGCTTCGAGGCAGCTAATAGCTGTAGCCTTTCAACTAGCGCTTCTGGATCCTTATAATATTGCAAAGCCCCACCTTCGCTGCGCGAGGCTTTTACCCGTCCGGAGGACCTTATCAGCTGGTGTTTTTTGCTCTTTCGCCCATGGAGAGGCAAGCCGGCAAGTTCAGCCAGCCGCTGGAAAGTTTTGACAGCCTCGGGGGTATATTGCATCGTTTTTAAAAAGCGCTTTGTAAGGAGATTGTAAAGCGACTCATCTGCCGGAGCTTCGAGCACAAGATTGTCTCCATTGTCGAACGCCCGCAGTTTCCCCGCCTGCAAAGCTTGCGGGTCGATTGTGAGGGATCCAAACCGGTTTCCCTTTAGTTTCAACCCACTACCTGTAGCGTCCTCCGGACGGGTAAAAGCCTCGCGCAGCGAAGTAGCCCCACTAGATCGGACGAGCCTGTAACCCTGTGTTAGTAGGCGAAGACGTTCACTATATTGTTTTAGAGCGTCCTTTTCCATCGTTAATTGCTGCTTTCTTTCTTCTGTGGTGACTTTACGCTTTTTTTCCGCCCCCAGTACATGGCGGTTGATGTAATTTACACGATTGATGGTGTTGGTAATTTCTTGTGTGTCGCTGAGGTCGAGCTCGCTGGGGGGCTTAAATCTGTGGCGCCTTATCACTTCAATATCCAACCCTTGGTCGGGACTAATATATAGCGTGGGGGCATCTTCTACCGGCAGAGGCATGTCTTGACGTGCCGTCGGTGCCGCTCCGTGGAGTGCGTAGGCTTGTCTTGACGTGCCGTCGGTGTCCTCCGGACGGGTAAAAGCCTCGCGCAGCGAAGGTGTCCTCCGGACGGGTAAAAAGCCTCGCGCAGCGAAGGTGTCCTCCGGACGGGTAAAAGCCTCGCGCAGCGAAGGTGCTGGCAAGCGCTCTATTGCGGCTGTGACTTTTCCTATCTCCGCTGCTTGGTGTGAGGTGATTGGTTTGAAAAGTTTGGCTGCCTCTTCCTGCAGAGACGACTCCCCTAGTGTTTCTGTTTGAAGGCGTTGCCGAGCCTGGTCCCTGAGTGCTAGGTAGTTCCGGACGAGGGCTGTACGATCGCGCATGTCGGTTACTTTACGCCACATCCTTACTTCAAATAGATTTCATCCCTACTTTAAATAGATTTCATCCCTACTTTAAATAGATGACTTCGGTATGTAGAATCGATCAAATCCACATCGATACCGACCATCATAGGCCCGGCTGGTCAGATCGATACAACAGAACCCGTACGGCTCGCGCGTGCACGCACTAAAGAAGTTTCGAAATTCTTCGAAAGGCATGTCACCACACACATAGGTGTCATGTATGGCGCGCAAGTTTTTCGTGTCTTGATTAAATATGATAAGCATGTTACAATTATCTCGAATCGTTTGTTTGGGAATCCTGAAATAATTCTGCGTTAGATAGAATGAGTCCGCACCACCGTGACGGCCTTGGCTGAAGTATTTCTCGATGGGGGTTTGTTTTTCCAACATAACGTCATCAAATACCATAATGCTACGTTCGTTTTTGTTCAGACTCTCTACTGGGATGATATCATCTGATATGCTGTGAAACGAGGCTACCTCTTTCCCAGTGACTGCTTTAATGGCATCCGCCCAGTCCTGCAGCCACTGGTATTTCTCTTGTCTAAGGGATTTTGAGTATATATGCAGTCTATGGTATTTAAGGTAACCCTTTCTTAGGAGGAGATTAAGCATCAGGTTAGTCTTCCCACACCCGGAGGGGCCGCAGATTACACAACGGATGCTACTAGGAAGCAGCCAATTATGTTTGTGCTCGTGTGGATTCGATTCATCAAGATCTAAATTTAAGATTTCCATACTTCTATATTTAGGAAGAGATGTACTGCCTTCGCTGTAAACAACACACTCCCACTTTAAATGAGGAGACTATAACTCTAAAGAACAACCGTCCAGCCAAGAGAGGTGTTTGCACGGTGTGCGGTGGTAGAAAGAGCCAAATTCTCCCTGCGTCCTCCTCGCACAGCGAAGGTGCTGGTCTTCTTAACAGTGCCATGAATGCCCTACCTCTGCCCGAGATGCACATGCGTCTCCCCAAAGGGGTCCCATCTGAAGATGTCCCGGGTGGAACTTTTCAAAACACTGGAAAATACTCATATTGCGGGCCGTTTACCAAGATTGCCAAACGCCTCTCTCAGGGCTATAGGGGTGTGAATAGTCTTGATCGTGCCTGTCTAAACCACGACGTTGCCTACGCAGCCCATAAAGATACCCCCGGACGGAATCATGCGGATGATGTACTGGCAGCTACCGCATCGCAGATTGCACTATCAGATGCTCCAGACTGGGAAAAGCGTGATGCTAAGACGGTTTCTGCGATTATGGCTGCGAAATCACGCTTCAGGATGGGCCTTAAAAAAAAGTCGCGAAGAAAATATTCCTAAACTGAAGAAGTTTTCTATGGCAGAGAAGTCCGACGGCACGTCAGCAATCATGGAGAAATTCTACTACAGTCCTCAAGGCTATTGGCGTGGGCTGGCGGCCATCCCGAAGCTTGCTGCGGCAGCCCGAGTTAGCAAAAAGGATGCTCGGGACTGGCTCTCGAAACAAGGCATATGGCAGCTCTATTTGCCTGCTCCTCGACGAATACCACGGCCACATTTTAACGTGACTGCGCCAAACGAAGTTCATCAAGCGGATTTATTATATCTGCCGCATGATCGTGTGAAACGACGCACGTACAAATACGCCTTGACCCTCGTCGATATAGCCTCCCGGTACAAAGAGGCAGAGCCCTTGGCTACAAAAGATTCACAAGAGGTTGCAGACGCCCTTGAGAGGATTTATAAACGGGGCCCTCTAGTTTTTCCAAAGCTTCTTCAGGTCGACCCGGGAAGAGAATTCATGGGCTCGGTATCATCACTTATGGCAAAACATGGGACTGAAATACGGCGTGGGCGTGTGGACCTCCATAGAGACCAAGGTATAGTAGAACGTTTTAACCGGACTCTGGCCGAGCGGCTTTTTGGTCACCAGTATGCTCAAGAGCTATTGCTTGCTGCCCGTGGGTCTTCTGAGCGGTCTGCAGAATGGGTGGCTCGACTCCCTGCGGTTATTGCGGCTTTAAACAATGAGCCGACTCGGCTGACAGGTAAGAAGCCTGTGGATGCCATTAAACTTCAGAGAGTGACTGCGCAACCCTCATCTGTCGTTCCAGGACGCCCTGTAGGGCTCGAGGAGCCGCTGATTCCGTCTGATGCAATGGTTCGGTATTTGTACCAGCCTGGCGAGCTCGAGGGTGGTCGAAAACGTGCTACTGACCCCGTGTGGTCTGTGACCCTGCATTCAATCCGAAATGTATTGCGGCAGAATGGCCAGCCTGCGGTATACTATTTGGAAGATGGTCCACAGCGTGGGTTTGTGCGTGAAGAGTTGATGATTGTTCCTGAGGGGACAGAGCTTCCTCCAGGTAAGATTCTTGCAATCAATTGAACCCAAGGAGACTCATGTAATCTAACGGCGTCATCAGAAACAATGTTCCTAATAGATGCCCAAGAAATGCATCGTCGACACCCAGGCACATTTTGGGCCCCACCCGATGAAGAGCTTCAGCGATTGAAATCAGGGGACATCGTAAAAGTTTGTAATGGGGAGGAGCGATTTTGGGTAGTGATTCAAACTGTAGAGTACCCACAGGACTGGAATGCTTCTGATATTAGATTAACTGGTGTGCTTGATAATAACTTAGTAAGTTCTAGTGCTCGTCTCGGGGACGTTATAGAATTTCGAGGCATGCATGTATATGATATATACCCTTCGCTGCGCGAGGCTGTTACCCGTCCGGAGGCGCTGCGCGAGGCTTTTACCCGTCCGGAGGCTTCGCTGCGCGAGGCTGTTACCCGTCCGGAGGACGAATACTCTCAATCATTTGAACCCATGGCGCGTCATGGTAATCCTTCTATGCCTTTAGTCCTAGTAGAAGCTCAGCATAAAGCTCAGCATCAACAGTGCCCCGGTTCACCACCTCCGACTAACGAGGCCCTTATGGGCTTGTCGCAGGGGGACGTCGTTAAAATTGGTACCTCAAACATGCGCTTTTGGGTGGTCATTCAGAGTGTAGTTCTCGCCTCTAGTCCCCAAGATTATACATTTACGGGTATACGTGAAAGGGATCTCGAGAGAGACGGCGTGGGGGATGTTATAGTGTTCCAAGGTAAGCATATATACGCTACTGACTAGGCAGCGGTGTACTCAATGGGTTCCGTGTGGATCCCATCAGGCAAGACCCGTCGCTTGTCGTAGTATGCACTGAGCCCGAGCTTTTCTTGGTGGTAGGTGGTCATCTGCCCGTTATGCATACGAAAGCCGCGGTTCACAGCACGGTCTTTGAAACCGTAGAGAGCCAACTTGTACCGTTCCCATGTCAGGTTATTAAGCCTCGCTGACATCCCCTTACACGAGTGTTTGCTCTTTTTCTTACCATCGACGAAATAACATTTCGAGCACAGAGCAATAGCTCGATGCCCTGAGAATTCGAGCTTGAACAGGCCCGGAGTTCGTCCGCTCCAGGTATCCCAAGAAAGCCAGTCTTTTTTGCACTTAGCAAACTCTTCTTTGAGCTCTGGCCGAACTGCAGCCTCTAGTGTGGTGGTGCTCAGAGCGAAGTATAGTGAATCGGTGTCCATCTGTATTAGCTCATAATCTTGACGGTCGACGAACCGATCCAGGAAGTCGTGGTAGAACTCGAGAATCCTTAGTTTTGCGAGCTGATAGACAGCAATGCCTACTTGAAACGGTCTGTATATACATACCCGAGGCTTGCGGCTTTTTATTTCGTAGGCATCTCCTATTTCGGTGAGATCATCGAACCAGGCTGAACGTAGTGCACGGTCCACGGTTTCCTCGTCTTTTGTGTAGCAGACTTTGGTGTGTCGCTCCAAGGCTTCGATTAGTTTTCCGTAGCTTGAGTTTCCTATCAGTTTGTGTATTTCGGCTAGGAGTGCCTTCTCTTTGTCAACATCACCCAGTCGGCGTGCCTCAGTGACTTCCTTGACGAACCAAGCCAAGCATTTTTCTGGCTTATAGTGAATTATTGTATAAACGGCTTGGAGCTCTAGTCCATGCTGCAAGTACCACTTTAGCAGCGGTGTGTATACCAGAATGTCAACGGCCTCAAGGACACCCAGCAGTTTCTTTGTGGAAGCACGTTCCCGACCTGTCTGCTTCAAATAATCCTTCATTTCTTGAGGCACGGCAGCTTCTGGAACTTCACGGTTTATAAATATCGGTGGCATTTCCTCGAATTTCTTCCATAGTGTTCGCGGTACGGCAAGCTTGCACCTGACGAAACCAAACAATCGACCGCTTAAGACTAGATCACGTACCCTGGGCGCATCAACCTCAGGCTCTTTAAGCTCGATTACCTTCTCTTTACCAGCTGGCATGTCCTGAAGCATTGTAGAAAGATATAGGGCGTTTGCGTCATATCCAACTGCCCGCTTACAGCGTTTTGCTTTAGGATTTTGATGCGAGCGGATTCGTGTGACCCCCGCTTCGTGATAACGGGTGAAGACTATCGAGGGACCTCCAGTTACTGCAGCTTTCAAATACGTGTATGCCTTTTTACCTGGAGCATACAAGGCCCCTTCTGGTGTACCCCTTAATAGATACTGTAGGGACACCCCTGGCAGTGAAACAGCGTCTTTAAATATATCGATGCCTTTTTCGCCGTAGTAGGTTCTCATCTTCTCAGCCGCTTCAATGCCAGGACCTACGTCGAGGTCGTTGTAGTAACGTAGCCAATCTGCGAAAGTTGTCATTCCTTTCTCTCTGAAGATACATTGACAGTCACCCCATTCTGTCTTAGACAGGGGGTACGCATTTTTCAACCGAGAGAACCATGCAGGGTAGTCTGGAAGGCCTGGATACGCAAGTTTATCCGGACTGTCAAACCATTCGTATGGGAACCACGACTTTGTCTGCTGACACCCGTAGGCTTTGATCCAGTTGTCGTAGGAGGCACCAGGGCCTAAATAGTTGATGATATCCAAGAATTTGAACTCGGGTGTTACTAGGAACATTATTTTTGTGCCTTTACTGGCTACAAAGACTTTTTTACAGGTGTCGGCGAGCTCTTCTACAAAGTATTGCTTGATGAGGTTCAGATCGTATTTACCCGAGTTGAAACCTAATACCGGGACCTGCGAGCACCAATCTCGTATCTTATTTTGTTGCTTCTGAGACAGTAAAGTGATGTCGTCTGGTAGAAACTGGGTCTCGACCTCAGCCCTTAAGATTACAGCTCGTCGCTGGAGTTCTAGCCTGAATTTGTTTGTCAAAGCTTTTGGGTCGGCGTCACAAATATGTGTTGGTTGACGGTCTAGAGTATCCCCTATCGACACTGAGATCGGTGTGTGTTCGTTTTCGTATGCGAGGTCGAGGGTGGGTTTATTTCTCTTCGTTTTGTCGAGTAAAGCTTCGAAGTCATAAAAGATAAAATGTTGATATGTAACAGTTCTTTCTGCAGGCATTGGGATATTTAAACGCGGAGGCTTTCGACATTCCCACACGACCACCAAGTTGTACCCAGCGTTTACGATTTTTCGTTCTTGCTGACGGGTCTTCTTGAGTATATCTCGAACATAGACGGCCTCCTCCTTTATTCCCTGTCGTGTCTTTTTGATTATTTTTCTAGTTTCGTCCTGCTTACAGTGGTCAGGGCATCCGTGGAAATAACAACCGTGGAATTGAAACACTGTCCTCGTGATTGGCTCATACCCGTCTACAGGAGCACCTGCGATCTCCCGCTCCCCACCGTGACCACAGTGAGCATGGTGAATGTGTAACCCTCGGGCTTGTGCTTCGTGCTCGATCCACTGTATCGAGGCGAGACTGGCACTTGACTTAGGATTGAAGGCTTTTTCATAGGCAGATTGGGGGCGTACCACTTTCTCACCCTTACAAATGACTTTGGTTTCCCCTTTTGACAACGAGTGACGTGTCGCTGCAGGCTAGTTGACTGCGTGCACCGCTGATTACAGTGTCCGCAAGCATAGGTGTTGGCTAGTTTCTTGATGTCAGTGATCAGCGAAGCATGTTCGTTGTAGATAGAAAGCGTTATTGGTTCGATGCCTATTTCAGAATAGTGTGCTGGTTGTCTTATAAGCTTCCAGATGCCATCCTCACTCGGCTCGTAAACTCGTATGCCCAGACGAAAATGCTCCTCGGCCAATTTAAAGTCTGCGAACGGTAGCTTTGGTGTTTTAGTAAGGTCAACATTTGCCCCAAAGAAAGATCTGGCTAGTTCGTGCGCTTTCGCAGTACAACGGTCTGATCTGGATCCTCGATGAACAGCTAGGCACCGGAAGAAACAGAAATTATCGTTGTAGCCGTCCAGCGCAACGAGCCCTTTCTTGTTTCGCAGCCAGTCTGGTAATCGTCCGTTTCCTACCAGCAGTTCATTGGTCAAAATAGCCTTGATCTCGACCTGTACCCAACGTAGGAAAATCCATTTTGTATTGGGCTTCTTTTCATTCTCAAAACGCTTTTCTTCCTGTTCCTCTAACCACTGACGAGCTGCGGCCTGTGTGGTCAATAGGTTACTGCCACGTCGACTGCCAAGTTCATTTGGGTGGAAAAGTATGATTTTACCAGTCTCGATGTGACGGATCTGAATTGTGTAGCTATATCTGAGATAGAAAACTGTCTGCAGTTCAGCTACCCTCTCCATCGCACGATCGACAGGGGTGTTACCATTTTCAACGAACCTCGATAGACCTCGGAAGAATTTCCAGATGATGACCCGTCTTCCTCGCGATTCCCCGTCTATCGGGATGAGCTCCTGAAGAATTCTCTCACCCTCCCTTGCGATCTTGCGAGCCGGAGGCTCTCCTCTGCGATGAAGGGGGCGAAATAATTTACTGGCTTTCCTTTGCGTGCTCATTCTTGCGCTCCACTTTCTCAAAGCTGGCAGTCGAAGTTTTGGATTTTTCTTGACAGCTTGCTCATATTTACGAGCTCGCAATGTAGCAGTTATCTCAGCATCAAACATCTTTAGTTCATGACGCAGCTTTTCCAGCCTCTGGGGATCATCATAGTTAAGACTAAACATGGCAGGGTATCGTCTAGTTAAGTTTCCACTTTTTACTCCACGAGCTATGCGCTCACGTTGGACTTGTTGTCGGGCCTCTGTGATTAATTGTGACAATTCAGGTTTCCGTATTTTTGAGTAGCCTTCTAACCCGTAACTCTTTGCTTCTATTCGCAACTGCTTAACATTAGGCATGTTGTATGTCTATAGCCATTAGCCCTCATTTCTCTAATAAGAAATTTCGATCCGCGCTAGGCGTGTAAACTCCTTGTGAAAGGCTCTCGTGCGTGCCTTGCTTTCTCTGGTGTGTGCGTTATGGTACCCACATCTTACACAGAGACTAAGCTTGTTTGAGACGCCCACGCCGCAGCCAATACATGGTGTTGTTCCACCACCTTTCCGTATTCTATCATTATGAATCCAGCAGTACGAACCCCTGCACGTCTTCCCACAGGTTGTAGTAGATCCCCACACTAGCCACGCACAATGATTTTTGCCTGGCGCCATATCATATATCTATATGGCTATCTATATGGCTATCTATATATCTATCTATAGAGCTACACTCTCTAACTGTTTTTTCCTGAGTAGTTAATCCGGTATGAAAATGATACTACCCCCCTGAGCTCACCATCCCTGAAGCAAATTAAAACCCCCCAGCCCCCCTCGAGTTTGGGTAACCCAAAAACTTAAGGGGTCCCGGTAGGGTTTCTAGACACCGTCCGATATCAAAACGATCAAAAAAAGGTAGATTTGAGGGACACCCTAAACTCGAGGGGGCTGGGGGTTTTAATTTGCTTCAGGGATGGTGAGATCAGGGAGGTGGTATCATTTTCATACCGGATTAACTACTTTAAAAAAATGACATATTCCGAAGTTAAGAAAATGGCATATTCCGAAGTTAAGAAAATGACATAGTCCGAAGTTAAGAAAATGGCATATTCCGAAGTTAAGAAAATGACATAGTCTGAAGTTAAGAAAATGACATAGTCCGAACTTAAGAAAATGACATAGTCCTAAGTTAAGAAAATGACATAGTCCGAAGTTAAGAAAATGGCATATTCCGAAGTTAAGAAAATGGCATATTCCGAAGTTAAGAAATGGCATATTCCGAAGTTAAGAAAATGGCATATTCCGAAGTTAAGAAAATGACATAGTCCGAAGTTAAGAAAATGGCATATTCCGAAGTTAAGAAAATGGCATATTCCGAAGTTAAGAAAATGACATAGTCCGAAGTTAAGAAAATGGCATATTCCGAAGTTAAGAAAATGGCATAGTCCGAAGTTAAGAAAATGACATAGTCCGAAGTTAAGAAAATGGCATAGTCCGAAGTTAAGAAAATGGCATAGTCCGAAGTTAAGAAAAAGATTCTAAAATACATGTAGAGAATGAAGGTCTTGGAGTGAAATGTAGGTGATAGATTCAAATAAGTTTATGTTTACGTTTTTATTTTACTTGTCACGGTGTTATATACTTCCTATGTTCTGCGAAGGTATTTCTTTCCGGAACGTCGTATCACATTATGACATACTACTTCCACATAAAGTTCCAACCATACATTTTAACAAAGTATGTATTTGTAAAAATTCCTATCTTCAGTACCACACAACCTTCTCATTATTCAAGCATAACCACACAACTTGTCACACATCGCTGAAATGAAGTATTGGTTTACCATCCTATTTGCTCATATAATAGCTGTTTACTCAGCACTCTGCCAAATGATAACTCAATCGCCGTAGAGAACAGTTCAGATAAGTACTCATCAATTTATTATTCTTGCTTTTGTGTTTGTATATTGTATGTCTCCACGTAGACGACCTTTTCTGGTTGACACGTTGGATCGTTTTATGTTCTCCATCATCCTCTAATGCAGTAGCAATAAATTGTTATTACTCTCCCAATCGTCAGGTCTCCTGAAAAATTAGAAAAAAGACTGATCCTCTAATTCACCCACCTCATTTACATCGAAAGGTCTTTTCAGCTTTATTAACCTGCAAGAACAGTTGACACACCAGGTATCTGTCATAACGAGCAAAATATCATATTTATTTACTGTTTCGCTACTTGATAAATCAATAACAATTATTTTTACGCAGATGCATGAAACGTCGTAGCACCGGCGAAGACCTCATAGAGAGGAGCTTTTGTTAACTGTTTGGCACATACATTCACATTCTAGAAATGAATGTATGCGTCCTTCAAGCAAATAAAAATTTGATTTTAAAAACAATTCTTGCATGGATAGCGGCCATTTTTGCCTACTCTTTTCTATTTTTAACTATAGGGTGTCTCTTTAATGACTGTGCATTTTTTGTTGTTGAAATAATTACGCACCTAAATTTTATCTATGTATGACGTAATAGTTCAAGCACCATTTACGTGTTCATTTAAACATCACTGCTACATAATAGATCTAGCTTACAATGGTGTTAACACAACTTTATTGTGTTAATACCAACAATACCCATTATAAGCTCGCCGATAGCAGTCAAGTATATTTGAATAATACCATTTATTTTACAATTTGTGTGACGTGACGTTTTTTCTTCCGAGAGTATAAATTCACTGCACTGCGACTTTAGAAACACCTTGTACTAATAGTTCTTTAACGTGCGTGAGTACACAAGGAAACTACAGTTTTCGTTGTTTTCCGAGTGTGCTAGACATCGGATCTCACTAACCAGAGACTGGGAGAGGGTAAAGTCACGAAGATTCCACGGATTAATTTAAAAAAAAAAAAAACAGTTGCAATCTCCTGTAGTGGGGATAGACCCCGGGGCTTCTTACCCATAAGGCCGACGTCTTACCTCTAGACCAACCAGTCCACTGACTGGAATTCAGTTTAACTAACATTCAATACATAATAAATGTTACATGAACACTAGATGCTAGACCAACCAGTCCATTGACTGGAATTCAGTTTAACTAACATTCAATACATAATAAATGTTACATGAACACTAGATGCTAGTATCGACCAAGAAAATGATGGATTGATGGGATATTGGAAACACGAGGACATAACAGCAGATGCCTTCAGAAGAGCAAAAGCAACATCTGCACCTCGACGCTGAAAAGCAAATGAGGAAAGAAGAAGATTAAAAACATAAATGCAGAGGTTTAACAATGCTACATGCTTGAGGACAAGATAAACATTTCCTGAACAAATAGAACATAAAGGTACCAGTAGCAAGACATTTCAGGTCGATTCTCTAGCGAGAACATGCACGTTCTACTAGCACGGAAAGTCACAGGTCACGTAGATTCACCTATGAAACACAACGATCTACTAGCACGGAAAATCACAGGTCACGTAGATTCACCTATGACAACACAACGATCTACTAGCACGGAAAGTCACAGGTCACGTAGATTCACCTTTGACAACGATCTACTAGCACGGAAAGTCACACGTCACGTAGATTCACCTATGACAACGATCTACTAGCAAGGAAAGTCACACGTCACGTACATTCACCTATGACAACGATCTACTAGCACGGAAAGTCACACGTCACGTAGATTCACCTATGACAACGATCTACTAGCACTGAAAGTCACACGTCACGTAGATTCATCTTTGACAATGTTCTACTAGCACGGAAAGTCACACGTCACGTAGATTCACCTATGACAACGATCTACTAGCACGGAAAGTCACACGTCACGTAGATTCACCTATGACAAGGATCTACTAGCACTGAAAGTCACACGTCACGTAGATTCACCTATGACAACGATCTACTAGCACGGAAAGTCACACGTCCCGTAGATTCACCTTTGACAATGTTCTACTAGCACGGAAAGTCACACGTCACGTAGATTCACCTATGACAACGATCTACTAGCAAGGAAAGTCACACGTCACGTAGATGTACTCATTAGATCCTATATGTTCTATCAACGTCGACAATCAGCCATCTATGGCTCTGAAAGGTGAACCCGCGAAGAATGTTACGTTAAAAAAACAATGAATAAAATATTCAATATAACGTGACGCATTATAGTAAAAAAAAAAGTAAAGTACCCCGTCACGCCAAGTGGCGTATAGGGAATATGGTGTTAGTGACCATAAATTTTACAGACCTTCTGCACATATTTTTGGGGTAATGTGGTCGGTATTACGCCTGTGCCGCTTCACCTTCCCAGAAAAAAAATCCGATACCCATTAAAGACTGGGTGAACCCGGAGGCCGTCGGTTGATATCGAACCCTAACCCTTGTCCTTTGTAATCCAGTTCACTAACCACTGAGCTATCGTGGCTCAGACACACTATAACATGAGTCGTAATCTACTTGTTCAACTAGCTTGCTTTATCATTGTTAACATCTCACCTCTAGCGCCTTCAGTCTCTGGATCCAGCCTTGTCCCCAAACTTCTGGTCACGCTGACACACACGGAATGTTTTTCTGTAGCTTTCCTATTAGTTCTTTCGTAGAACAAAGACTGTATTTAAGACAGAACAAACAGCCAAATTATCATCTTTAAAACAATTACAACTAAAAGCCAAACAGAAATTGTGTTTGTTTTCAGGTTTTGATCATAGACATGTTTCACTTTGTGTATTTCATTGGTTGATGTTGTCCAGCTTAATAATGTTATAAAATTCTTATAAGCTGTAACTTATTTTAGTTGTAGTGTCTCAGACAAGACAACACGACCCGCCAGAGTCATTCGAGTTAAACCTTCAGCAAACATGACGAGGTCCATGATTCTGATATTGAATTTGATGATGATCGCTCAAAACAAAGCAGGTGAGGGACAATATTTACAGAACAAAAAAAAAAAAAAGGAAATGGACAAACCACCGACAATTAGTTCAGAAATTAACCAGGCACAGGTCACAGATAGACAATTAATGTATATGTTAATCACGCATTTGTGGAGACAGTAAACTGTTCACAGACAAAAGCTGATATATTCTTGATAACGACTGTTATGTTCTGGACCACACACATTCCTAGGTAAGCTGTAGACAAGAAACTCATGTCTCTAGTTGTTGATATTGCATCACGAGCACAGAGAACCTTTATGAAAAGACTAGCGCAAGCTTCTCTGCCTTGTTTACAAGGTTGATACAGTTGATAAAGCCACACTGATAAAGTTGAAAACTACATGTGTACCGTAATTACCTATCTACCTACCTACCTACCTACCTATAGATCAATCAACCAACCAACCAACCTATCTACCTACGTACATACCTACCTACCTACCTAAATCCCCGCATTTATTGAATATTCGTTATGTTGTGTTTTGATATTATCAAGCGTTAAGGTGTTTTTTTCTGTTGTTTCTGTATGTATTGTATGGCGGGGACTATTCCTAGCTTTTTTCTCACTTCTTCCTTTCTTATCTTATCTCTCAGGATTATCCCTGTATTTCGTCTATCACTTTTAACCTCGGTGGCGGTTTTTTTTCTTATTGTTCTTGTATCTAAGGTCCAGATCTGGCATTGTGGCATAACGTTGGGATTAATATTGTTGGAATGAAGGTTCCAGGCTGAAAGTAAATAATAAAAATATAGCCCAGAAATAGGATCGGCTGACTAGCCTGTTAATCATAGTCTACGTTACAAAAAGAGATCTAAAGGGCGTTAATTGGTGCCACATTGTAATTTAATGACGAGATTTACAAAGTTACACGTGATCAAACTTTTGTTCATTAAAGTTAACATTTCAGGTTTTCATACCATCAAAGCTACGCTCATTTAATGGCGAACATTTAGGGGTTGCATATGAACAAGACTATGTTTATTTAATGTTAACATGTAGGGGTTGCATATGAACAAGACTATGTTTATTTAATGTTAACATGTAGGGGTTGCATATGAACAAGACTATGTTTAATTGTAACATTTAGTGGTTGTACGTAATGAAAAGAAAGTTTATAAATTAAAACATCTAGAGCTAACACATTGTTAAAACTGTGTTTATTTAATGTGAATATTTGGGAGTCAGATCAAGTGCTTTGGATTACAATAAACCAAGATAAAGGTGGATAAACGGAATACAAGAAACACATGAAGGTATAACAGCAGTGTAGATCAACAGAAGAGCAAGAAAGCGCGAATCATGTCTTCACTCGACGCCGAAAGACAAATTAGTAAGGAAAGAAAGAAGGATTGTTTAAGGTTGCTCATAATTAGATTTTTGCAATGACCAACATTACTGTAGTACAGATCTTAGGGAGAGACTGGCTAATGATTTGATAATAAGGAAACTGTCTGACGCTGTATAATGTCGAAGTTAATAATGGAGTCTGGGTGGTCTTGGGTAACACGTCGGCCTCTTGACAAGAAGATCCCAGGTTTTGTTTTTTTTTGCGTTCGCAGATTTTACCTCTGACGAAGTCCCTAGAGAATAGGAACTGACTTTTAGCGGGTTAATGTGTTTTTTCCTGGCAGCTGTGTGCACAGAGGTCCCTCGCCACACAAGCAGATAACTAGGTCTTCGGAGGTACTCATATTTTTTTTCGTCCATGAGTAATTGACGTTTCAAGCCGGGTCTCGCTGCTGAGACCAGCGGTAGTTGCCGTAGAGAGAAGTCGTAAAGGAAAATCCCAACTGGTGCAGCCAAGATTTGAACCCGCAACCTCTCTGTCTCCAGACCGACGTCTTGCCTCGAGACCAAACAGTCACCAGGGTCTCGGGCTTGAACCCATCTACAATACTGTGATAACTTTTGTTTATTTTTGACCGGTAGGTTCTTCGTTAATTTACCTCCAAACGGTCTCTGTAAAAATTATGTATTATATAGTGGATTATATAGAGAAAATATGAAAAGCGGTCAACGATGATTACTTAGGAATACATAGAGAAAATATTTTTTAAAAAGTAAAAGATGATTATATAGAAATATATGGAGAAAATATGAAAAGTGGTAAGAGCTAGTTGTGTTCTTGTCTAATTAATGTAGGAGTCAAAATGTCCATACGAATTGGTTGAACCGGTGTGTTGTAATTTTTATTTTAATACACATTCACAGATATAAATAGACAGTCATCAAAATGAAATTTAAAAATACAAAAAGTAACGATGGTTGGGAGATTTATTTTACACCAATGTCTTTACATATATATGATCATCATCACCATTATGTGCCATACCGGTTGGCGTAGGCAATCATGTTTTTTTCCACAATCTTTTACCCATCGTGCGTCGTATCAGTTCTGATTTTGACTATTTTCCATGCCAAGACACCAAGCTATCCAGTATTTTCTATCTTTGTCTTCCGCGATCTGTCTTTACCCGTATTTTGCCAGTTGTAACCAAGTATTCCAACTTAGGGAATAATAGAACAAAGAAGTATGTGTTAGCACTCGGAAAAATTGACAGACAAACAACAATAGAAAAAAACGAAGAACAATATATGGTCCGAAGTGGGATCGAACCCGTACTCAGTGGCATCGCGCCTTGCCACGAGAAGCCGAACGCTTGGCACACTGCCACGCAGGCAACTAAAAAATTGGCTATTGCAGCAGTGTCTTACACGATGACGTTCTCAATGACTACAGCATAGGGTAACGATCACAGACAGGAAACAAATTGTATATTTGTACTTTCCTATTAATGCAAGTATCTCCCAGTAGGGCTGAATACGTGTGTTGTAGAGAAACATTTATTGGACGAAACAGCACGAATAGTAGTTTCCAGTGGTTATATAACTACTATTCGTGCTGTTCGGGTTCGATCCCACTTCGGACCATATATTGTTCTTCGTTTTTTTCTATTGTTGTTTGTCTGTCAATTTTCCGAGTGCTAACACATACTTCTTTGTTCCCTATTATTGCCTCGGAAGTTCCCCATATAATAATATTTATGTATTATTATTTGTACCCAGTATATTCCAACTTACCTCTTCTCATCACAAATATTCATTGTTTCTTTCTGATGTTTTTAGGAGCTCCCTTTTTGTGTTGGCCTCTTTGAGAATTTCCTCAGTGGTCTTTCAACATTCTTCTGAGAAATCCCATCTCTGTGGCCTCTAACCATCTTTTCGTTTGTTTGTATACTGTCCATAATTCGCTTCCATACACTTCGAAGTAGATCAGGTAGCACGTGGACATAGTCAAGTCTGATAGTTTTCATTAAGCATCGCCACATCCGTTGTTTCAAGTTCTCATTGAACCGTTTAGCACCAAGGCACTTAATGTCCTCATTCTGAGTGGTGAAAAGTGATCGTTGTTGTCCTCGAGAAATTTCTACAACGTTCTGTTACAAAATTATGAACGCTTATCTGAACATTTTCGGTTTGAAAATGCAGTGTTTTCCTATCGGCGATTATTTTAAAGACTGCCTTTACTAAAGATTTGACAGGCTTAGTCCATATTGGAGCGACACATGCATCTTTGCTAAAAATGTCGATGCACGTTACCAGAAAGGAATACCAGTTGCGTTTTTCAAATGTCGGAAATCGATCATAATTGCGTTGCCACGGTCCACCTGCTCCAATGGGACCTTTTTCAAATCTACGATGAATCGGGTTTTGGTGGGTATAAGAATCATGTCGACTCAACCATTGTTTCACCTCTTTATCATATAGCTTGTTACTGTGTTGCAAGGCCTTCGCGTGACTGTACGCACCGAGTCCACTACAGTCGCAGAAATGACGTCTCAATTTTTTTTCGCATATTTCCTATTTCGATGTTGGACTTTTAGACTCTTTTATTCACGTCCTCAGCTTATACGACGCTGACTCTGCATGTGTGTTTTCATTACCTTTCTTTGAAGTATATGATTGTCTAGCACCACCGCCTTCTCTGTTGGCACTAGAAGTGGTAAAGAAGAAGGTATTGGTTCTGTCAATTGGGTATTCTAAATGAGATCAAGGGAACCCACAGAGCGATCTGTTACTGTTCCAATCTAGTTAAAATGGAGCAGAGTACATTGGTACAGCCAGGCCTTATCCACAAGCGCTAAATCCTCCGTGGTCTAGGATACGTTGAATTTCGTCATCGATATCTCTCACTTTGTCGTTAGTCCTTTCATGTGGAGTAGCCTCGTAGCCTGTTTCAGACCCTCCAGAAACCGAGGATCTATCGAGCAATTAAACCATAACTTAGACATCTAATACGCCACCGAGATCGCTTTAAATAATTCGGAGCACACCACCCATGAATCTACCGGTTTGTTAGGTGTCTGATGTGTTTTAGGTGTTCCCTTCTTGTGTTGGTCCATTTGAGAATTTCCTCATTAGTCTGTTTAGCTGTCCTGACCGGCGCTTAAAACTCGTCTTCCTTTGAATGAGAAGTCTCAACTTGTTCATGTGTCGACGTAGCTCGAACTTCAGATGATGTGTAAGTCTAACATTATCTTTTGATATGTTATGACAACATTCACACAAAGTGCGAATGAACTTAATAATTAATTTTAATACGGCTCTTAAATCAGTCGACGAGGCCAAGCGCTAGAATATCCAAAGGTCACCTTATCGCTTAAGTAAGTAAACCGTACTGTTTTTTGTCTTTACTTGGGAACGTAACAGATTTGTCTCTCCCATGAGAATATCTTTGCTCTCAACCTCAGATGATTCGATGTTTTTCCAGCAACAAAAAACAGTGAGGGGACGCGGTCGCGTCTTAAAACCATCTTTAGGGTACACCACGTGCCCGGAATACATTTGATTGGCGGGATTGATAATTGGACTAACGTCCATGGGGTTCTTGAAAAGTACTATTTAGTAGGTGTTAAGACTTATAATTCGATGATTCTTTTTCCCCAAATATGTGTTGAACTAACTATATCACGCTTATATTTCTGTGATTTGTACATTGGAGAACAATTTGGTCATGCTGACATCGGTTTCGGACATTAACTCATCAATAACGATAAGCCTTCTCTTATCCCATTTCCTACTTTATCGATGCCCGGTAGGTAGGCCCTCGATGATTCTTACACTCTTCACAGTCTCGTACATTGGCTGTCGCCGTAACTCCACATAACTTCCAACGGTATAGGCTCATCCTTCTATTGTACATCATGTAGAAACTTTCTCATAAATACCGTTTTCCCACAACTTGTAGAAGCATATATGATTACTGTGAACATATGTTTCCACCGAGGGTCCAAACTGACGAATGGCACCGCTGTAAATATTAAATTCATTTTTATCCAATGTGTTGTTAAAGTAAATATATGGGGAGAAGATTGTGTACCATTCTAGCATTCAAAACAATGTTTGTTCAAAACGCTCAGGATCATCTTCAAATGTATAATGTTCTCTATATATTGTATATATGAGTCATGTTACAAAAATCTTGCTACAAGGAAGGATTCAGAATAAAAACAACACTGAATTAGGTGAGCAGCAATTTGGATTTAGGAAAAATAGCGGGACAAAAGAAGCCATATTCTGCATGAGAACATTAATCGAAAAGTACACAGAAGTAAACAAACCAATATATGCCTGCTTCATAGGCTACACCAAAGCTTTTGATAGAGTACACCACAAACAACTTATAGAATGTCTAAAAGAAATACATCTACATGACATGGACATATGACTAATATGTAATCTATACTGGGAGCAAACAGCAATAATAAAATATAACAAAGAGAACTCTACACCCATTGATATAAAAAGAAGAGTAAGACAGGGATGCATGCTATCACCAAGCTCGTTCAATTTACACACTGAGCAAATCTTTAAAAACATCACAGAGATGCCAGGCCTACACATTAATGGAAAGATTATCAATAGCCTAAGATATGCTGATGATAGTGTACTGCTAGCAGAAAATCATAAAGATCTACAACAATTACTTAATGAAATAAACATGATAAGCAAAAAATATGGATTAGATATGAATATCAAAAAGACTAAAACTATGATCATAAACAAAAGGAAATACTCAAAACCCACAAGTGGATATCAAAATTGAAGAAATAGACCTGGAGACAGTTAAGAACTAAAACTGCCTTGGACATACTATAACCAGTGATGGAAAATGTACAACTGAAATAAACAAAAGAAAAGGAATGGCAAAAAAGTAATGTTAATGTCATGAAGAACATACTAACATCAACACAAATAACACCCGGGCTAAAACTAAGAATAGCAAAATGTTATATCTTCTCAATATTCATATATAGTGCAGAAACATGGACATTAGACAAAAAACAGAACAGAGAATTGAAGCCTTTGAAATGTGGATATATAGAAGAATAGGTAGAATTTGATGGAAGGAAAAGAAAACAAACGATGAAGTCTTAAAACAACTAAAAATGATAAGAGAACTACTAAGCACAATTCAAACAAAACAAATGCGATTTTTGGGCCATGTTAAAAGACACAATGGCCATGTTAAAAGACACAACAGCCTACTAAAAGTAATCATGGAGGGGAAAATACAAGGTAAAAGTGGCAGAGGCAGACCAAGACTAACATGGACGCGAAACATCAAAAGATGGAAAAATCAGCCTATGACAACCTTCCCCATCAAAGCAAGAGACAGAGCAGAATGGCAGTTTTAGTCATTTTCGATCCACCCCTCCCAAAATTCAGCAAGAAACAAGTAAAATCACACAGGTCAGTTTTAAATCCACCCAAAATACACTAACTTTCGCCACAATACTTTAAGGTACAATAAATAGGTCACAATTTTGGCTCACTATTATCTATCTTTACCATACCTCACTATCTGCAGGCAAAAATTAATAAGAACCCATTAAAAAAAATTCATTATAAACCCATTTAATAAATCTTTTGGGCTCCTATGAGTATGCCCTTTAATTCATCTTTACTACATGTATTTATCGATTACTCTTTACCACTCGCCACCACACCATCCCGCTACCCTAAAACTAATTAAAATCCATTAACATTCCTTGCAACACAATACATTGGTCAGCTATGAGTAGGCCCTTGTAATCTTTTTATCAGTTTCAATATTATATGTTCGACAATTACCCCCCCCCCCCCCGCACCCCCCTTCTATCCCCCAATTACCATCCTTTAAACGTTACGATTATATCCCCCACCTTTTAATTTCCACGTTTATCTCCCCTTACCATCAGCTTCATTCATTGACTGCTGTCTCTGCTTCAAAGGTTGGCTACCATGTAGTGACGTTCCGCTCTGTCGTTTGCTCTGATGGTGCGTTTTGTCATAGACTGACCTTTCCGTACATTGATGTTACTTGTCCCCTCGGCCTTCGTCTACCTCTGCCTCTTTTACTTGTTATTTTTCCTTCCAAAATTACTTTTAGTAGGCTGCTGCGTTTTTTAACATTTCCCCACACATATCGTTTGTCTTGTTTGAATTGTGTTTAGTAATTATGTTTACATTTTTTTATTGTTTTAAGACTTTATCGTTTGCTTTGTTTTCTTTCCATTACATTCCTCCTATTGTTCAATAGATCCAGATTTGAAAGGCTTCCATTTTCTGTTCTGTTTTCGTGCCTATTGTCCATGTTTCTGCACCAGACATGAATGTTGAGAAGATATAACATTTTGTTATTCTTCGTTTTAGTCCTGGTTATATTTGTTTTGATGTTAGTATATTGTTCATGGCGTTAAAATTACTTTTTGCCATTACTATTCTTTTGTTTATCTAAGATTTACATTTTCCATCACTGGTTATAGTGTGTCACAGGTAGTCAGCTCTAAACTGTCTCCAGGTCTATTACTTCAATTTTGATATCCATTTGTGAGTTTTGAGTATTTCCTTTGTTTATGATCATAGTTTTAGTCATTTGATATTCATATCTAATCCATTTTTTGCTTATCTTGCTTATTTCGTGTCGTTGTTGTAGATCTCTAGGATTTTCTGCCAGATAAACAGTATCATTCGCATATCTGAGGTTATTGAGTATCTTGTCATTAATATTTAGGCCTCACATCTCCATGATGTTTTTACAAATTTGCTCAGTGTATAGATTGATCAATCTTGGTGATAGGATGCATCCCTGTCTTACTCCTCTTTTTATATAGATGGGTGTAGAGTTATCGTTGTTATATCTTATAATTTCTGTTTGCCCCCAATATAAATTACATATTATTTAAATGTCTACCTCATCTAGATGAGTATCTTTCAGGCAGTCTAAAATATGGTTATGGTGTATTATATCAAAATCTTTGGCGTAGTCTATTTTGCAGGCATATTGATTTGTTTACTTCTGTGTACTTTTCGATTGATGTCCTTACGCAGAATATACTTCCTTTGTCCCACTGCTTTTCCTAAATCCAAATTGTTTTTCTTCTAATTCCATATTGATTTTATAGTGAATCCTTCTTTTTATAAATGTTAGCAAGATAGATTTTTGTTACTTGCCCATTAGGCTTAATGGTCTAAAATCACTGCCTTCAACTGCACCATTCTTTTTATGCAAAACAATGAAAGTTGTTTTAGTTCAATTGGATACGTATACCGTACGATATATGTCAGTTCATGTCTGTGATAAAAGGTGAAAAATTCCATATCATTATATGAAAATTACGCCAACCGTCCCCCCAAATTACCAGAAATTATTTCATCTTTGAGTTACCGACTATTATCCTATTTTTTTTTTTTTTTTTTTTTTTTTTTTTTTTTTACATATTTTCCATTCCATAACAAATGCCACACAATCGAGCTAAAATCCAGCAAAACCCATCAAATGAATCTAGAAACAGGCTGCCATGATAATCTAATTTACTAAAAAACAATGCGATCGAACAAGTACAATTCTGGATGTAGAGACAGAGATGTGATGTTATGATGGCTAAACAAAATAAATTTACGATACCTTTTTTAGGTGTTATGACATTGTTGATGTCATGAAATTGAAGTACAACAAGCGAGCTAAACTGGGACAGGACATTTTCGTTATTGTAACCCAGGTCCACGATGTGAACACCCAGATAACGGTCTAGCCAGCCTGGTCTAGTGGTTATGGGGTTAGAGTGGGAAGTGAATCGGGAAAAATGACCCTTTTAGTCGTAATGTTTAACAATCACAAGTTGTTATAGGTAACGATAGAAAACAACTTTTGGTCATTTTCGCCTATACTATTGATGACAAGATTGACTGACATAAAACAAAGTAACAAATGAATTAACAAATATTTGCAATTGAAAGTTAAACTTTCCAAATAGTGGTGGAATGTCAATAACTTGTTGAAATTGCTTATAACTTTGAGCTTAACCTCTAACTGCCAACACAATATTTCTTCTATTTAGATTTGTCATCGACCGTTCTAGACTTTATGTATGTTTATAACGCCTACTGTGACAACTCTGAGCAAGTCACAGAAAGTAATGGCACTTATGATTTTGTGCAAGTAATAACCATACCTGTGACATTGCCAGCTCTACAGGAGGTAAGTTAATTGAACATGAAATTATATTTTAAGATCTGTAAATGTGTATTTGTTTGAATCTCTCAGTTGATTGTTCTGTCTCCCTGTCTTTTGTCTAAAAATGTGTGTGATTGACAGTAAGAGTAGAAGCGTAACGGATTAATCAGCTGAACTATAAACTATTAATAATTTTGCCTTTGTTCTCTCAAAATGGAACATTTCCATATAAACATGTCCTCAAGATTTGTGAAAAAATTAACAACTTGTTATATTATCTATCTCACATCTGTCTAGTGATACAATTACGCTAAAAATGTACTATTATCGTCATTAATTTGCTATGCAAATGCTTAACATTGTGTCTGTTTATTATATCTGTTTAAGTGTATCTTTTCCCCAGAAATACTAAAGCAATTAATATTGTTATAATGTTACATTGGTAAGAAATCATTCAAATCCAAATGTATTAGCGGTGGGTAGTTTAAAGTAAAGTAGATTCCAAGACAATCATTCGTAGTGGATTTGTAATAGAGTATATCTAGTGAGAGCGTAGGGCAGGTAACTTATTTGTTACCCGCTTCTCAATAGACAATAGCAGTAACAAATGGTAGCAACCAGTAGTAGTTATGACATAAATTTAAGTATGGGAATTTTCCAGAATAACAAGTTGTATAGACAAAGTTAAGGGAGTAAACGTTTATAGTGGGTAGTGGACACAGAAGTGAGGAAGGAAAAGTAGAATTATACAGAGAGTTTAGGTCAATGGGAATTTTCCAACATCAGGTTGGGGAAATAACAATACGTGCATGATTTGACTGCATAACTTTACTGTCCGGTAAACAGCTCCCAGGACGGGTCAGGTCATGAAGATGATGGTCACAAATAGTTTGTTTTGACAAATTTTAGACTGATGTCATGGAACGGTCAAGTCTTGGACATAAGTCGAACTTTGAGTCACAGTTCGGAAATGGAAATTTAGCAGTGGAATTATTGTAGTGAGAATGATTGGCTAAAAGGTCGCAAGTGGTCACTTTGCGACGGTTTGATTGGCTGAAGATATGTCACACAAAGTGTGAGGTTGGAGTATTTAAACTTCAACACAATAGGTTTAAATCAAATAATTAATTAGACACATAGAGAGAGAAGTCAGAATGTAGACTAAATAAGCTTAGTCAGGATTCGGTCGAACTGTCGAAGGCAGTTAGTTAGAAGTTAAGTAGAACTAGAAGTGTTAGTATAAGAAGCTGAGCAAGTCAGATCACAAGTTTAGTTTTAGTAAGTTTTCTTGATGTAGCAAAGTCAGTTAGGAATCTTCAAGTTGTAGTTGTAAGTCAGTTGAGAGATTATTAAGTAAGTTGATAGAGTTACTAGTAGAAGTTGATAGAGAGTAGTGAGTCTAGCAATGAGAATATGAACTTTAGTGTTGTGAAAGTGCTTAAAAGTATTTCAAGTTGTTTCACATTTCTGATGAACGTAAGTTGAATAATGTTGTACGAAAAATATGCACTTGGGACGGACCGTAGTCATCGGCGAATAGCCTCAGAGAAGTCCCGAATTAACTAACATTAATTTAAGATAAGTGCATCCACCACTAGTCGATCATTGTGCCTAGAGATATCAATACACTTGATTATCATTATGTATCCAGAGAAATAGTCTGTCATGTTTTACCTGTTGTGATCAACTAAAACTAAATGTGACGTGATGTCAGAGAGAAACAAAGATAACAAGAAACAATAAAAATATACTATAACAGAGTGGATACATTTAAATGTTACATTTGTTACAGTTTGTTTCTTTTTTTTTTAAATAAAACGTTTGATGCACTTTTAGGTTTTAAATCATGCATTGAATGGTGGAGGCCGCAACTACAAAACGTATTTAATCAGAATGCGCGGTAATGGAATGTTTGAAAACCGCTGGTCTATAAGATAAGTCTTCTTAATTCCATATTCTTACCAGATATGCAATTTTGGTTTAATTACTTTATCGTCACTCTCTTGATTACAGGACCCAGTGCTTTTCCATATGGAGGCAGTCGACAATATTTTATATCGGTTGTTGGTGTTGATAATAACAGACGGCCCCGATGACAACACTATTTATATGACTCCATGCAACTTCACAGACGACGTCAGCCAGTACAAGTATGTTGTTTGGTTTAGATGCACATGTTACATTTTGTTAACGCATCTGCGTGTGTTATGATGATATTGTCTGTTACTTTTTTAAAATTATTTTAGACGTTGTGATTTTTTTAATACTCGCCTCGGAGTGTGTGTGTGAACGTTAATCTGTGAGTGTCTGCCTGTGTGGAGAAATACTCAGTGTTTGTGTGAAGGCCTCATTATGTGTGTACTCGCCTCACAGTTTACGGACCTTAGTATTTATATTGAATCGACCTATGTGTATAGATGTAATTGAGAACATGAGAATATTACCGTGTTCTTGTGTGTGGGTGTGTGTGTGTGCACATATATGAGTTTGTGTTGGTACGTTAATATTTGTGTTGGGAGAATGGGAAAAATTATGACGAAGAAATTGTATGAAAAATCTTTGCGAAAACGAGGCTTAGAAAACAATCAAACGTTTCGACAATAAGGTCTTCATTTAGTTGTCTGCATTAATGCAACTTCATTTCCGACCTGAAAACCTATAATCTATATTGATGATTGGGTCACAAGAGGCTGCCGAGCGGCTGGGGTTTTGTTGCATATTCTAGTGAAACGTTGATAGATAAAGATGGAGGCGCCTGCAGGACTACCACGAAAAAGGGACACGCATGGAGATTGAGGTTGTCACAGGAGCTATATCACATGCCTGGTTAAAAGAAGAATAACACCTACGATTATATTGACTGACTTACGAAGCACGTTTCGTTGGATTGACAAAAACGACCACCGCAGGGAGTTGGTGCACCTACATAACATGTCTCATGTCAACAGTCTAAGCTGAATATACTGTCCTGGACACGCGGGAGTATTGTGGCATTGAGATCTTCGACTGGTTGTCGTGGTTTGCGTAACAAATCTTAAAATTAGACAAGCATGACAAAACGAGGGCTTTAAAAGAACGCCTCTCAAAGATGGCGACAAGAAAGCTGATAATAATCGACACGTCAAAGGAATTGTGGAACACGGCGCCACGAGGTGCCAGAAAAATAAAAAAGGAAAGGTGTCATTAGTGGAAAAGAACGCAACAATTCATATAATATAGAACAGGAACAATCAGTAGATGAACAATTCCATGGTTGCTGGAACGAACGGCAGAACGGATATAGGAATGGCCCGACTACGATGACGTCTGTCCCAACTAAAGACTTATGACTGTCTCTGTTAGTGCAATTTTGTATGGGAATAGAGATTATAGTTAAAAAATGTTCTAATTATGTTGACTGTCACAGACTTAATTTTTGCAGAGTTGGATTCTTGTATTAGATTATTTAATTTGTTTTCTTACACATGGATATTTACAGTTGGTTACCGACCGGAGAGTAGAAGGAGTGGGGGAAGAAGGGGAGGTAGTTCCTGATGGTCTAGTAGCAAATCATCAGCATCTGGACACTAAGGTCAAGGAAGAGTTTCCTGTACCATCCGATGGGAAGCTTTCTTGTCAGTTTTTTTACTTGATATTCTCCGGGTATCAAGGCACTGAGACAGGAAGGTATCAAGGCACTGAGACAGGAAGGTATCATGGCACTGAGACAGGAAGGTATCAAGGCACTGAGACAGGAAGGTATCAAGGCACTGAGACAGGAAGGTATCAAGGCACTGAGACAGGAAGGTATCAAGGCACTGAGACAGGAAGGTATCAAGGCACTGAGACAGGAAGGTATCAAGGCACTGAGACAGGAAGGTATCAAGGCACTGAGACAGGAAGGTATCAAGGCACTGAGACAGGAAGGTATCAAGGCACTGAGACAGGAAGGTATCAAGGCACTGAGACAGGAAGGTATCAAGGCACTGAGACAGGAAGGTATCAAGGCACTGAGACAGGAAGGTATCAAGGCACTGAGACAGGAAAGTATCAAGGCACTGAGACAGGAAGGTATCAAGGAACTGAGACAGGAAGGTATCAAGGCACTGAGACAGGAAGGTAGCAAGGCACTGAGACAGGAAGGTATCATGGCACTGAGACAGGAAGGTATCAAGGCACTGAGACAGGAAGGTATCAAGGCACTGAGACAGGAAGGTATCAAGGCACTGAGACAGGAAGGTAGCAAGGCACTGAGACAAGAAGGTATCAAGGCACTGAGACAGGAAGGTAGCAAGGCACTGAGACAGGAAGTATCAAGGCACTGAGACAGGAAGGTATCAAGGCACTGAGACAGGAAGGTATCAAGGCACTGAGACAGGAAGGTATCAAGGCACTGAGACAGGAATGTATCAAGGCACTGAGACAGGAAAGTATCAAGGCACTGAGACAGGAAGGTATCAAGGCACTGACACAGGAAGGTATCAAGGCACTGAGACAGGAAGGTATCAAGGCACTGAGACAGCAAAGTATCAAGGCACTGAGACAGGAAGGTATCAAGGCACTGAGACAGGAAGGTATCAAGGCACTGAGACAGGAATGTATCAAGGCACTGAGACAGGAAAGTATCAAGGCACTGAGACAGCAAGGTATCAAGGCACTGAGACAGGAAGGTATCAAGGCACTGAGACAGGAAGGTATCAAGGCACTGAGACAGGAAGGTATCAAGGCACTGAGACAGGAAGGTATCAAGGCACTTAGACAGGAAGGTATCAAGGCACTGAGACAGGAAGGTATCAAGGCACTGAGACAGGAAGGTATCAAGGCACTGAGACAGGAAGGTATCAAGGCACTGAGACAGGAAGGTATCAAGGCACTGAGACAGGAAAGTATCAAGGCACTGAGACAGGAAGGTATCAAGGAACTGAGACAGGAAGGTATCAAGGCACTGAGACAGGAAGGTAGCAAGGCACTGAGACAGGAAGGTATCGTGGCACTGAGACAGGAAGGTATCAAGGCACTGAGACAGGAAGGTATCAAGGCACTGAGACAGGAAGGTATCAAGGCACTGAGACAGGAAGGTAGCAAGGCACTGAGACAAGAAGGTATCAAGGCACTGAGACAGGAAGGTAGCAAGGCACTGAGACAGGAAGGTATCAAGGCACTGAGACAGGAAGGTATCAAGGCACTGAGACAGCAAGGTATCAAGGCACTGAGACAGGAAGGTATCAAGGCACTGAGACAGGAATGTATCAAGGCACTGAGACAGGAAAGTATCAAGGCACTGAGACAGGAAGGTATCAAGGCACTGACACAGGAAGGTATCAAGGCACTGAGACAGGAAGGTATCAAGGCACTGAGACAGCAAAGTATCAAGGCACTGAGACAGGAAGGTATCAAGGCACTGAGACAGGAAGGTATCAAGGCACTGAGACAGCAAGGTATCAAGGCACTGAGACAGGAAGGTATCAAGACACTGAGACAGCAAAGTATCAAGGCACTGAGACAGCAAGGTATCAAGGCACTGAGACAGGAAGGTATCAAGGCACTGAGACAGGAAGGTATCAAGGCACTGAGACAGCAAGGTATCAAGGCACTGAGACAGGAAGGTATCAAGGCACTGCGACAGCAAGGTATCAAGGCACTGAGACAGGAAGGTATCAAGACACTGAGACAGCAAAGTATCAAGGCACTGAGACAGCAAGGTATCAAGACACTGAGACAGCAAGGTATCAAGACACTGAGACAGCAAAGTATCAAGGCACTGAGACAGCAAGGTATCAAGACACTGAGACAGCAAAGTATCAAGGCACTGAGACAGGAAGGTATCAAGGCACTGAGACAGCAAAGTATCAAGGCACTGAGACAGCAAAGTATCAAGACACTGAGACAGGAAGGTATCAAGGCACTGAGACAGCAAAGTATCAAGGCACTGAGACAGGAAGGTATCAAGGCACTGAGACAGCAAAGTATCAAGGCACTGAGACAGCAAGGTATCAAGACACTGAGACAGCAAAGTATCAAGACACTGAGACAGGAAGGTATCAAGACACTGAGACAGCAAAGTATCAAGGCACTGAGACAGCAAGGTATCAAGACACTGAGACAGCAAAGTATCAAGACACTGAGACAGCAAAGTATCAAGGCACTGAGACAGCAAGGTATCAAGGCACTGAGACAGGAAGGTATCAAGACACTGAGACAGCAAAGTATCAAGGCACTGAGACAGGAAGGTATCAAGACACTGAGACAGGAAGGTATCAAGGCACTGAGACAGCAAAGTATCAAGACACTGAGACAGCAAAGTATCAAGGCACTGAGACAGCAAGGTATCAAGGCACTGAGACAGGAAGGTATCAAGACACTGAGACAGCAAAGTATCAAGGCACTGAGACAGCAAGGTATCAAGACACTGAGACAGCAAAGTATCAAGGCACTGAGACAGCAAGGTATCAAGGCACTGAGACAGCAAGGTATCAAGGCACTGAGACAGGAAGGTATCAAGACACTGAGACAGCAAAGTATCAAGGCACTGAGACAGCAAGGTATCAAGACACTGAGACAGCAAAGTATCAAGGCACTGAGACAGGAAGGTATCAAGGCACTGAGACAGGAAGGTATCAAGGCACTGAGACAGCAAGGTATCAAGGCACTGAGACAGCAAGGTATCAAGGCACTGAGACAGGAAGTCTAGCCCTCTCGGATAACCGTGAAAAACATGAGGTCATGTGTACACTCTGCGCACGTTCAAGTATCATTGTCGATTACGACACAACGATGACAACAAATATGGCCATTGCCCGGGCTAAAATTCTTAAGCATTTATGAACTCAACCAAATTCGACGATGTGCTGGGCCGAAAGGTATATAGGTAGGCGCTTGTGCGAACTAGCGACATCACGCAACCCGGGCGGACGCTAAGGACAATGTTTGTAAATAATAAATTTCAAACGACAAATGTTAATAACATTAAAACCTCTAATTAAGACCTCTAACATAAAGTAGACATGTATGACCAATAAAATATAAATGCCTATAAGTTGTGAAGGCTGTATATAATTATGAGATTATTTGAATGAAGTAAACACAGAATAAAGTGTTTGTGAAGCAGAGGTCAAGGACTTTGAAACCTCCAGTTTTCTGATCTCGCAGACGAGAGTTGGTTGTCAGTGGAGGGGAAAAGGGGGAACGGTGAGGAAGTGAAGTGAAGACTCTGTCTTGTACAAAATGATGTAATGAATTATGCAAATAGCTTTTATTTGTCAACAGTTATGTCCCCTAGATCTAACTCTCACTCTCAGATAAAAACATTCATTGAAACGGTGACGTCACTAAGAAATGGCCCTCAGGGACCAAGTAAATCCACGTATTTTATTTTCTCTACGTCATTAAAAAACTATTGTCATGGCAACAGTCCACTATTATTGTGATAAATGCACATCATTCTTATATCAACCTCTGACTTTACCATCCAAATATAGACTAGAGGACTTCGATGTTACCGATCTCGCAAAACTGAAATCTGAAGATTATACAATTTACGAAGATTGTCGATCTGTGTTCCGGAAAACTGCACGAGGAGGATTCACTGGCAACTGGACAGATTGTAGACACCCTGTCAATGGGGTAAGTCTAAGGCATGGAAACACCAGTAAGATAAGTTTTCGATGAAAATATAAATATTGATTGTACTTATCAGGATTAATTCTAGCTGCCGAATCTGCCAATATTGGACATACGTATCCATCCGAACAAGATGTAACCGTGGTGAGTAGATCAGAGTTTTCCTTTCTCCTGAGCCTTTTATCTTCTGAATTTGATATCAGCGCTGCCTCGAAAGTTGCTGTGCCATTTTTTTTAAAATTGTTGTTCTCCATGTTCTACAACCTGTAGCCAGATCCTCCCAGTTTCTTTCAATGATAGGGAATTCACTCAAGGAAGCCCTGCGAACATCCTTATATCTCAGCACTGGTCTGCCCTTTGGTCTCTTTCCGTCCTTAAGTTCGCTATATAATATTTATTTGGGAATACGAACGTCTGTCATTATTCTCACATGACCCAGCCATCTTAATCTACTACTCCTAAGTGTTGACATGATGGATGAGAGTTTGGCTCGTTCTAAGACATTGGAGTTGGTTACTTTGTCCTGACATTTGATGTTCATAATCCTTCGAAAGCAACACACATAACAGCTGTTTTACCTTTTCTCCTGCCCTGCATAGGTAGTCCATGATTATGATCGGTATTGGTGTGAAATAAGCACACAACATTGGTAAATTTGAATCTTACTCGTGAGTGTTAATTTGGTGTTAGTCAATGCTCTATCTTTAAGTTGACCAAATGTGGAAGCTGTCATTTCGATTCGGAAATGTATTTCTTCTTCAAGGGAGACAGTGGATGTGACCATGAATCGGGTAGGTGAACTTTCTCAGATTCAAGGGGTGTGTTATAATATAACTGCGGGACTGGCTACACCTTGTTGATGCTCCAGTCTTTTGTATAACCATTAGTCATATTATATATATATATGCCAGTGTGAGTGTGGGAGCCGCGATAGATCAGTGGTTAGTGAACTGGACTACAAAGGAAAGAGGCAGAGTTCGATCCCAACCGACGGCTTCCGGTTGACCCAGCCTTTAATGGGTGCCAGATTTTTGTTCTGGGAAAGTAAAGCGGCACGGGAGTAATACCAACCACATTACTCCAAAAAATCAAGTGCCGAAGGTCTGTAAAATTAATGGTCATTAACACCATATTCCCTATACTCCACTTGGCGTGACGGGGGTAATTTACTTTTACAGTGTGTGTGTGTTGTAGATATATTTACTTATACAAAAGCATATTAGATAAACAAAATAAAAACTGTAACCATAAAGTGATAAGTTTAAACGACGTAAACAGATTAAGTTAGAAGTTTTCATAGGAACTGCAGTTTAAGCGATCTGATGTGTAAAGAGGAAAGCTACAGGTAAAACTTTCACTAATTTCTCCCTTGTGTTTTCCTGTATTGATGACACTTGATCTATTCACATCTTTACATTGATCTTCACATGCGATTTGTGGTAGAATGAAGAAGATGCACAAACTCAACTTAAACAAATATTGCACAGTTGATTTAGAGCATAAGGTGTTTTATTTTTTTTATTATTGCGAAGTAGAAATAGTGTTGAAACGGAGCAAAAAACAAAAACAAAGGCTCTTGGGATAGATGATATAATTTGATTCTTGGGAGCAAAGAAACGACAATAGAAGAGCTCACAAGAAAATAATATTTCAGTAAAGCAAAGAGCTGCATCGCTCCCATATGGAAGAACAGATGCAGCAAGCAAGGTTGTCAGATGTACAGAGGCATATCAGTTTCAATTCATACACAGAAAATGTAAAGAGGCATATCACTGCTAAGTCATACAGGGAAGATGTAAAAAGGCATATCATTACTAAGTCATACAGCAAGATGTTCAGAGGCATACCACTACTCAGTGAATATAAGCAAGATGTACAGAGGCTTATCACTACTCAGTGATATAAGCAAGATATACAGAGGCATATCACTACTCAGTGATATAAGCGAGATGTACAGAGGCATATCACTATTCAGTGATATAAGCAAGATGTACAAGGCTTATCACTACTCAGTGATATAAGCAAGATGTACAGAGGCATATCACTACTCAGTGATATAAGCGAGATGTACAGAGGCATATCACTACTCAGTGATATAAGCGAGATGTACAGAGGCATATCACTACTCAGTGATATAAGCAAGATGTACAGAGGCTTATCACTACTCAGTGATATAAGCAAGATGTACAGAGGCTTATCACTACTCAGTGATATAAGCAAGATGTACAGAGGCTTATCACTACTCAGTGATATAAGCAAGATGTACAGAGGCATATCACTACTCATTGATATAAGCAAGATGTACAGAGGCATATCACTACTCAGTGATATAAGCTTGATGTACAGAGGCATATCACTACTCAGTGATATAAGCAAGATGTACATTAAACGCGCTTACAGGATCCGATAAATAAATGAATACCAACTAAGCAGTGAACAATTTGGTTTCCAGAAGAACAAAAGCTGCAAATGCCGCTATATTTATAATGAGACAAGTAAGTGAGAAGATAATTAAATATAATGAAGATATGAAGATCAAGAAAAGGTGTTTGATTCAGGCAGAAGAATCAGAGTATGGAAAAAATAGAAGAAAACAATGTGGGACAACAACTAGAAAATATAATAGCGCTTTACAAGAATAGTCAAGGCACAGTTAGAATATCAGGAGCATCAATGTAGTTACATATAATTTCTGGAGTAATGAATTTGCCCTTCCACTCTTGCTATTTACAACCACCTAAAGAGGCATACACAACTCAGCGATGTAGATCTAGTGTACATCAATGAGTTACATGTTTCTAGCGACCAATGCTTTATTTATGAAGATGAGAAAAGTTGACAGCAGCGTGCAGCAGCCCTGAATAATGTTAAAAACATAATTTTAGCAAGAAATTAAAACAGAAATAATGAAAACTAAAAAGTGAACCGGAGACTTAAACGTTAAATCTAACGATACAAGTTAGATAATTCAAAATCTTGAATAGTATATTTATTTTAAAAAAGCATAAGCATAGAGATATCGACAAGGGTGCAAAGAGCAAATAATAGAAGGGAAAGGTATGTGTTAGCACTCGGAAAAAATGACAAATAAACAACAACAGAAAAAAACAAAGAACAATATATGGTCCGAAGCAGGATCGAACCCGTACTCCATGGCACTGCGCCATGGAACGCCTTCGTGTAAAACACTGCTCACAATAGCTAATTTTTTAATTAGCTGAGTGGCTGTGTACCAAGCGTTCGGCTTCTCGTGGCAAGGTGCAGTGCCATGGAGTACGGGTTCGATCCTGCTTCGGACTATATATTGTTCTTTGTTTTTTTCTGTTGTTGTTTATTTGTCATTTTTTCCGAGTGCTAACACATACCTCTTCCTTCTATTATTCCCTATTATTGCCTCGGAAGTTTCCCTATTTAATAATATTTATTTATTATTATTTGTCTCCTGCAAAGAGCAAACATTGTCAACCACAAAATGGCCTGCTTTTGATCCAAACAAGTCATTAACAGCTAATGAGCATACGTTAAATATCATTTTCATATCAAGCTTATGTTATCAATATAAAGCATTGCCATTGAACAAAACCCACTCGATGAAGATACATAACCACAGAAATGGGGTTCTTGAGACAGATAATATACAACACAAAGATAAATGGAATACGCAAAATGGGAATAAAAGAACAGATCGGAATGAAATCGTTATTGGAAAATGTATAAATATCCTCATCATCATGTGATATACCGGTTAGGGTAGGTGGTCATGTCTATCAACAAGTCTCAATCCACAGTACATCGTATCAATTGTGTTGACTGTTTTCCGTGCCATGACATCAAGCTATCGAGTATCTTCTCTCTTTATCGTCAGCGACCTCGCTGTCCATGTATTTTGCCAGTTGTAACCAGATATTCTAACTTTCCTCTTCTCATGATGTTCCCGAAAAAATTACGATTGTTTCTTTCTAATGTATTTAGGCGCTCATTTTTGTGTTAGACTCTTTGAGAGTGTCCTCATTGGTCTTTTTAGCTGACAATGGAACTAATGTGGTAGTTTATCGTTGGGAATGACCATGGAACTAATGTGGTAGTTTATCGTTGGGAATGACCATGGAACTAATGTGGTAGTTTATCGTTGGGAATGACCATGGAACTAATGTGGTAGTTTATCGTTGGGAATGACCATGGAACTAATGTGGTAGTTTATCGTTGGGAATGACCATGGAACTAATGTGGTAGTTTATCGTTGGGAATGACCATGGAACTAATGTGGTAGTTTATCGTTGGGAATGACCATGGAACTAATGTGGTAGTTTATCGTTGGGAATGACCATGGAACTAATGTGGTAGTTTATCGTTGGGAATGACCATGGAACTAATGTGGTAGTTTATCGTTGGGAATGACCATGGAACTAATGTGGTAGTTTATCGTTGGGAATGACCATGGAACTAATGTGGTAGTTTATCGTTGGGAATGACCATGGAACTAATGTGGTAGTGTATCGTTGGGAATGACCATGGAACTAATGTGGTAGTGTATCGTTGGGAATGACCATGGAACTAATGTGGTAGTGTATCGTTGGGAATAACCATGGAACTAATGTGGTAGTGCATCGTTGGGAATGACCATGGAACTAATGTGGTAGTTTATCGTTGGGAATGACCATGGAACTAATGTGGTAGTGTATCGTTGGGAATGACTATGGAACTAATGTGGTAGTGTATCGTTGGGAATGACCATGGAACTAATGTGGTAGTTTATCGTTGGGAATGACCATGGAACTAATGTGGTAGTTTATCGTTGGGAATGACCATGGAACTAATGTGGTAGTTTATCGTTGGGAATGACCATGGAACTAATGTGGTAGTTTATCGTTGGGAATGACCATGGAACTAATGTGGTAGTTTATCGTTGGGAATGACCATGGAACTAATGTGGTAGTGTATCGTTGGGAATGACCATGGAACTAATGTGGTAGTGTATCGTTGGGAATGACCATGGAACTAATGTGATAGTGTATCGTTGGGAATGACCATGGAACTAATGTGGTAGTGTATCGTTGGGAATGACCATGGAACTAATGTGGTAGTTTATCTTTGGGAATGACCATGGAACTAATGTGGTAGTGTATCGTTGGGAATGACTATGGAACTAATGTGGTAGTGTATCGTTGGGAATGACCATGGAACTAATGTGGTAGTGTATCGTTGGGAATGACCATGGAACTAATGTGGTAGTGTATCGTTGGGAATGACCATGGAACTAATGTGGTAGTTTATCGTTGGGAATGACCATGGAACTAATGTGGTAGTGTATCGTTGGGAATGACCATGGAACTAATGTGGTAGTGTATCGTTGGGAATGACCATGGAACTAATGTGGTAGTTTATCGTTGGGAATGACCATGGAACTAATGTGGTAGTGTATCGTTGGGAATGACTATGGAACTAATGTGGTAGTGTATCGTTGGGAATGACCATGGAACTAATGTGGTAGTGTATCGTTGGGAATGACCATGGAACTAATGTGGTATTTTATCGTTGGGAATGACTATGGAACTAATGTGGTAGTGTATCGTTGGGAATGACCATGGAACTAATGTGGTAGTGTATCGTTGGGAATGACTATGGAACTAATGTGGTAGTGTATCGTTGGGAATGACCATGGAACTAATGTGGTAGTGTATCGTTGGGAATGACCATGGAACTAATGTGGTAGTGTATCGTTGGGAAAGACCATGGAACTAATGTGGTAGTGTATCGTTGGGAATGACTATGGAACTAATGTGGTAGTGTATCGTTGGGAATGATCATGGAACTAATGTGGTAGTGTATCGTTGGGAATGACCATGGAACTAATGTGGTAGTGTATCGTTGGGAATGACTATGAACCATAAATATTATCCTATTATGTCGTCTAGTTTATAGAACTGCACTCAAAGATGCTAGTGTAGACACTACTATTGCTCTGGCCTCCCTATTTGAAGAGTGTTACATTATATCTAGTTAGCTTAGTGGCAGTGGTCCCTAGCGTTTGGCTTTTCGTGGCAAGACGCTGTGCCACTGAGTACGGGTTCGATCCTGTCTTGGTCCATATTTTTTTATGTTGTTGATTATTAGTAATTTTTTCCGAGTGCTGTAAACATGCCTCTTCCTCTGAACTGATTCGCGCATTATATAAATCCAAGTGTAGACGCCCCTTTTAGTGAGTAGAGCAGGCGTCATGAGGGATCTCGTTCTCGTGCTCACAGAACTCTAATATTCCAGTCTTGTACTGCATGGACTAATGTTTTCGGTTAATGCTGTACATCAGTTAGGTCATAACCGTTTGAATAAATATAAATTTTGGTAGTAATTTCAACTTATGCTCACTTATGTAGGATGCTAATCTATCTATCTATTGACCTTTCGAGCCGTAGCCGGCCCAAAGGGCGTAGACCAGGATACTCCTTCTTTTATCTGAATTTTTGTTCTAGCAGTTTTCAATTCTTTTAAAGATATTTTATCAATTCTCGCCATTTGTCTCTGTTCTGTGCAAGCAGCTCTATCTCATTGAGGGAGCCGAATCCTGCTGCTCTTGCCTCTCTCATCAATGTTCTTCTCAGTGTCTCCCTGGGCCGAAAAAAACTATCACTACTATCTACTTCTAATTTACACATTCTGTATCAGGTCTACGTTTCATTAACAACATCGTTTTTACGATAGCGGCTTGTTAAACCTCTGATCAACGGTTCTATATCAAGCCGGAGAAAAATAATTCCTCCATTTTGGAAACAACCGGGGAGCTAATGCAGCCAACTAATTGGTGAAGAACGTGTTTTCCTTATCCGGCATTAATTACTCAATATTTCTTGATCATAATCTCTTGTCCCTGGTGATGTGTGAAAGTTGACCTCTAACGTTGAGAACGTCAGCGACAAGTAACATCAAGAGGATGGTCATCTACAGTGCGTGATAAAAAAAAAATAATTAAAACAGATTTCTTATCTTTACCTAACTACTTGTACCGATAACCAGATAAGAAGAAAATAATATTGAAGTTTGAACAATCACACACGATCATATGAGCTTATTATCGATGTACATTGATAGATAATATATTAAGTAACTTATGTGATATTATAAAACGATGCACTAAATTGACATATGATGATTATAGGTACATATATTTCAGACCCACTTAAAGTACCCCATCAACATTGATTGCGATGATTTCATGTTCAACGGTCACAAGCAATCGGTGGAGGCTAAACATGTTATCAGTTATGACATGAAATTCACGGAAGCCAAGTAGGACTATAATATCTTAGAAAAACGCATATAGACTACCACAACACACAAAGAACAAGCCAGTCAAAATCCTTCAGAACATAAATTATGTATATAAATTATACAAATATATACCATAATATCGTAAAATAACAAAATATATCATGTATGTAAAACATGTAAAATCTCTTATTAGGCAATTCCAAATACCATAGAATATTTCACATGCAATGTATCATGTAATATATTAAAGTCATTTCAAATAATTTCCTGCACGTACATGTTTCATGCAAGTGGGAGACATGATGTGTAAGTTGTCAGTGCCACACGTGACAGGCAGCCACTTCCATTTTGTAATGTCCTGTATCGTTTTAGACCACACCAATCCCCTTTCTCCGTCGCCCTGCTATGTTCACCGAGCCGTGCCAGCTCAAACCAACATTGGTAGTGTACAACAGCGCTTACATAACACTTCTCTCTTTCCTAGTGTACAGTTTTGTCTCACAAAACACTTCTATCTTTGCTAGTGTACAGCAGCGCTCACACAACACTTCTCTCTTTGTTAGTGTACAACAGCTCTCACACAACACTTCACTCTTTCCTAGTGTACAACAGCTCTCACACAACATTTCTCCCTTTCCTAGTGTACAACAGCTCTCACACAACATTTCTCCCTTTCCTAGTGTACAGTTTTCTCTCACACAAGGCTTCTCTCTTTGTTAGTGTACAACAGCTCTCAAACAACACTTCTCTTATTCCTAGTGTATAACAGTTCTAACACAACACTTCACTCTTTGCTAGTGTACAACAGCGCTCACACAACACATCTCTCTTTGCTAGTGTGCAACAGCTCTCACACAAAACTACTCTCTTTCCTAGTGTGCAACAGCTCTCACACAAAACTTCTCTCTTTCCTAGTGTACAGTAACGCTCACATAAAACTTCTCTCTTTTCTAGTGTACAGTAACGCTCACACAAAACTTCTCTCTTTCCTAGTGTACAGCAACGCTCAGACAAAACTTCTCTCTTTCCTAGTGTACAGTAACGCTCACACAAAACTTCTCTCTTTCCTAGTGTACAGTAACGCTCACACAACACATCTCTCTTTGCTAGTGTGCAACAGCTCTCACACAAAACTACTCTCTTTCCTAGTGTGCAACAGCTCTCACACAAAACTTCTCTCTTTCCTAGTGTACAGTAACGCTCACACAAAACTTCTCTCTTTCCTAGTGTACAGTAACGCTCACACAAAACTTCTCTCTTTCCTAGTGTACAGTAGCGCTCACACAAAACTTCTCTCTTTCCTAGTGTACAGTAACGCTCACACAAAACTTCTCTCTTTCCTAGTGTACAGTAACGCTCACACAAAACTTCTCTCTTTCCTAGTGTACAGTAACGCTCACACAAAACTTCTCTCTTTCCTAGTGTACAGTAGCGCTCACACAAAACTTCTCTCTTTCCTAGTGTACAGTAACGCTCACACAAAACTTCTCTCTTTCCTAGTGTACAGTAGCGCTCACACAAAACTTCTCTCTTTCCTAGTGTACAGTAACGCTCACACAAAACTTCCCTCTTTCCTAGTGTACAGTAACGCTCACACAAAACTTCCCTCTTTCCTAGTGTACAGTAACGCTCACACAAAACTTCCCTCTTTCCTTGTGTACAGTAACGCTCACACAAAACTTCCCTCTTTCCTAGTGTACAGTAACGCTCACACAAAACTTCTCTCTTTCCTAGTGTACAGTAGCGCTCACACAAAACTTCTCTCTTTCCTAGTGAACAGTAACGCTCACACAAAACTTCTCTCTTTCCTAGTGTACAGTAACGCTCAGACAAAACTTCCCTCTTTCCTAGTGTACAGTAACGCTCACACAAAACTTCTCTCTTTCCTAGTGTACAGTAACGCTCAGACAAACTTCTCTCTTTCCTAGTGTACAGTAGCTCTCACACATCACTTCTCTCTTTCCTAGTGTACAGTAACGCTCACACAAAACTTCTCTCTTTCCTAGTGTACAGTAACGCTCACACAAAACTTCTCTCTTTCCTAGTGTACAGCAGCGCTCACACAAAACATCTCTCTTTCCTAGTGTACAGATCCGCTCACACAACACTTCTGTCTTTCCTAGTGTACAGCAGCGCTCACACAACACTTCTCTCTTTCCTAGTGTACAGCATCGCTCACACAACACTTCTCTCTTTCCTAGTGTACAAGAGCGCTCACACAACACTTCTCTCTTTCCTAGTGTACAGCATCGCTCACACAACACTTCTCTCTTTCCTAGTGTACAAGAGCGCTCACACAACACTTCTCTCTTTCCTAGTGTACAGCATCGCTCACACAAAACATCTCTCTTTCCTAGTGTACAGCATCGCTCACACAACACTTCTCTCTTTCCTAGTGTACAGCAGCGCTCACACAACACTTCTCTCTTTCCTAGTGTACAGCAGCGCTCACACAACACTTCTCTCTTTCCTAGTGTACAGCAGCGCTCACACAACACTTCTCTCTTCCCTAGTGTACAGCAGCGCTCACACAACACTTCTCTCTTTCCTAGTGTACAGCAGCGCTCACACAACACGTCTCTCTTTCCTAGTGTACAGCAGCGCTCACAAAAAGCTTCTCTCTTTCAACTGTTTCCCTACAAAGATTCTGACTATCTGATCTTCAGAAAAAAATGACTGCTTGAAACATCGTCATACAATGCGCTGAAAATAGATGGGGAGCAAGACAAAATTAAAAAAATAAAGAAAGAACTCATTTACGTCTTTTTTTTAAGGGAAAATGGCGCTAGTGTTGGTTTTTCTTTTTTTTTTCTTCTAGTACATTTTCTTTTACTGTTGGCAGATATTTAGGGGAGATGGGAGCCGCCATAGCTCAGTGGTTAGTGAACTGGACTACAAAGGACAAGAGGTAGGTTCGATCCCAATCGACGGCCTCCGGTTCACCCAGCCTTTAATGGGTAGCGAATTTTTTTCTGGGAAAGTAAAGCGGCAAGGGCGTAATATCGACTACATTACCCCAAAAATCATGTGCCGAAGGTCTGTAAAATGTATGGTCACTAACACCATATTCCCTATACGCTACTTGGCGTGACAGGGGTACTTTACTTTACTTTACTTTAGTGCACTTGCTTTCTGGTCACAGGAGTACGTGTTCAATTCCCAGAAGTGGCCCTGGTATTCATCCCGTTCATCATCAATTATAGGTACCATATATTTACCGGCCTAGCGTGATACTGGTCATATCACCCAAAAATGTGTCCTGAAATGTTTGTTCAAGCCCTATGCTCCCCAAGGAGTTGAGAAAGGAAGCAGAAGAAGTATTTTCATTGAGCCTGACTTTGAGAAACACAAAAATGGAGCGACTGGTAAGGATTCAAAACAAGGAAATGACCTGCATCCTTGGATACGCAACAAGAAACTGAATATAAGGAGATACCTTATCTTCTATATTTTCCCTCGTGGCAGACAAAACTGTTTGCTGAACACGTGACTTCATTTGAATCAATGCAGACCCATATCATCAGCAATACCGTGTTTTTGTGAACTCAAAAGACAGCAGGTTAAAAAGAGAAAAATCATGGCTGGATCAACTTAAGGATATTGTCCAGCACGCGTTTTTAGTCCAGCATATAGTACCTATCGAAGAATGGTTACTAGTGACGTCAGTGTGTTGTCCTTCCTTTCTTATGGTCATTAAACTGAACAGAAAATACAAACAACAAAAACTCATGACTTGTTAGGGCAGAAAAGCAGATCTTGAGTTTCAAGAACTCTCGGAATTGACTCAGTCATGTACATATATGTATCTGTTATTCGTCATGTACGTGGCACGTGAGTTTTCACGGCTTATTAGAAGGTAAATTTGTGAAGGACAACTGGTGGTTTTTACGTAACTACAAGTAGTTTGACTATGGAAATTATGGTTGGCATTGAAGTATAGGTATAACTTTAGACATCGACCTTACACACGCGCTATTTTCCTAAATGACACAATGAATCTACTCAGGAAGATCGTAACTGATGGACTTGACGCCATTGGTTAGCGTCTCTGTGAAGACCCAGTTATACAAAAGACTGTCTCGTTTTCATGGTGCGTGGGTGTGGAGATAATGAAACTGCTGACACGGTTTCCAGTTTTGTCTGATGTTGAGTGCGGAAAGGCAATGGACTGGTTAGACATTCTGAATGCCGTCAGTGACGAGGGACGAAAAGTCGACATAAAAACATGGTCGAATCCGCAGCCATGAACAGTTCCCACGAATATCATGTCAAGGTGGGTGATGTCAGATGGGAGCGCTACGGGGATCCTAAGTAGACTTCTCAAGCAACACACTACCGGTGTCGTTACTCGCTGTGTGTTGAGGGATATAAACAGAAGGTATCTGAGCACGTATGGCGTTGTTCGATGTGCAATGAGGAGGTCCTGCCATTTAAACTAATCTAGACTGAACTAAGCTAAATATTTATTGACGAAACAAATGCGAATTAATTTATATCATAACACACAATCTACTGAACATGTGACCTCATTATCACCTCCAAAATTATCAACACAATCTCAAATAACAGCAGGTATTAATGTGATAAATTCTCTGACAGGTATCCTGTGCCAGGTGCTCCAAGCGATTACGTTCCTCCCTGTCCTGTCAGGAATTCAGAACAATCAGAGAACCCAGACAACAATGACTAATGTTTCTCATTTTCGTTTTTTTGTCTCTGAGCTTTCACATCTTTTTATTAAAATTGCATATTATTATCCAGAAATTTAAAATAACCCGTACACTTTTATTTATTTAAATTATATAAATAACATTTATTTTTCCTATTAAAAAGAGTTAGCTGAGACAATAAATTTCTGCATTTTGAAATCCGTAAATGATTTATGACGTATAATGTTTGTATATCTGTTATCTGATGTTTAAATCAACTACAATGTTAGTGCATGACTTCAGTGTCAACTAATAAGAAAAGTGAACGGAAAATGGCTCGAAGAAAATATAGGACCTGACAATAAACAGCGGGATAATATCAATGAATTCCATATCCCATAGCACTTAAGTTCATGCTTTCTATTGACCTCATTCGATGACCTTATGATTAGATCTTTTTCTGTTCATTGTGCCTTCAGGGGTTGTCGACAAGACATTCAATTCTTAGATCTATGTTAGTGAAATGGAAGAATAATAAGTCAAAGAAATATTACATTATTTTTTGCACAGCAGTGATTACCTTCATGTTCTATGTGGGCTATATATTCTTTTCTAACGCGCTACATGTTTATACCTGTTGCAGTTGTTTATCTTCTGACGAGTTGAAGGACGGTGAATTGGCGTCGTGCAGTGGAGTTTTTGTTCTTTTCCATCGGAATAAACCTATCGGTGATAGGTCATCTTTTTCAATGCTGCACATTTGTTTGCCTATTTCCGACAACAGCTTTCTTATCCAGTTCGCTCACTGCCTTGTGGGAAGAATCGAGAGAGAGAGATTCAAAGGCTACGAGAGCAAACCAAAACAGAAAATCGGAAGGGATAACGTAGCACTGGTTGCTCACGATAAAACTATCCTGGAATCAGTGATTCATAATCTAGCTAGATCATTTGATGTTTCTCTTTGAAAATCCAGAACACCGGGGCACTTCATCAAGATGTAGCGACATCCGCAACTATAACACTACATAAGACACCCCTTGTATCTGTGCGGAACTTTTACCTACCTCGGTTCTTTAGTCACAACCACCATCTGACTTCATAAATATATACATTCACCCAAAACGGAAAGGCTGCTTCAGTGTTTGGTAAACTTAAAAACTAGAGCTTAGGGCAACACCAAAATAACACTCAGACTAGTATTCTCATTTTCCAAAAACGTGTGCGTATCGAATGTGTAAATAGATCAGAAACTTGGACTACCGATGCAAAGCAGAAGAAAAAGTGAAAAGGTTTTCATGTGCGTTGTCACCGATAGATAAACAACATCAAATGGCAGGAGAAAGTAACCAAATATATCGTCCTTCAACGAGACAAACTCTCATCTATTATGGGGACAGGTAAACAATTGCAGTGCTGCGGTAAAGCTGGCAGCAAGAAACTAGTGCCAGTAATTTAACGTATGGTAACAACTTTATAGAAGAGGAACGAAACAAAATAATGACGTTTCGGGCTACATGCGGCCTCTTCAGAAACAAGAACAGAGAAACGTGCAACGAAATTAAGATTGACTAATCTTCATGTTCTAGAGTAACCAGAACTAGTGGATCTAGAACAGAACGTTAAAGGACAAGAGAAAACAAAGTATTATATTACAGGAAAATCATTAATTAAAAATATGAATTAAACTGAGTGTACACATTAAATATATTGTAAAGGCACTTTGCCTGAAGTCTAGGTTGAGGCTGCGATCTGTACACGATAGGGCGTCGAATATATTTGAGAGAATAGGTCAGATGAGAACCAGGCCACGATGTTGAAGAGTAAGGGAGGAAAGATAAATATGTTAACCGAGGGAATGAATGACGAAACTATGACACGATGAAAAGGGTAGGATATTAACTAAATAAGGAACTGCAAAAAACACCCAAGCCCACAAGGAATGGCAAGGGTATAACCAAACCGAGGAAGGTGGCTGCACCAAGGGCTACATCATCCGTAATAGGGACTATTAGAGATTGGATAGCTCCCCAGTGGTGGGATCTAAGTACAAGGATGGTATGATAATGTGTACGGAAAAATACAATGACATTTAGGAGGTAATAAAAAACCAGTGACAAAGGGATACACTAATCCTCCATGGAGTGATGCAACCCATAAGGGCGATGAGACGATTCTCTAAGGTGAATCGGTTATGCCTGTCAGAAGAACGAGACACAGAAAGAGTGAATTGAACAACCAATTTATCCGTATGGCCTGAGAATTGAAGTGGAACGCCAAATTGGTGCCTGCATCTTAAGCAATGTCTGTCATACAGAAGTTCACGGTATCTGTGTTTTGGGGCGCCCTGATTCGTCAATGTAGGTCATTTACATCGCTTTTTCATATGATGGCATTTGTGATGTTGTGTTGAACAAGTGAACCCTATTATAATCCCAAAAGACCATAATGGAAAACGACCGAATCCGTCTGGAGAACATGACTACAAGCCACACGCTGATTGAAATCGAAACAGATAAAATTCCGATAATTACGGACAGAAGCGAAAAGGCGACTTCCGAAAAGCATATGGTGAATGTAACGATCACGCTTGATGGCAACCAAAGGAGAGTCACGAAAGAGCAGACGGGTGGTGGGGTTGGAGGGGAGAATGGTGAGGTAACAGTGAATAATTCTGCTCACCGCAAAGTGGTGATGAGTGAGAGCAAGTACTATCGGATGAGGAACAGGTAGAGGAGAAAATGGCAGCCTGGTGGAAGGGCGGAGAATGCATTGGAGAGTAGGGTCAAAGGCATAGAAATGCATTACAAAATGCGAAGCTGCAGTAAAGTGAATGTGAAGGAGAAATAAAGAAAATATAAAATAAATGGTATGGTTAAATCTTTACGAAACTAATAAGCGGCACAAATTTGAACGTTTCGGCTCAATAGGCCTTCAGGAGGAACAAAATAACAACATACACACAGATGTGTAAGTAAAGCACATTTCTCCTAAATAGCTAACTAATAATGAAGTATGTAAAGTAAAATAATTTCGAATTAGATTGAGAAATAAAACTAAAAAAGATCTTCCCTGTATACCGCGTCGTGGCCAGAAGGAAAATGAACGAGTTGCGCAAGATATGCGGTGTAGACCAGCCGATAGGAGGGTCTAAAACATGTAGAAGAGATTTTAAAATATGTCGATGAATATTTTCTAGTTTAACTCTACTATAACGTCACTGGCAATCTTCTTCTGCTTCTTCTTCTGCTTCTTCTGCTTCTTCTTCTTCTTAGCTTCCTCAATTGCCTTTCAGCGTCATAGAGCTTCGAATATTCTATCGATCCATCTTTTTAGTCGACGCTCTGGTATTTTCGCAACATTTATTAAGGGCTCGCTGTGCCGTGTTTTGATCACTCTGCTTTGTCGCGTGGCCAAGCCATTTTATCTGTTGTTTCTTTATATATCCAATGGCGGGTGCATTTCCTAGCATTGTTCCCATTTCTGATCTTATCGCTCAGGCCTTTTCCTGTCGTTCATCTAACACATTTCATCTCTGTAGAGGTTATTTTCCTTATTGTTCTTGCATCTTGAGTCCAGGTTTGGCATTGGTAGCACAACGTTGGGATGAAGATTGTATTGTATTGTGCTCGTTTTGCCTCCAGAGTTATTTCCTTGTTGGACAATAGTGGTGATAACTGTCCAATAATTTGACACGCTTTGTTGCATCTTGACTCTATCTCTGCTGTTTGAGAATTATCGTTTGTCATTAGATTTCCTAGGTATTTGAATTCCTCTACTTGTTTTAGTTGCCTGCCTTCTATAGTTATGTTGATGTTCTTTTTATCTTTGTCGACATTCATGACATATGTTTTGTTGATGTTGTTTTTCATGTTGTATTTTGAACTTGTGCTGTTGAGTTTATTTAAGTGTTCGTGTTTGTCTTCTTTTTTCATGTATTAGTGCCTGATCGTCTGAAAATATAAGCGCGTTGATCTCCTCTTTCTCTTATGGGTTGGCTAGCTTTCATATATAATCCCTGTATGTAATAAACAGTAAAAAAGGGGGGGGGGGTGATAGTACGCACCCCTGTCTTACACCTGATCTAACTTGTCCGTGTAACCTGCTGTTCTGACTGTGCAGCTACTGTTGTTGTAGAGCCTTTTAATTAGGTTGGTTATATGCTGGCTTACTCTGTAGCTTGTTTTATACCCCACAGTTGTTCTCTATTTACTCGGTCGAATGTTTTTTCCTTGTCAATGAAAGCTACGTACAAATTGTTATTGTGTTCTGTCGTTTTTTTCTGCAAGTTGTTTTAAGGTGAATAGAGCGTCAGTACATCCTCTGTTTTTTTTTTTCCGAACCCCATTTAAGAACCGCTTAACTGTAGTTCTATTATTAATCTCAGCGTTTTTTTTCCCCACGATTTTGGCGTATAGCTTTCCTACATGGTTGAGAAGAGATTACCTTCATATTGATTGCAGTCTCTTTTGCTACATTTCTTTTTCAATATTGGTACTTTGATTGCCTATTTAAAATTCTCTGTGGCTTTTTGTAGGTGCCATGCTGTATTGAATATTCTGTGCAGCCATATCGTTCCTGTTTCTTCTTCTGCTGCTAGTATTTCTCTTGGTATGTTATCTATCCCCGGTGCTTTATTTCTTGGTGCATATATGATTTCTTCTTCAATTTCCTCTTTCATGATGTTGGGTTCAGTATCTGTGCGTTCTTGCATGGTTTTTATTGGCTTGTTGGTAGTTGTTGTCTATTTAATAGTTCTTCAAAATATTCTTTCCATCTCTTTTACTTATGTTGATTATTTGATATTGGCTGTCCGTCTTTGTCATTTAAGAGCTCACTAGGATCATGATTATTTTCTTTTCTCGCTTATTTTGCTTTTACTGCTTTATAGAGATCTCTTGTGGCTGTCTTGAAGTCCCTGCTAATATTTTGTCAGAATTCTGTCCAATTCTTTTGCTTAGCTTCTTTGATCAAAATTGTATCTCTTTTTCGAACTAAGGCATATTTTTTAAATATTTTTCTTGGTTCTTATTCTCCCTCTAATTTTTAAATAGTTTCTTCTTTTCTATAATTACTTCTCTGATTGTTTCGTTCCACCACTGGGTGATTTTTTTTTCCTTTCTTTTGTCTTTTCTTTCATTCCACATATTGCTTTAGAGATGGTGGTTACTGTTTCCTTAAATTGTTTCCACTCTTCTTCTACTATGATTACTTCGTTAGGGAGTTTCTTGAATTCCTCTGTTAGTTTTTCTTCTAGGGTTTTCCTTGATTCTTGATCTTTTAATGTTTTATTTTTATTGTTTGTTCTTTTTGCTTTTTCTGTTTGTTTTCGTATATTCTCTTTATTTTTCACTGTCTGATTATGATCATAACCATTGTGTGGTCCGTGTCGTCTGTAATATTTGGGATTGCTCTACTGTCGGTTACTCTTTCTTGTTCTGTTTTCTTGTTAGTATAAAATCTATCTGGCTTCTGCATGTTGTGTCTCCTTCCATTTGTACCAGGTGTATACTTGCGACTCTCTCTGTGGTGAAGAATGTGTTGGTGATAAATAAATCCATTTTGATTGCATAGTTCCAGCAGTCTGCTTCCATTCTCATTTATTTCAGCTGTTTTATCACCAAAGGATGCTAAGATATCTATGTTCTCACTGTTGCGTTTCGCAAGTCTTCCATTAAAATCTCCCATCACTAACATGTCGTCGCTTTAGCCAATCTTGTTAATAATTTCATCCGATGTGTCATATAATTCATCGTTGTCTTTTTCCTTGTTGTTGCATGGTGCATAGATTTGTATGTAAGTTGTTTTTTCAGTTGTCTTCTAATAGTCTGATTGTGATAATTCTTTCTGAGTGCTATTTTATTTCTAGAATGTTCTTTGTTTGTTCTGATCAATGATAAAGCCTACTCCTACACTCCTTTCGTGGTGTCGACTCCTGAGAATATTATCGTATAGTTCATGTGTGTTTTTCTTTGTCTGTTGTCTTTTTACTCCGGTATCCGCTAATCCTAGTATTTTAATTTTCCTTTTTGTCTCTGGCAATATTTATGCACATCTACGCAGATACACACACACACACACACACATAGCTACATCCATGCGTGTGAGTTCACACACATGTGAAAATGTGCGTATAAGGCATACATACTCTGAAGAGTCCACACCTGGGTGCTAACTCTATCCGCCGCGGTACTGTAGCTGCATACCAGAATGTATTCTGTACGCTCTGAACTCTCCTTTGTGTCCAATAAACTCACTAGATTTATCTGCCATGTCAATTTCATCCATAATTGCTTACGATTGTAGATTCTTCCCTATGGATTCCGTTCTAAGTTTACCCTCTTTGTCAACCACCTGAACACTAGTGAGCAGTGATGTTTTTAAAGATTTGCTCAGTGTATAGATTGAACAAGCTTGGTGATAGGATGGATCCTTGTCTTACTCCTCTTTCTATATCAATGGGTGTAAAGTTCTCCTTGTTATATTTTATTATTACTGTTTGCTCCCAGTGCAAATTACATATTAGTCGTATGTCTGTATAGGCCAGATTTATATCCTTTAGGCAGTCTATAAGTTGGTTATGGTGTATTCTATCGAAAACTTTGGTGCGGTCTATGAAGCAGGTATATATTGGTTTGTTTATTTCTATGCACTTTTCAATCAATGACCTTATGCTGACTATGACTTATTTTGCCCACTGTTTTTCCTGAATCCGAATTGCTGCTCATCTAATTCAGTATTGATTTTGTTCTGAATCCTTCCTTGTATAACATTTAGTAAAATTTTTGTTACCTGGCTCATTAGGCTTATGTTCTAAAATCACTGTATTCAACTGCACCATTCTCTTTAGGTAATGCAGTAGAAGTTGATGATTTTAGTTCATTTGGTATGTATCCTGTATGGTATATGTCATTGCACAAGTCTGTGATTACTCAATGCCAACATCTTCTAGTGCCTGTATCATTTCAGTCTGTATGTTGTCAGGTCCTGCTGGTTTTTCCTTTTTAATTATTTTTATATCTTTTTCTACTTCAGATTTCAGTATTTTATAGCTGGACGAACATTTTATAAATGGTGTTTTGTTCCTTTTCTTCATGAAATAATTCTATTATATATTCCAGCCATATATCGATTATATCTTTGTTGTCTGTTAGCATTCTTCCCTCTTTGTTTGCAATACAACCGTTTCCTGCAGCCTTTTTGTCTTTAATAGTCGTTCTCTCTATTTCTGAGTACATATCTCTTAAATTGCGTTTACTTTCCATAGTTTCGTCTTCTAGACATCTTTCGTTGAGCCAGTCTTCTTTTGCCTTTTTGCACATTTTGCGTACTTTATTATCAAGTTCCTTGTATTTGGCAGTGTTCTTCTCTTGCCTTCTTTCTTCTATTTTTTCTAAGATGTCAGTTATCCATTTTTGTTCTTGAATATGTCTTTTATCATTATATAATATATTTGATTACTCTTCCTATCTCCAGGGTTTTTCCCATGTGTATAACTTCCTCTTCTCTTGCTCAAAGAAGGTGTTACATATTATCATTCTATTTTCTTCACAAAATTGTATTAATCTTTCTCCTCTGTCATTTATTTTTCCTAAACCATTATTTCCTATAATGGTCTTATATATACCTTTTCCTACTTTAGCGTTCATGTCATCCATTACAATCAAGATGTCTGATGATTTCACTTGCTTCATAACTGTGTTTAGATCTTCATAGTATGCTTCTATTTGTTCATCTCAATAGTCATGAGTAGGCTTGTTTGCCTGTATTATTGCTATGTCAAATTATTTTGCCTTCATTTTTAATAGTATGATCCTATCATTGTATGTCCAGTGGTGTTTTATTATATTTTTGTAGCTCTCATTTTAGTAGTATGCCTATCCCTCTTTGATGTTCTTTTGTGTTGCCTGAATATATAAATGTATGTTTATCTTCTTGTATGTATCGACTTTCTTTTCATCCTGTTTCAGATATGCCTAAAATATCTATGTTTAATCATTCTGCTACTACCATAAGATTTTCTAATTTTTCTTGTTGGTACAAGGTCGTAACATTCCATGTAGTTATTTTAGCTCGTTCTTATGACAATAGTTAGAATTTCTCTCTATGGCTTTCTTTGGTATATTACGTGATGATGATCCAATCTCTCTCACGGTGGTCTGCCATATTCGTCTTTCGTGTTCTGAATATGCCTCTTGTGTACCACACACTTTGCTGTTTTCGCTTACTTGGCCGTTGGTCATTTCTGATTCTTCCGCTCCATCCACCGTCACAGACTTTTTACATTCAGTTTGGACATAACTGCCCGGCGCCATTGTTGTCGAACTATGTGTTTGCCTGTCGAACCGCGAACACACGACACAATGAAGAATAAATCAAATTCTACTTGAACATCGGTAACGTTCCCAGTCCATCCACTCGTCAAAAGTAAAAACATACATCAAAACGGGGAATAGCACCACATTATTTCACAACTAGACTGTCGCGTAAATCATTTAAATATATCAGAAAGAGCCGAATTACAAAAACGACCAACACATAGCCGCCATGACAGAGGAAATGCAGGAAAGCCAGTATGAACTTTAATAACATAGTTTTCTATATCAAATAGATGAGGTACCTCTGTTATAAGATATCAATATCACAACACTCACAGACAATATCAATTCCATTATTTAAACAACTCTTCTCTTCACAATGTCTGCCATGCCCAGATTCTGTAGGAGGTTAAGGCAAAGAAATGCAAATGAATGCATAAAAATGCTAAGCTGCAGTAAAGCTGAATGTGAGGGAGAATTGAAAAAACAAATAGAAAAAATGGTATAGTAAAAGCTTTACGTGATTAGTAGACGACACATATTTGAACGGAGTTTCGGCTCAATAGGCCTTCCGCAGGAACAAATAAACAACACGCACTCACAGATATGTAAGTAAATAAAACTAATCCTACATAGCTAACCAGTAACGAAACATCCAAAACAAAATAATCGAAATTGGTTAAAGAAAATAAAAACATGTCTTCCTTGTGTCGTGAACCGTGCGTGGTCAGAATGGGAAAGAAATAGGCACACGGTGTAGCTGTAATTATACCCTCTGGTCAGGTGAAGGGTTCTAAAAATACACGAGTGGGTGAACCAGTCTAGGTTACCTCGACCGCAAAGACACTGACAATGTCTAAAAGTATCTAAGAGCCCATAAACACATGTAAGCACACACACACACACAGATGCGTGTATACATATATACACGTACAAACAGACATGCACATACCTATACATATAAAACACACACACACATATATATATATATATATATATATATATATATATATATATATATATATCAGTGGCGTATACTGGTTTTGGGGTCTGGGCTACCGCTGATACAATAAATAAAGACATACATTATATTCAGTGGGTTAACATGAATTAACATTTGTTAATTATATCACTACATTTTTAATTACTTTATTATTTATATGTAAACTCTATCAGTCATATTTGGGATGAAAAATGTCTCGATAACTTTGTCATTGAATGTACTGTTGGGTTGGTTTCTAAGTTTCTGAGGGAATGATTTCTCAATGGACATTAATGCCAAACCAGATAAGCGTTCTTGTGTCTGAGTTGAGCGACAATAAGTTTTGATTCTCTTGAGAGCAGAAAAAGCTCTTTCTACAGATGCTGATGCACATAACGTAGTTATATAAATAGGTTAGGAAGTTCCGGTAATAAAACATAGTTTCACTTTCACTTTGTGACGCTTCTGATTGGCTAGAGCTAAAATAACCCATGAAACCGCATTTTGTATAGGTAGCTCTCTATTTTGACGGGAATTTTTGAATGTCAATGTCATTAATTCTAAGAGAGAAGAGAAATGTACCGCTGCTGATTAGCGGTTTCTTATACTATTTTTAAAATAGTAGTTTCTGCTTTATTCACAAACGTTATAGTGGCCATAGGAAAACCTTGCTTTAATAAATGCAAATCAAAGCAAATAAATCTTATTGGCCTACGAAATGTGTAATAGCATATTCGAAAATGTGTAATATAATTATGAAAAAATATTATAAAATATCACTTCCATTTGTATTTCGTTAATATGTTCAGGCTACTGTCGGTAGCCGCGGTAGCATAGAGGATGCGCCACTGATATATGTATACATACATACATATACATATATATATATATACATACATACATACATACACATACATGGATACACACACACATATATATATATATATATATATATATATATATATATATATATATATACCAATACCCATACTTATGAACACATACATGAATGTGCACACTCATACGGGGACAATCATATGAAGAAATGTGCGCATAACGTCCACATAACCAGAAGAGTACACACTGGGGTCGGTGTGCAAACACAAAGGAGAAAGAATAGAACAGTAGAATAACAGGTACTCAAACGGCGGAAAATGAGATGTCTGATAGTGGGGTACACTAAAAACATATGAGGGGTAAGTAGCACAGAATAAAAGAGGTAAAGGAGAACACCGAAGTGTCTCAGTTGAGACTGGTGAAAGAGAACTATGAATAGCATGGCATAGTAGAAAGACACAATTGTCCAAACAGAGGCAGTAGAGAAGGCTATGCAAAAGTGAAGGAGCAACCGAAAGAAAAAATATGTGTATGAGTGTGGTATGAGGGTCAGCGAACCAAACTGGACTATGAGGCGATTCTCTACAGCAAATCGGCTGCGGTCGCCAGATTTATAAAGGATGCGGATACCAATACCAGTGATGCGGATGTCATCTTTGCCCTTGTGGTCTGGGGAGTTGAAATGGAAAGACACTGGAGTGGCAGTATTCTGTTGAACATCTCGTAGATGTTCACAACATCTTTTCGCTAATCGTCTCAGACTCGCCAAAATAAGTCATATGGCATATGATGGCATAAATGATGTTACGGGACACACATGTGAAGCCATGCTTGATCTCGAACCGTCCATTAGGGGAAAAGACAGAGTCAGTGGAGAGCACATAGGCACAGGTGATACAGTTACGACCACAAGGGGCCGTACCGAAGTGTTGATGGTCGGAGCGAGGGAGATGGCTCCTTACCAGAATATCTCCCAAATTCCTGTCGCGCTTGAAGGCGATCATCGGAGGATCACTAAAAAGTAGACGGGTAGTGGGATCAGAGAGGAGAATTGAAGGCAGACTGGAGGATCGAATCTGGATAAAGCCGGCGGCTGAAGAAACCTAACATGAGGTGAGCCTATTTGAGGAAATCTTGGTCATCCTGGCAGATGCGACAGAGACGCAATAGGTGTGGAACTGAATTGAATCTCACCTTCTTGTCGTGGGTTTTCTATAAACCCACATACGTCCATTGTTATCTTCTCTATACTTCACCACATTCACCTTCTTGTCGTATGTGGTGAAGTATAGAGAAGATAACAATGGGTGTCTGTGGGTTTATAGAAAACCGAGGTGTGGAGACCAGAAGCACCCATGGAAACAATAAGATCTAGGAAGGTAACAGAGGAAGTTTATATACAAGATGTGATCTTGATAGCTTTGTGATAGCTACCGATGTAGTCGATAAACTTGTTCTCAGGTAAGTCCAATGCAGTTATCAATGTACCGGAGATATTTTATGGGAAAGAGACCTTGATACGAATTGAGAATTTGGTGTTCAAGGTAACCTTACATTTCACATGTTTTTAGTGTCCCCCACTCTCAGACATCTCTTTCTTTTCTCCTTTCGAGTACCTGTTATTCTTTTCTTCTATTCTCTCTCCTTTGTTTATGCACATTGACCTCGATGTGTACTCTTCTGGTTTAGTGGGCGTAATGCGCACATTTCTACATATATAAGCTATTCCATGTATTGGTTTACATATACATGTATGTGTTCATATGTATGAGTGTAGGTATATATATATATGTATATGTATGTAGTTATATATATATATATATATGTATGTATGTATGTATATTTGTACATATATATTCTTTTGTATGTTTGTATATATACATGTATGTGTGGGCTCGTAGATGACGGTAGTCATTGTCAGTAGCTTAGTAGTCGATGTAACATAGATAGTGTTCCCCCCAATCACATATTGTTAGAACCCTTTACACGTTGTTTACCCTCCGACCAGCAGGGTCATTACAGTGCGCACCCGCTAATCCTTCTTTTCCCTTCTGACGACGGTCCACAACACAGGGAAGACATTTTTCGTTTCTTAAACCAGTTTCGATTATTTTGTTTTGGTTGTTTCATTACTAGTTAGCTGTGTCGGATTAGTTTTATTTACTTACATATCTGTGTGTGCCTGTTGTTTGTTTGTTCCTGCTGAAGGCCTATTGAGCCGAACCGTTGTTCAAATTTGTTCGTCTATCAATTACATAAAGCTTTTACCATACCATTTTTTCTTATTTTTTTTTATTTTTTAAACTCCTTCCTCACATTTAGCTTTTCTGCAGCTTCAAATTTGTTGTGCATTCATTTTCATTTCATTGCCTTGACTCCCATCCGTACTGAAAGAGTTACTATTTTTGGGATTGGTGGCATTTGTTAACGTCACACCGAGATCAACATTTTCTAGCTTATTTAATAGTTGTGTTAAAAGTATGTTGATAGATGGCAGCTGGAGAGATGGACATATTCAAGATTGACACAATTCTAGTTTCTTGTGGGTTAAGTTTTGTTTTTTAATTATAGATATTACTCAAATATAACATATAATTTAATCTTCCAAATGTGAATATTTCAGAGAAGAAAGATATCCCTATTTTTGATGTGGATTCTTGTAGCATTCTTGTACAACAACTATTGACAGTCCAATGGAATGATTTCCAACCTATATTTCACTAAACTCTAACAGAAGTAGGACGAGATAAAGATTTCGATGATGTTCGTGCATCTGCAGTCCTGGTGTAATCCGTAGATATTCAAGTCAAAAAGGCTGTTACCTAAATTAAACAGTGCTACGATGATAACGTGGGAAGACTAGAGAACTGGATGATTTATTTTTTTCAGCTGTTTTCGATGCGGGGATTTTCTCTAAGGAGAACATTGGAGCACTTACGGACAGTGTTCGACGTGCAATGAAGATAATCCAGCGACTATCTTATTAGTCTTTCACTTCTGATCTTACCTCTTATGCTGTTTCCTGGCAAGCCTCAAACAAAAGTTACTTCTGTGGTGGTGGTAATGTTCTTTCTTGTCTTCTCTCAGCTTTCCCTCAACACTGTACTTTATGGGTTGGAGCAACACTCGTTAAAATATCTTCACTGTACTGATAGCAGGTTTATACCTCTCCAATTTTCACAACATTTGAGCTCCCCTTTCTTAGCAATTTTGACAATAATACTTCTTTTCCATGCTCTTAATGCTTGTTCATCTTCCCATATTTTAATGAATGTTTTTAAAACTTGTGCACTAAGTCCTAGATCTGCATTCTACAGAAATGTAATCTTCACCAGCTGCTTTGTTACTTTCTGTCTGTTTAAATGTAGGTCATTAATGGCATATAATCTTCCCATTCTTCGTTTCAAACTGGGCAGATGCTGGGGAGGTAGAAGAAACTTCACTTGTTACTTCTCGTCTGTTGAGAGTTTCTTTCATGTATTCTTCCCATTTTAAATATATTTTTTTTCATTTTCTCTGGCTAATGGTTCTCCTTTCATCCAGGGAAAACTAGACCAGGGGCAGATTGCATTAGCGACGTGATCATGTACCAGTTGTGGAAAAGTTTACAAAACAATTAAAAGCTCCTAAAAGAGCCTCAGTTAATATCAAGTTAAGTTTAGATTAATCAAATCAGAAACGATTTCAAGAGAAGTAAAACATCACGATTCAGAACAGGCACAACGCAATAGGGAAGTTCGTGATGTTCATTAATCCTGTTGAGTGTGTGTTGATTTGGCTGTAAACTGGATGTCCGTGTTAAGTTAATTTTTGTGTTCTTGTTCACTGTTGTGCACGGTCTTATGTTCGCCTATTTGTCCATGTACTAGTGTCTGATGGTCTGCGAAAAGAAGGAAGCTTATTAATCTCCCCTGTTTCTCATTGGTTGGCTACTCTTAATATGTAGTTCTTGTAAACAATAAATAATGGGGGGGGGGGGGGTGTGATTGTACTAACCCCGTCTTACTCATGTTCTAACTGTAAAATGATCCGTCTAGCCTGCTCCTGTTCTGACTTTTGATGTGGTTTAATGTTGATTTTTACATTTGTCAGTTAGGTGTTGGCTTATTTCGTATGTTTTTAGTATCTGCCGTAATTGTTCTATCTTGTTTAGTCGATTACTTTTACCTTTGATCTATGAAAGCTACGTACACATATCGTTTACCACATGTTGTCCTGTATGCTTGTTGGTTTAGATGAGTAGCACGTCAGTACATCTGATATTTTTCAGGAAACTAATTTGAGAGTCGCTGATCTGTAACTATATATCGGGTCTAGTATAGTGTCTCTTTAATCTTGGCGCATGCAATTCCTAAATGGCTGAATAAGGAGATACTCTGTATTGGTTGCAGTCTCTATTACTGCCATCCATATTCAATATTGGTACGATGCCAGCCTGTTGCCAGTCTCCTGGTGAGGTCTGTTGTTATCGAGCTGACTTGAATATTCTTGGTTGTCATCGAAATACAGTGACAACATACCTTTTTAATGTTTTTACGAGAGAACATACTGGGGACTGGTAACAAAGCTCGGGAACACTAGCCGTGAAACCAATGATTAATCTATAGAGCATAAAATAAATATTTAAATGCATTCTACTACAGTGGTTCTCAACATTGTATAATGTGATCGCTTTAAATGTATATGACTTTTACATCATGACAGACGATTGGTAGCAAGTCATCACGATTTGTCAGCTGGAGTAGCATTGGTGCATTATACTGGAGGATGTTTTACTGAGCAGTTTATATCGTGACTGAATCTACCAATACTGGATAGACAGATCCAACTGCAGAATGAGCAATATGTATCTGTAGTGTCTGGCCTAGTCTAATTTCCCCTGTACCTTTTGTCATCCAAATTTAACATCACCTTCTGAAATGTTTCTGTGTCTGCTTTTATTTTTATTCTCTACGCTCTGCAATCTGATGCCAGACTTTCCAAATCCCTTTTGTTAATACAAAATTCACTCAAAAAAGCAATATCTCTTTACTTTCAGACATTCTTACAAACTACATCTGGTCAACATAGGATTTAGTGTGCTCGTCTAATGATGACAGAGGTACGGGGTAAGTTCCTAATTTTGGGCACATTTTTCCCCTACCGATTGGGGTTCTCCGGTTCACCTAGTCTATGTGTACCAGAGATGTTTTCGTGACATTTACGACGGCCTAGATTGAATAAATAACCCTCTAAAGGTGCCTTGTTCAAAAACTGTTGGCACTAAGACTCTATCATTCATGAGCACCACTTATAGTAACATGAGCGGTAACATGGTCAACTACACTTTCATTAAACCCAAAGTTGTATATTTAAAATATTAATGTCTTCTTTAATTACAATAATAGGTGTAGGTCAAAGATATGGAAATAAATTATGCACTTTATGTAAAATAAACGCACTCAATATAACAATGATTGTATTTACACTTGTTTTTTAAATACAGATCATGCTAAAAATGTATTATTCTTTTCTCTTCTCTTCCTTTCTCTTCTCTTCTCTTCCCATCTCTTCCGTGCCTTCTTTTCTCCTCTTTTCCATTCTCTTCTCTTCCCTTCTCTTTTCTTCTATCTCCATCCCTTCTCTTCCGTCTCTTCTCTTCTCTTTCCTTCCTTCCCTTTCACTTATCTTCTCTTCAATTCTCTTCTCTTCTCTTTACTTATCTTCCCTTCTATTCTCTTCTACTCTCTTCTAATAACTTATCTTCCTTCCATTCCCTTCACGTCTCTTCTCTTCCTTTCTATTCCTTTGTCGTCAACTTTCTTCTTTTCTATTTTTTCTCTTCTCTTCACTTCCCTTTACATCCATTCTCTTCTCTTCCCTTATCTTTTTCTTTCCCATCTCTTCCCTGCTCTTCTCATCTCCTATCCCTTCTTTCCTTCTCGTCTTTTCTCTTCTCTTCATTTCTCTTCTCTTCCATTCTCTTCTCTTCACTTATCTTCTCTTACCTTCCCTTACCCTCTCTTCCCCTCTCTCTCTTCTCTTCCATTTCATTCCCTTCACTTTCATTCTCTTCCTTTTTCTTTTCTTCCCTTCTCTTATTCTCACTTCTATTTCGTCTTTTCTAATTTATTCCCTTCTCTTCTCTTCAATTACCCTTACTTCCATTCTCTTCTCTTCCTTTTTTTTTCCCATCTCTTTCATTTCCTTCTCATCCTTTATCTTCCCTTCCTTTCCATTCTCTTCTATTCACTTCCATTCTCTTCCCTTCCTTTCTCTTATCTTCCATTCTCTTCTCTTCGCCTATCTTCTATTCTCTTAACTAGCCTTCTATTTTCTTCCCTCCTCTTTTCTTCTTTTTTCTTCCATTCACTTCTCTTCCTTTTCCTTTTCTTCCTTTCCCATCTCTTCTCTTCTTATCCCTTATCTTCTATTCTCTTTCATTCTCTTCCCTTCCCTTCTCTTTTATACCCTTCTTTTCACTTCCCTTCCCTTTCTTCCTCTAATCTTCTCTTCAATTCCATTCTCTTCTCTTTTCTTAACTTCCATTCCATTTCCTTCACTTCTCTCCCTTTCTCTTCCCTTCTTTTCCCCTCTCTACTCTTTCCTTCCGCTATTTTTCTTCTCTTCTCTTTCCTTCCTTTCCATTATATTCTCTTTACATACTTTTTTCTCTTTTCCATCTCTTCCCTTCTTTTCTCATCCCTATCTTCTCTTCTCTTTCCTTCTCGTAACTTCTCTTACCTTCTCTTCTGTTTTCTTATCTTCTCTTCCTTTCCCTTCTGTTATCTTCTCTCATTTTCTCTTTCCTTCTCTTATCTTCCCTTCCCTTACATTCTCTTCATTTCCATTCCCTTCACTTCTCTACTTTTCCCTTCTCTTCCCCTCTTTTCTGTTCCCTTTTCTTCCTTTTTCTTTTCTTCTCGTCTCTTGTCTTCACTTCCCTTAACTTCCCTTCTAGTCTCATCCCGTATCTTCTATTTCCTTCTTTTCTATTCATTCTATTCTCATCCCTTATCTTCTCTTCTCTTCTCTTCCTTTCCCTTCAATTCCCTTCACTTACATTCTCTTCTCCTCTTTTCTCTTTCCTTCTCTTCTCTTAACTCCCAATTTCCCTCAATTCATTTCTCTTATCTTCCTTTCCAATCTGTCTCCTTCTCTTCTCATTCATTATCTTATCTTCCCTTCTCTTATTTTCAATTCTATTCTCATATCTTCACTTCAATTTCGTTCTCTTCTCTTCCCTTCATTTACATTCTCTTCTCTTCATTTCTCTTATCTTCCGTCCCCGTCTCTTTCTTCCCTCCCCTTTACTTCCCTTCTCTTCTCTTCTCTTCTCTTACCTTCTTTTCCTTTTCCCATATCTTTCTTTCTGTTACATTCCCATTTCTTATATTCCCTTCTCTTATATTCCCTTCTGCTATCTTCTCTCCTCTTCCTTTTACTTCCCTTCACTTCTCTCCTCTTTTTTTCCCATTTCATCCCTTATCTTCTCACCCCATATCTTCTCTTCCATTTCCTTTCCGTCTCTTCTCTTCCCTTCTCTTACCTTCTCTTATCTTCTCTTATCTCCTCTTCAACTCCCTTCTCATCGCTTCTTTTTCATTCTCCTCTTTTCTTCACCTTTCCTTTCTCTCATCTTCCTTCCCCTTCTATTCACTTCCCTTCCATTCCCTTCACGTCTATTCACTTCTCTTTACTTCCGTTCTCTTCCACTTTCTTATCTTCCTTTCCTTTTTCCCTTTCCCACCTCTCCTCTTTTCTTTTCATCCCTTAACTTCTCTTTCCTTCTCTTTTCTTTTCCTCCCTTCTTTCCCCTTCTCTTTTCTTACTTCTTTTCTCTAACCTTCTTCAAATCTCTTCTCTTCCTTCTCTTACATTTTCTTCTTTTCTTGTCTCTTCCTTCTTTATCTTCCCTCCCTTTTCTTCCCTTTAATTCCGTTCACTTCTCTTCCTTTTTCTTCCTCTTTCTTCTCTTTCCTTCTATACACTTTCATTACTTCCATTTTCTTTTTTTCCCTTCCGTTTTTCCCCTTCCCATCTCATCCCTTTTCTTCTCATCCATTTCCTTCTTTCCCTTCCCTTCTCTTCTCTTCTCTTCCCTTCGCTTCAATTACCTTCTCTACCCCTTTATTTTCTTCTTTTCCATCTCTTCCCTTTCTTCTCACCACTTATCTTATCTTCCCTTCTATTCTCGTACATTCTCTTCGCTTCTCTTCTTTTCATGTATCTTATCTTATCTTCCCTTCCCTTCACTTCACTTTTCTTCCTTTCTCTTCTCTTCCCCTCTCTTCTATTTTCTTCCCTTCTCTTTTATTCCCTTCTCTTTTCTTCTTTTATATTCTCTTCACTTCCTTTTGCTTACATTCTTTTCTCTTCCTTCTCTTATTTTCTCTTCCCATGTCTTCCCTTCTCTTATCGTCCCTTATATTCTCTTCCCTTTTCTTCTCTTCTCGTCCCTTCCATTCTCTTCTCTCCCTTTCGCTACCCTTCTCTTCCCCTCCCGTCTCTTCTAGTTACTTCCCTTCTTTTTTCTTCCCTTCTCTTCTCTTCACTTCCCTTTACTTCCATTCTCTGCTCTTCCCTTCTCTTCCCTTCTCTTCCCTTCTCTTCTCTTCCCTTCTCTTTTTTCCCTTCCAATCTTTTTTCCCTTCTCTTTTCATCGTTTCCCCTTTCTTCTCATCCCTTCTATTTCCTTCTCTTCTCTTGTCTTTCCTTCTCTTTTCTTCTCACCTCATCTCCTCTCTTCTCTTCTCATATCTTCCCTTATCTTCGCTTCTCTTCTCTTCCCTTCTCTTCTCTTCTCTTCCCTTCCCTTCTCTTCCATTATATTAACCTCTATTCCCATCTCTTCTTTCACTTCTCTTCACTTCCCTTTACTTCCATTCTCTTCTCTTCCCTTCTCTTCTCTTCCCTTCTCTTTTTTCCCCTTCCCATCTTTTTTCCTTTCTCTTTTCATCTTTTCCCCTTTCTTCTCATCCCTTCTATTTCCTTCTCTTCTCTTCTATTTCCTTCTCTTCTCACCTCATCTCCTCCCTTCACTTCTCTTCTTTTATCTTCCCTTATCTTCCCTTAACTTCTCTTCCCTTCTCTTCCCTTCTCTTCCAAGCTATTAATCTCTCTTTCTCTTCTGTTCTCTTCCCTTTCATTCAATTCATTCTATTCTATTCTTTTCAAGTAATCAGTTTCATTGTAGCGTAAGTATTCCAATATTCGCTACCGTATTTCAAGTAGCGTGGACAGACTGACTGTTCTTGTGAAGTGTTGCTTGACGATACATCTGCTATTCCCACTAAACACTCTCGTTCGACCACTCTTCATTTTTATCTTTAGACTCATCAGTACCTCCGAATATGCATTCTTGTCAGACACACCCATCTCCTGTCCCTTCCCTTAATGAATGATGTTTTTCATCTGGGACAAAACTGGCGAAAATTTTGCAGACATCTACTCAGAAGAATTCGTTATATGACAACAAAGGAGCGTAGCCTATGGACATTAGAGCACGCACTATAGGAACAGTAAAAGACGACAGGTTGCGTACGTCCTGACCACCAGTAGCATGGCGGTGGAGGTGATGACTGTGGTAAGATAATTCAAATCATTAAAGTCACAATCATTAAAGCCTATCTGTATACTAAGTGATTCAATGAGCAGGATAGAAAAGTGGAGGCGGATCTATACGCAGACAGTGGGTCAAGTCATTGCAGTGGTCAACGATACGCGGTCATCGTAGTCTGCTTGCCTTATCGCGCATGATTCCTGCGAAATGAAAAAGCGGACAGGTTGGCTAGCTGTGCTGTCGTAAAAGACGATCAACCAATTGATTAGTCAGAAATTATTTATGCGGAGACACGGGAAGGACAAATAGCATTCACAACCATGAGTCCACATCTTTACTTCGAAAGAAAGAGTTGGAAATAAAGATGGGCAAAGCGAGACATGCGATACTTAGTGGTCGCATAAGTAAGAGTACTTGAAAACCACAAGTGGATATCAAAATTGAAAGTATAGACTTGGAGACAGTTCAGAATTACAACTACCTTGGACATACTATAACCAGTGATGGAAAATGTACATGTGAAATAAATATAAAAATAGGAATGGCAAAAAGTAATTTTAATGCCATGAAAAATTTACTAACAACAAAACAAATAACACCAGGGCTAAAACTAAGAATATCAAAATGTTACATCTTCTCAATATTCCCATATGTTGCAGAAACATGGCCACTAGACAAGAAAGCAGAGAATTGAAGCATTTGAAATTAGGATATAGAAAAGAATAAGTAGATTTGAATGGAAAGAAAAGAAAACAAATGATAACGTTTTAAAACAACTAAAAAATGAAAAGAGAACTGCTAAACACAATTCATACAAGAAATGTGCTAAATTATTCCCCAACTTCCATCTACCACTTGATAACCTCTTCTCATATACACTACCTACAGCATCCGGAATGGCACAGTTCCTCTATGTAACCGTTATTATCAGCTGATGCCTGGAGCACGTTGCAGCACATTGGAGTATTCCTATATTCCTTTGCAACAAAAGAGAACCGAAACCTCAGCTTATACTACTCAGGATATATTTATGTTTGTGGAATGCAGCGATGGTAACAGAAAGGTAAATCAATAACTCAAGAAATGAAAAACAAACATGCACATGTCCTCTTTGAATTATTGAGTTATTTGCGGGTCATTATCATTGCACTTTAAACGTGTCCAATGGGCTCAGATTCATTCCTCAGCAAGTCCCGCAGTGTCCAGCGACTGACGACTCCAGTTGACAAACCTTCTTATATGTCTACTAAGTATCTCGTTTCTGGCTGTGCCAATCTTAACTTCCACCACTGTTATGCTAATGAGTGACATGGACTCATGGTTGTCGAAGTCCTGTGCCCTTCCCACATCTCGGAGGGCATTGACGATGTCCGTCAGATCCATTATTTGACCATCTGCAACAACAGCGCAGCTAGCCAACCTGTCCGCTCTTTCATTTACCCGTAGTCCCGTTCAATGACGTAGACAACGGTGGTCTCACGTTTTTCTAAACTTCTACAATGACTTTATCTATTACATGCGTACAGAACCCGCCTCCACTTTATTGATCATGCTCATCGAATTACTTAGTATGGAGGCGTAGGTGTAGTCTTGTGACTCTAACTAGATGAATACCCTGGTCATTGCCATCACCTCCATCGCCATGCTACTCGTGGTCATAACGTATGCACCACCGACTTCTTTGACAATTCTGCCTGCCGAGCATGCTGTAAATGTCCATGCACTCCTTTGGTGTCGTATTACAGATCAGTCTGTAAAGATGAATGCATCTTCCACATCGATGTTATCCCGGATGAGACGGTTGACCTCCGAAGTAGCCACGAGTTCTGTTTCCTACATTTTATGTCGAGTGTTACAATACACGAGAATGTCTCCCCTGAATGACGTAGGCACCGATATCAATTCCTCGCCACCTTGATATAGGCCCGCAGACCTGTTTGAGGACATCTGCTCGGGACCCATGATCTGCCTCTTTTTAGCCTGAGACCGTTCCCTGTATTGAGCTCGTGGTGTAATGAACGCTCTTTATGTCCACGTATCTTCAGGTATGTTTGTGACATCCTGATCTTGATACTATCACCCATGTTTGAGACTCAAGAAGAGACCTCATTGCTACACCGGGAATGTCCCTCGTTCACCCTGAGATAATGTGCATATCTCGTTTTCTATATTTTCTCCAGTTTGTCAATTTGCGTCCAACTGACAGTAAGAATTCCCATGGCACACTCTACTGGAGCGAGAACTATTCCCTGGAACATAACAACATGTATCAGCTCCCTCACTGAAACTGAATAACTTGCCCAGAACACAGATGTGTGGCGAAATACGATGAGGATGATGTGGATGGTATAATCTATCTATTGATCTTTCGAGCCGTATCCAGCCAATAGGGAATAGACCCATATACTCGTTCTCTTATCTAAATTTTTATTTTAGCAGTTTTCAGTGCTTCTAAAGATATTAAACAAATCTCGCCATTTGTTTCTGTTCAGTGCAAGCAACTATATCTCATTGGGGAGCCGATTCCTGCTCCTCTTACCTCTCTGATCAATGTTCTCCTCAGGGTCTCTCTGGGTCGGCCTCTTTTCTTCATACCTGTCGTTTCCCACATGAGGACTTGCTTTGCTATTCGGTTATTATCTCTCCTCATCACATCGCCAAACATACGACCATCGACTTTTCTTGAATGCTGAAGATATTAGTGGGTTGTCCATCTTTTGATGTTACTCGTCTATGTTAGTCTTGGTCTGCCTCTGCCTCTTTTACCTTGTATTTTCCCTTCCAATATTACTTTTATTAGGTAGAGACTGACGAAGACAAACATTACCAGTAATATTAAAAGATAGACAAGTCAACTTCTACAGATGCTTAACACTTGTCACCTCTGCTCCAAAACCTTCACCCGGAGCCAGAACATAAAGCGACGCATTGCTAGCATACGTGTATGTCAGGAATACATATGTGATGTTGTGAACGAGTTTATAATAGAGCAGACAAAATTGCCAAAAAATATTAAGACATAGCATCCTGTATCTCTTGCATTACCAACCCCTGCTCCAGCAGCTCAAATATCTTCAAAAGATACCAGTGCTACCTCACATGTCTGTCCCTTCTGTCAACAAATCTTCGCTGGAGCAAGTCATCTGCAGGTACATCAAGCTAGTCATGACACAGCCGTGGACACCTCAACACCATCAACACTAGCAGGCCCCCTTGTATCGACAACCTCACGCAAGCGACCAGTAAAGAGTTCGGCTCAAGGGCTTTCAAAGAGACCAAGACTTATTAATGAAGTAGACTCTCTAAATAAGTTACCCCAAGATATTAGGAAGTTATATGACAACTGGTTAGCTATTAGAACACATGAAAGAAGGAACAAATACATGGACACGTATACTATATTCCATCAGCCTGATACTCCTATAGATTGGAAGACCCTTGTAAACCCCATTTTCCCAGCCAAGCAAAAGCGTTTCAATGTGAATTATAGTCACATTCTAGTTTTAAGAAATAGGGAGACACAGGGGCTGCGTTATTTTCACGCCAGCTCAAATAACGGACAGGGTTAGACAAACCCTTATTAGTTAACAACAAAAATGATTTTGAAACATTTGTTGATAGATTAAATCAAAGTGATATATTAGGGTATGCAGATAAAAATAGGGAGACAACCAAATATACTTTAGAAGCACTAGTCAGTACGAGTATTTATATTTATAAACTTCAAGATTATCCTATAGGGTGTCTGCTAGATATCACACCTTACACTGCATCCAACTACGACATTAATATCCTTGAAAACGACTCTAATTCTAAAGTTTATAATGATAATCTCTGCTTCTTCCATTATCTAGCCATTCATAGAGGTGCCTCTGTTAACGATGTTAGGAAGGGTTCGAGAATACTTTTCAAACAGTTTAACCTGTCTCTAATGTTAGGTAACTTTCCCGGTGTAACTTTGGCTAAAATGCCTCTCTTAGAAAATTGTTTTTCAATAAACATAGATATTTTGAGTTTGATTCTGAACAAGCCTTGCGTATCGTCCTGAGAAGCGCCGGTATTTATAGTGAAACTCTCAGTCTTTTGCACGGGCGTAATACCGACCACATTACCCCAAAAATCATGTGCCGAAGGTCTGTAAAATATATGGTCACTAACACCATATTCCCTATACACCACTTGGCGTGACGGGGCTACTTTACTTTTTTTTTTTTTTTCTCCGTCTTTTACTTTACAAAAAACCACTTATTTTATATAAACGATCTTTCTAGGGCTAGTAAAAGTTTTTCTTGTGGAAAATGTTGGAAATTGTGGAAAAAGTTTGGGCGTATGGATAGGCACGAAGAAACGTGCAATGGGGACATGACTGTAAAGACATATAACAGTGGGGTATACGCCTCACCTGAAAGTGTATGGGACGCGATCAACGCTCAAGGGATAGGTAATACAGAGACTTTTATTTACCCCTTCAGGGCGACATTCGGTTATGAATATTATTTCCATAGCAAGAATGTTTATCAAGAGACGCACTCGACTAACTTTATAGCTAAACACGTGCCTCTCTCCTATTCTAAAGCCTCAAATGTCCCGGGGTGGGAGGCACCAAAATGCTTCATAGCGAAGGGAGACCCGCACGTTTTAGTTAATCAGATGATTGATTACCTCACTAGTATCGCTACTAAGGCATACTCGTTGTTGCGAGATCGGTATTTTTACTCAACTCCATGATCTGAATAAACATAAACTACTAGTTAGGTTTGATGAGTATTTAAAAGAGCTTCCAGTGATAGGGTTCAACTCGGGAAAATATGACGTCAACATCATTAACAAAGGACAAGGGGTAGGGTTCGATCCCAACTGACGGTTTCCAGGCTCACCCAGCCTTAAATGGGTAACGTATTTTTTCCTAGGAAAATAAAGCGGCATTGGCGTAATACCGACCACATTACCTCTGCTCCAAAAATGTTCTTTCAAAAATGAAACTTCTAGAAGTGCAAGAGCTAAAACTTTGTATCTCTTTCGACACTATATGGTGGGTCATAAGAGGAAATGACGCGAGAGAGAGAGAGAGAGATAGAGAGTGTGAGAGAGAGAGAGAGTAATATAAAGTGGGTGAGAGAGTTTGAGAGAGAATGAGAAAGAGAGAGAGAGGGAAATAGAGTGGAATCGAGTTAGAGAGAGTGAGACATCGAAAATGTGAGAGTGAGAGAAAGGGAGAAAGAGTGAGAGAGATTTACACAGTGACATGGGAGTAAGTGAGAGAGAGAGAGTGAGAATGAGAGATAGAGAGTGAGAGCAAATTAATAAGATAGAGCAAGAGAGAAAGAGAGAGAGAGAGAGAGAGAGAGAGAGAGAGAGAGAGAGAGAGAGAGAGAGAGAGCATACTGGTGATATTTTTTGTCTGGTCAATTTAATTGATTATTTTGTCCTAGCTCAGAAAATAACCACAGATTCATGATTTTACTAGCGCGTGGAGTTACCAGTAAATGAGATAATTATAAATGATATTTTAAGAGAAAGTGTAGCCATTGAACCAATTCTAAGAAACAGAAAACAGGATGTTCCACACAGAAACAACAAATAAACTGGTTTACCTATCTAGTAAGAATACCATTCGTTCCTTACCATACAAATCATAATGACAATGAGTGAAGCCTCAAAAGGGCGAGAACAAGAACTGTATCTCCCTCAATATCAGAACGGGTACAAGAGAAAATTAATAACGGAAAGAAAGAGAATGATTTTACTGGGGATAATTACGAATACCACGAACATTTGCGAAGATTTACGTGAACGTTATTTAAAGAAACAAAGGCAAATCAAACCTATATCTAGCATCAGGAGATAACAAACACACTTTTTTTTAAGATATCAGAGAAGGTAAGAAAATGGCTTAGTCCGAAGTTTACAGAAAGTTTTAAAAATACCCCACAGAAAGTCTGGGAATGACATGTACGGAAAGATTCAGATACGTTTACAATTGTGTTCTGTTTGTCTCAGGGTTTATTCAGCAGTATCACTTTATGACATATTCAGCAGTATCACTTTATGACATATTCAGCAGTATCACTTTATGACATATTCAGCAGTATCACTTTATGACATATTCAGCAGTGTCACTTTATGACATATTCAGCAGTATCACTTTATGACATATTCAGCAGTATCACTTATGACATATTCAGCAGTATCACTTTATGACATATTCAGCAGTATCACTTTATGACATATTCAGCAGTATCACTTTATGACATATTCAGCAGTATCACTTTATGACATATTCAGCAGTATCACTTTATGGCATATTGAGCAGTATCACTCTATGTCATATTCAGCAGTATCACTTTATGGCATATTCAGCAGTATCACTTTATGACATATTCAGCAGTATCACTTTATGACATATTCAGCAGTGTCACTTTATGACATATTCAGCAGTATCACTTTATGACATATTCAGCAGTATCACTTTATGACATATTCAGCAGTGTCACTTTATGACATATTCAGCAGTATCACTTTATGACATATTCAGCAGTATCACTTTATGCCATATTCTTTCAACATAAAGTAGCAACCATACATTGTAACCAAATATTTTAAACATTTCTGCCATCCGTAGCACACAACCTTCTCATTATTCATGCATAACCCCTCAACTTGTCACACTCCACGGATATGAAGTATTTGTTTACCACCACCAATGTCCTTATAATAGCCGGCTGTTCATTGCTCTACCAATTAATTACTTAATCGCCAGAGAGAGCAGTTCACATAAGTACTCATTTATTTATTTGTTCTTGATTCTGTTTCTGTATATTGTATGTACACCATAAGATAATTAGTAGAATGAGCCATAGAGGTGAAAACAAATCTATACCTATGTTTCATAGATTATACTGAAGCATTTGACTAAGCAAAGCACCAAGAAATAATCACAACTTTAGAAGGTATAAACCTAGACATCAAAGATCTAAGAATAATAAAGAACATGTACTGGCAACAAACAGCGATCATAAGAACTGGACATTAGTTGGGGATGTTTCAACAACAAAAACAGGGATAAAGGTACTGTTGTGTGCTGGCATAAGACGTATTTAATATGTCTAGTAATATTATTGATTCATAAGGAGAATGCCTGGAATAGCAATCGGAGGTTGTAATATAAATACTATAAGGTATGCTGGTCTTAATAGCTGAGAGAGAAAATGAGCTGCAAGAAATGTTATACATTATAGTGAGGGAAAGCAAAAATAAAGGACCCAGTCGTAATAGTAATAATGCATAAGTAACGTTAACAACAAAGGAAAAGACATCTCCACAATGCACAATAAAGACAAGTGGAAGAACATTAAAAAAAGGTAAATGAATTTAAATATCTGGGAACATTGTTAACATCAAATGGTAGATATACAACAGAGGTGAAATGCAGAATAGCTCAGGTAAAAGTAGCTTTCTAGAAAAATGAGGAAGAGACTGTGCAATCCATTTTAACATTAAAAACAAGAAAAAAAAACTCAAAGAAGAAGAGTTCTTAAATGTTATATAGAGCCATTATTAAAATATAGAAGTGAATCATGGACAATATGACAACAGACAAGAAAGTCACTGAAGGCTGTAGAAATGTTGTTTTACAGAAGCATAGTGAGAATACCTTGAAGAGCTAAGTAGAGTAATGAAAACGTTATGAAAGAGGTCAAAGCAAAAAGAGAGCAAATTACAAATATTAGGAAGGAACAATAATAATTTTTCTAGCCATGCAATGAGATGGGAAGAGCTGTAATATATTGTAACAACTGGGAAAATTGAGGAATAAGAGATAGAGGGAAGCAAAGAAAAAGATACCAGACAGCTTAAGAAAATGGCTTTGCAGAAGGCCAACAAAAGATATGATAAATAACTGTCGAGATAGAAAGTTGTTGAGAAACATGATCACCTACGCTAGCAGTCTTGATACTGGATGATGATGATATTCTATGTGTCCACGTAGACGACTTTTCTAGCTGACATGTTGGATCGTTTTATGGTCGCCGTCATTCTGTAATGCAGTAGCAATAAATTATTATTGTTATTCTCCCTATCGGCAGGTCCTCATAGCCCAGCATTATTAAGTATACCCTCTTGTCTTAATTTAGTCGTCAGGTTATACTTATTGCAGTTTAGACAGGCCCATAAGTGCTTAGATCTCCGCCTAAGGCCTTCTCTGGGTTCCTGCATCGCCCTCCTGTCTGGCATCTCCATCTTCATATGACATTCCTGCAGTGTTTTCACGTTAGCGGCTTTAGTTAAACTTTAGAGTCAAACTTTTGTCCTGTGTCCTTGAAGGCATTACGAATGACATCATGGACAATTGCTCTTCCGCACCCACGACAGCCACCTGATAAATCCTGTCAGCACGTTCATTACTTTTTACATCCGCGTGCTATGTCACGATAAAACAGACTTTTTTTGGACTTCATCCCTCCAATCCTAAGAGAGACTAACCACTACCATCGAGCCCAGGCTGTTGCGATTCCCTGATCATAGTTGTTGAGTCACTGACAAAAGAGAAACATTTGTATAGACTGTGTATCTAGCCATGTCATTGATGAAGTTACAGTCATAGCATCCGTGGACAAACTGATTGCAATCAATGAGAAAGCCGATCTTACTTCCGTCACAGTTCAAACTCCAACCTGTGCCGCTAATACCCACGAACTCCGTATGTTTAGAATAACAGACCCATCTGTATCAATTATTGCGTCACTCACAGAAGAGTTCTCTAAAATCAAGGCCTGCACTTCTGTCTCAGCGACTAAGCAATTCTGTTGTCTACATTCTCTGTCCAGCTTGATGACTACAGGAAAGATCTGACGTTACTCATGTCATTCTTCACCGAGTTCTATGTCCCCTAATGAACACACTTGTTGAGCAACACCCATAACCTCATCTATCCACGTTTTTCTTGCTTTCAACTTCCCCACTTTTGTACTCCTAAATTCACGGTATAACGGATGTTGTGTGGATGCACTGGTTTTGAGGTTGACACTTGTTCGCGAGTCCCTTACTCTGTCGGACGTGATCGGAAAATGAAGAGGTAACGCATTGCCTTGCTGAATCTATGGACATCAACGAACGTCACGCCTTGCCTTGTGCTATATCCTTTCCAGTCGTTCCATTTACCTATTTGTAGAGAGTCAGTGCATACTCAACCTCAGACATGACCAGATCCTGGAATAAAAAAAACAAGATGACGTCACTCACACTCTGCCGCAGCCATGACCCTCACCGCAGACATGACCTTTCTGGTATACCACCAGGTTTACATGTTCGGTAAAAACACGACTCGATCAAAAACTCAACTCTTTATTATTTCATTTATGAGGTCTCTCGACACACTCTAAGAACAGACTCATATTTGGCGCTGACTTCTTGACTGCATCCTTATTCAATAAAAGCCACGTCATCTTTGCCTTCATCGGTTGAAAAGTGCTCCTGCCTTGCCTCAGCAAACGCTAACACGATCAAGTTCAGTCTGAAGTTCTCCAGCGCCACTCTCTCTGTCTCTGCCTTGGTGATATACCAAAACATCATCAGCGTAAAAAAAAGCCTGTCCTAAGATTCGCTCGCTTGCGATCCTTACTATGGAGCATTGACCAAGACTGGAGATAATGGTGAACCCCGTGTAAGGCCGGGGAGAATTGTCGATGGTTCGGTGGTCCACGTACCACATTTAAATAACACCTTTCATTACAGTATGATCGTAGAATTCACATTAAGGAGAAATGGGCTGACTTTTGGTTCAGTCAGCTTAAAACTAAGGAAATCAAGAAGTACTCTGTTGTATGCAAATGTCGAGGTTAAATGTGACAGCACATGTTTCATTAGAAGCTTAGAAGTCTTCATGCTTATCAAGAATAAAGATCTTAGCATTTATCAAAGCCTCGCTTTTCGGGCAGTACCCTCTGCTGGTAGGCGAAAGGAGAAGTACCTCTCCAAGTTATTTTATTGTCTATTATTTCTCACAACTTACCACCTCTATTATTTCTCACAACTAACCCACCTCTATTATTACTCACAACTTACCCACCTCTATTATTACTCACAACTTACCCACCTCTATTATTACTCACAAGTTACCCACCTCTATTATTACTCACAACTTACCCACCTCTATTATTACTCACACTTACGCCTCGGTATCTGCACCTTTCGGCCCGACTTAGCCGTCTTCAGCATGGATGAGTAGATTTGCTAAACAATTTTTAGATGGACAACGGCCATTTTTGCTTAATCTTTTCAATTTTTAACTCACAATGGTTACTTTACGTGTTCGAGTGCACACGGGACCTCATGTTTTCCGTCGTTGTTCGAGTGCGCTAGACAACGAATCTATCTCACTAACCAGAGACCGGGGAAGGGTAAAGTCACGAAAGAAACAACGGATTTGATTTTTGAAAAATAAATTCCCATCGCTTGCAGTTGGTATTGATATCGGGACTTTCTTGCCCAGAGGTCAATGTCTTACCTGTAGACCACCTAGTCCCAGAGTAGCATTCAATAAATAATAAATGTTACCAAAGAAAAATGTTACAAACTATAAACGTAACACAGGATCCAAGTATCGACCTCGAAAAAGAAGGTCCCGATGGAATATTAGAAACACGAAAAGATAAAAGCAGATGCCATTCATCACCATCATGTGCCATACCCGTTGGCGTAGGCGATCATGTCCCTCCACAATCTTCTATCTACAGTGCATCGTATCAGTTCTGTTGTTGACTGTTTTCAATGCCATGACACCAAGCTATCAAGTATTTTCTCTCTTTGTCATCCGCGGTCTCCCTTTCCTTTTATTTTGCCAGTTGTAACCAAGTATTCCAACTTTCCTCTTCTCATGATGTGCCCGAAACATGTTAATTGCTTCTTTCTGATGTTTTTAAGAGCTCCCTTTTTGTGTTGGCCTCTTTGAGAACTTCCTCATTGGTCTTTTTATCTGCCCAGGGAACTTTCAACATTCTTCTGAGAAATCCCATCTCTGTGGCCTCTAACCGTCTTTTCATTTGTTTGTCTACTGTCCATGATTCGCTTCCATAGGTCAGAATTGGTTCTATATTACACCGATGAACTCTCTTTCTCATTTTTATTGACATAGATTTGTTGCATAAGATATTTTTCATTTTCTTAAATGCTATTTTGGCCTGAGCTATTCTGCTTTTTATTTCTATGGTGCATCTCCCATCTGATGTAATTATTGTGCCCAAGTATTTGAAACGTTGCACTTGTTTCAGATTTGTCTTGTTTATTTTTATGCTGCATGATGGTGATGGTTGTTTCTTGGATATAACCATTACTTCTGTTTTCTTGCTATTCAGACTGAGACCTTCCTTGTTGCTTTCTTTTACTATTATGTCTATCATTTCTTGTAGTTCGTTCTCTGTCTCTGCTATTCAGACTGTGTCATCCGCATATCGCAAATTATTTATGTTGTGACCGTTGATTTCAATTCCTTTTTTGTCTACTATTGATCTCATAATATATTCGCTGTAAAGATGCCATTAGAAGAGCAAAAAACATTTTACCCTTAACTCTGGAAAGCAAATGTGGAAAGAAAAGATTAACACAGAAATACATAGTTTTAACAATGCTACATGATTAAGGAAAACTACTAAAGATAAACATTTCCTACACATGAGAACATACAGGCGGCAGTAGCAAGGCATGTCAGGTCGATTCACTTACATGAACATGCAAATTCTACAATTACGAAAAGTTACACATCACGTAGATTCACTTATTAGAACATATGCATTCTGCCACCGTAAACATTCAGCCATCTATAGCTCGCAAAGGTGAACCTTTACCGGAGGATTTTACATTAGAAAACAATGAATGAAAATATTCAATAACAGTGGCACAATATAAAATGAAATACAACTACATAAATATTCAGTACTAAATCTAATTGTTCAATTAGCTTGGTGTGTTATTGTTAGAACTTCATGTCAATGTGGCAAATTGGCGACTGGGAACAGTCGAGTCACTGTCTGAAATCATGTTCCTTGTTGCAGTTTGCTCATATTTCAAGTCCGGCTTGCTATCGAAGCTACCGAGTACTGCTCCGTGCACACCGAGAGCTGTGTTTCTTTCATGGTGTTTCTATATTCATATGCTTACGATGAAGAGAAACTTGTATGACGAAGGACAGTTCAGATGTGTTCAATTCGGTGTCGAAACACCTTATATCTTTTGACATGTTCTGTGTCTGCACCATGAGACTACAACTGTCTTTGTTTGGATATTGGATATTCGATGAGATGTTAATTCGGATGATTCCACTGGCACGGGCGGTTTCAGCAATTATGGATCCCCATTCGTTTGCAGTGATACAGGGGCCTTCGAACCATAACCACAACCATATTATTGTTAACATCTTAACATTACTACCTGCAATATCTGGAACATAAGCCCAGCGTTGTCCCCAATATACGGATCACGCTGACAAAGACATACTGTTCTTTGCAGCTTTCCTAATAGTTCCCTCATAGAACTAATACTTTATTGAGGATAGAACAAACAGCCAAATAATCTTCTTAAAAAAATTACAACTAAAAGTCATAAAAAGCGATTATGTTTGTTTTCAATTTTTTATAACAGAATTTTTCACTTTGTGTATTTCATTTGATGATATTGTTAAGTTTAATAGTTTTATAAAATTGTTATTCCTGCAATAGCTTATTTCAGTTATAGTGTCTCAGACAAGACAATATAACTCGCAAGCGTCATCCGAGCTAAACCTTCAGCAAACATGACGAGGTCCATGATTCTGATATTGAGTTTGATGATGATCGCTCAGAACAAAGCAGGTGAGGGACAATATTTACAGAACAATAAACAAGGAAATAGGCAGGCCACCGACAATTAGGATAATGTTAACAGCCACTTATGGAGTCAGATGGACAGTAAACTGATCACAGAAAGGCAATTAGATTATAGGTTAATCAGACACTTGTGGAGACTAAACTGATCACAGAAAGACAATTAGGTTATAGGTTAATCAGACACTTGTGGAGACATGTAGTAAAATGATCACAGACAGAATCTGATAGATCATGGACACAGACTTAGATTTTGAACAGCCACACATTTCTAGGTAAGCAGTAGCTCCGACTTCAGAGGTACTATATTTTTTTCCCGTCAATGTGTAATTGAGATTTTAAGCCGGCCTCGCTGCTAAGACCAGGGATATTTGCCGCAGTGAGAAATAAATAAACATCCCAACTGGTGCAACCTAGACCTGAACTCACAACATTTCTGCTCAGAGACCGGTGACTTGCCTCACGATAAAAACGCCCCTTATCTATCTGTATGTCTGTCTGTCTACCTAACTACCTACATACACACCTACCTATCCATCCACCCACCCACCCACCCATCCATCCAAACTTTCATCCATCCATCCATCCATCCATCCATCCATCCAACCATCAATCCAACCATCCATCCATCCATCCATCCATCCATCCATCATCCATCCATCCATCCATCCATCCATCCATCCATCCATCCATCCATCTATCTATCTATCTATCTATCTATAAATTTATCTATCTATCTATCTATCTATCTATCTATCTATCTATCTATCTATCTATCTATCTATCTATCTATCTATCTATCTATCTATCTATCTATCTATCTATCTATCTATCTATCTATCTATCTATCTATCTATCTATCTATCTATCTATCTATCTATCTATCTATCTATCTATCTGTCTGTCTGTCTGTCTATTTGTCTGTCTATATATCTGTCTGTCTATCTGTCTATCCATCTATCTATATATCTATCTAACCGTCTATCCGTACAGTGTTCTGTTTTTTTTACAAAACGTTATTTCAATGAACGATGATTCCTATTATTTGAGACCCCTTAAGCTTACAGCTGTCCCTGCAAGCTTATCGTCATTAAAAACGAAACTGAACTATACTTGCCGGGTCTTAATAACGAGATCCAATGAAGCGAACAACTGAGTCCTTAATGTATTTAAATAATTTATAAATTAAATGAAGAAAGTGTCAATCAATTGTCAAACATTTCAACCGCTATAAGTTAATTTCTAAACAGGTCTCACTAACATGATCAATTCACCAAATTCTTGGAACTATACTTGCCGCTAATCCGGCCACATACAACAGCTAAAAGCGCAAAGTTCAACAAAGTTCAATAATGAATAAACAACCAAAATGGTTCTACATACAAAAACCTGCTTCTGAATATCCTCTAATTGTCCATGTTCACACACTGTTACTTTTTAGAGATGTCCAACCGACCACAGCCCCTTGCGCACTCTGCGAAGACAGGTTTGTGGAAGATGCTCCGAAGTCAAGACGAGGCCACACAGGCCTACACTGGTCAGACTTGCATTACGACGGAGGCAATCCTTGCCACGACGATGGTTGAGACACGGTCATATCATCCCAGCAGTGAAGGCACCTGCTGGGCAGTACTGTTTGCTTAGGCAAACCATCAATACTGAAGGCAGTGAGACTCGTCCATGTTGGACTTCAATCAGGCGACATCAGTCTTCAGGTTTCTGTGCATTCGTCTTGGATGCATCATTGACCAACCACTCCCTTCCACTGCTCAACTCCGACTCTAACTAACTCCAACTGCCCACTTCGACTCTAACTAACTCCAACTGCCCACTTCGACTCTAACTAACTCCAACTGCCCACTTCAACTCTAACTAACTTCAACTGCCCACTTCAACTGTAACTAACTCCAACTGCCCACTTCAACTCTAACTCCAACTGCCCACTTCAATTCTAACTCCAACTGCCCACTTCAACTCTAACTAACTTCAACTGTCCACTTCAACTCTAACTCCAACTGCCCACTTCAACTCTAACTAACTCCAACTGCCCACTTCAACTCTAACTCCAACTGCCCACTTCAACTCTAACTCCAACTGCCCACTTCAACTCTAACTAACTCCAACTGCCCACTTCGACTCTAACTAACTCCAACTGCCCACTTCAACTCTAACTAACTCCAACTGCCCACTTCAACTCTAACTAACTCCAACTGCCCACTTCAACTCTAACTAACTCCAACTGTCCACTTCGACTCTAACTAACTCCAACTGCCCACTTCGACTCTAACTAACTCCAACTGCCCACTTCGACTCTAACTAACTCCAACTGCCCACTTCGACTCTAACTAACTCCAACTGCCCACTTCGACTCTAACTAACTCCAACTGTCCACTTCAACTCTAACTAACTCCAACTGCCCACTTCAACTCTAACTAACTCCAACTGCCCACTTCAACTCTAACTAATTCCAACAGTTCACTTCGACTCTAACTAACTCCAACTGCCCACTTCCACTCTAACTAACTCCAACTGTCCAATTCGACTCTAACTCCAACTGTCCACTTCGACTCTAACTAACTTCAACTGCCACTTAAACTCTAACTAACTTCAACTGCCCACTTCAACTGTAGCTAACTCCAACTGCCCACTTCGACTCTAGCTAACTCCAACTGCCCACTTCGACTTTAACTAACTCCAACTGTCCACTTCGACTCTAACTAACTCCAACTGCCCGCTTCGACTCTAACTAACGCCAACTGTCCACTTCGACTTTAACTAACACCAACTGCCCACTTCGACTTAACTAACGCCAACTGTCCACTTCGACTTTAACTAACTCCAACTGCCCACTTCGACTTTAACTAACTCCAACTGCCCACTTCGACTCTAACTAACTCCAACTGCCCACTTCGACTTTAACTAACGCCAACTGTCCACTTCGACTTTAACTAACGCCAACTGTCCACTTCGACTTTAACTAACTCCAACTGCCCACTTCGACTCTAACTAACTCCAACTGCCCACTTCGACTTTAACTAACGCCAACTGTCCACTTCGACTTTAACTAACTCCAACTGTCCACTTTGACTTTAACTAACGCCAACTGTCCACTTCGACTTTAACAAACTCCAACTGCCCACTTCGACTCTAACTAACTCCAACTGTCCACTTCTACTCTAACTCCAACTGCCCACATCGACTCTAGCTAACTCCAACTGTCCACTTCGACTCTAACTAACTTCAACTATCCACTTCGACTCTAACTAACTCCAACTATCCACTTCGACTCTAACTAACTCCAACTGTCCACTTCGACTCTAACTACCTTCAACTATCCACTTCGACTCTAACTAACTTCAACTATCCACTTCGACTATAACTAACTCCAACTGTCCACTCCGACTCTAACTAACTTCAACTATCCACTTCGACTCTAACTAACTCCAACTGTCCACTTCGACTCTAACTAACTCCAACTGCCCACTTCGACTCTAGCTAACTCCAACTATCCACTTCGACTCTAACTAACTCCAACTGTCCACTTGACTCTAACTAACTTCAACTATCCACTTCGACTCTAACTAACTTCAACTATTCACTTCGACTCTAACTAACTCCAACTGTCCACTTCGACTCTAACTACCTTCAACTATCCACTTCGACTCTAACTAACTTAAACTATCCACTTCGACTATAACTAACTCCAACTGTCCACTTCGACTCTAACTAACTTCAACTATCCACTTCGACTCTAACTAACTCCAACTGTCCACTTCGACTCTAACTAACTCCAACTGCCCACTTCGACTCTAGCTAACTCCAACTATCCACTTCGACTCTAACTAACTCCAACTGTCCACTTGACTCTAACTAACTTCAACTATCCACTCCGACTCTAACTAACTCCAACTGTCCACTTCGACTGTAGCTAACTCCAACTGCCCACTTCGACTCTAACTAACTCCAACTGTCCACTTCGACTCTAACTAACTCCAACTGTCCACTTCGACTGTAGCTAACTCCAAATGTCCACTTCGACTCTAACTAACTCCAACTGTCCTCTTCGACTCTAACTAACTCCAACTGTCCACTTCGACTGTAGCTAACTCCAACTGCCCACTTCGACTCTAACTAACTCCAGCTGTCCACTTCGACTCTAACTAACTCCAACTGTCCACTTCGGCTCTAACTAACTCCAACTGCCCACTTCGACTGTAGCTAACTCCAACTACCCACTTCGACTCTAACTAACTCCAACTGCCCACTTCGACTCTAACTAACTCCAACTACCCACTTCGTCTCTAACTCCAACTGCCCACTTCGACTCTAACTAACTCCAACTACCCACTTCGACTCTAACTCCAACTGCCCACTTCGACTCTAACTAAGTCCAACTGCCCACTTCGACTCTAACTAACTCCAACTGCCAACTTCGACTCTAACTAACTCCAATTGCCCACTTCGACTCTAACTCCAACTGCCAACTGCCTAATTCCCTAACAACTCACGTCATTCTATATTTACGTCACTTTCTTTCCCTTCGCACTACACTAATTCTATCTCTACCTATTTTGGCTGCAAATCCACGTTTTCATCTATGTGTCCGTTGGTGTAGGTTACTTTAAATTCTCGTTGTTATATTTTAATACTACTGTTTGCTCCCATTATAAATTACGAATAATCATAGTCTATAAAGCAGGCATAGATTGGTTTGTTTACTTCTGTATACTTTTCGATTAATGTCGTCATGCAGACCATGACTTCTTTTGTCCCACATTTTTCCTAATTCAAATTGATGTTCTTCTAATTCTATATTGATTGTATTCTGAATCTTCTTTACTTGTATTACATTATATACATATTTTTCTAATAATATGTTGTACTTATTAGGCCTATTATAGTAAAACCATTGTATTCACCTCCACCATTCTTTGTTAAGCAATGCAGTGTGATGTTTTTAGTTCATTTGGTATGTATCTTGTATGGTATATGCCGTGGCATAAGTCTGTGATCTTCACCAAAATATTCTTGTGCCTTTACAAACAAAATCATGCGAACTTCCCCTAAAATCACCAAATATTATGTTATTTAGAGTTACCGCATATTATCCTACTCTTTCACATCTTTTCCCCCACATTCCATTAAAAACCCCAAAAATCCAACAAAATCGTGCTTTAATCCAGTGAAATTCATCACAAGAATATGGAAGGGGGTGTTAAAATACCCTAACCCACTACACTCAATATGATCTTACCACGCCGAATTCTGGATGTAGAGACTGGGATGTAATGCCGTGTGATGTGACAGCTAAATAACAACAAATTTACGATACTTTTCTTTGTGTTGTGACATTGTTGATGTGAAAATTGAAGTACAACAAGCGAGCTAAACTGGGACACGACATTTTCATTGTTGTAACCGCGGGCCACGATATGAACGCCCAGATAACATTCCAGCCTGTCTGATCTTGCATTTAGGAGATTAGAGAGGAAAGTTGTTACAGGTAACTGGTACAACACAACTTTCAATCATTTTCGCATTTTCTATTGGACAAGACAGTGCGATCAAAAATAAAGGTACACATGAAGAAACAAATGTCTGCAATTTAAAGTCCAACCTTCCACATAGTGGTGTACATAATTTATTGAAATTGCGTGTCACTTGAGCTAAACTTCTAACTACCAAAAAAATGTTTCTTCTATTAAGATTTGTCATCGACCGTTCTAGACTTTATGTATCTTTTCAACGGTTACTTTGACAACATGGAACAAGCCGCAGAAAGTAATGACACTTACGACTTTGTGCAAATAGAATGCATACCTGTGGCATTGCCAGCTCTACAGGCGGTAAGTTAATTTAACATTAAATTAAATGTTAACATCTGTAAATGTATATTTGTTTAAACTCTCTCAGTTCATTGTTCTGTCTCTGTCTCTCGTCTAAACATTGTGTGTGAGTAAGAGTAGAAGCATAACGGTCAGAAAAATAAACCATTGATTATTTTATTTTGTTGACACAATTTGGAACATTTTCATATAAACATGACCTCAACATCTGTGGAAATAGTAACAACTTTTGTTATTTGTCTCAAACATTTCTAGTGATACAGTGAGGCTATTAATTTACTAGTAGCACCATTCATTGCTATACAGCCGCGTCTAAATGCTACCTTTAACTTTGCGTCTGTTTATTAAATCCATTTAAGTGTGTCTTTGTTTTATGATTTATATCGTGTATGGTGCTCGTCGCGCTGTTTGATATTCCATTAACAATAGTCTTCTGGGTCTTGTCTTTTCCTCTGCTCGAGTTCATTGTGAAGGTATACCAGTGGAGTTGTGTTTTACTTAATTCAACATTTCTTTATCATATAACAACTTTATTTGTGCAGTCTCGTAGTCATGGACGAATAACTTGACTTTATTTCTACGCTACTTTTTGTTCATGAATTTTTGTTAAGTTATTTTAACTTCTCAACGCTACAGCGACATCTAAGTCAATAAGTAGTGCAGTATAGTCACTCTTGCAGAGCGAGGCAGCGGTTTTGAGAACATTAAAATAATGGAAGAGAAAACCATATCAAGACCTATTACGTCACCTGGTCAATGTCCTTTATTTTATCATCGCACTTTGTGTGGGTGGTGTCAGGGGATGGGTGAAGTAATTTGATTAGCACCATGCCTGTGCTGTATTGCTTATGGTAAATGTGAATTCCCGTACTTATGAATGTTGAGTACAGCTAGAAATTGTCGTCAAGTACTCATGAATGTTGAGTATAGTCAGAAATAATCGTCAAGTACTTATGAATGTTGAGTATAGCTATAAATTGTCGTCTAGTACGCGTGAATGTTGAGTATAGCCAGAAATTGTCGTCTAGTACTCATGACTGTTGAGTATAGCTAGACATTGTCGTCTAGTACTCATGAATGTTGAGTATAGCTAGAAATTGCCATCACGTACTCATGAATGTTGAGTATAGCTAGAAATTGCCATCACGTACTCATGAATGTTGAGCATAGCTAGAAATTGTCGTCAAGTACTCATGAATGTTGAGTATAGCCAGAAATTGTCGTCTAGTACTCATGAATGTTGAGTTTAGCTAGGAATTATCGTCAATACTAATGAATGTTGAGTATAGCTAGGAATTATCGTCAAGTACTCATGAATGTTGAGTTTAGCTAGAAATTGTCGTCAAGTATTCATGAATGTTGAGTATAGCTAGAAAGTATCCACAAGTACCTGTGAAGTTTGAGGAAAGCTAGAAACCCTATTCAAGACCTCACAAATATTTGCTAAACTAACGAACTGTCGGCGGGCACTCATGAATTCTGGGAAAACCTACAAACTGTCAGCGGGTATCATGAATACTTTTATATTCCACATTTCACTATCCTATAACATGTAGCACATCTTCTCTCTTTACATCATCTCATATCGTATCTCTCGGTTACTTCTCCATAATTTACTGTCCCTATCGTCCTGGATGTATTAGTGTTTATCTGTGCTTCATTGTTTGTTGTCGTTCTTGTTTCCTGAAGAAGGCCTCACGTAGACTGAAGCGTCAGTATTCTATTGTGTTCCTTGTTTGTAAAGCTGTCACTATACATTGTAGGAGTGTACGTTACACCCCACTGCGGACTTCTTACTATCAGCTTTACTGCAGCACTGCATTTATTTGCCCGTTCGACACTCGTAAATGATGAGGAAAAGCTACTAACTGTTGGCGCACTAATGAATGCTGGGAAAACTTACAAAATATCGTCCGGTATTCATGAATGCTGGGAAAACCTACAAAATGTCGTCGGTATTCATGAATGCTGGGAAAACCTACAAATGTCGTCCGGTATTCATGAATGCTGGGAAAAACTACAAAATATCGTCCGGTATTCATGAATGCTGGGAAAACATACAAAATATCGTCGGTATTCATGAATGCTGGGAAAACCTACAAAATGTCGTCCGGTACTCATGAATGCTGGGAAAACCTACAAAATATCGTCCGTACTCATGAATGCTGGAAAACCTACAAAATATCGTCCGGTACTCATGAATGCTGGGAAAACCTACAAAATATCGTCCGGTACTCATGAATGCTGGGAAAACCTACAAAATATCGTCCGGTACTCATGAATGCTGGGAAAACTACAAAATATCGTCCGGTATCATGAAAGCTGGGAAAACCTGCAAAATATCGTCCGGTATTCATGATGCTGGGAAAACCTACAAAATATCGTCCGGTACTCATGAATACTGGGAAAACCTACAAAATATCGTCCGGTACTCATGAATGCTGGGAAAACCTACAAAATGTCGTCCGGTACTCATGAATCGGGAAAACCTACAAAATGCGTTCCGGCACTCATTAATGCTGGAAAACCTACAAAATATCGTCCGGTACTCATGAATGCTGGGAAAACCTACAAAATGTCGTCCGGTACTCATGAATGCTGGGAAAACCTACAAAATGTCGTCCGGTACTCATGAATGCTGGGAAAACCTACAAAATGTCGTCCGGTACTCTGAATGCTGGGAAAAACCTACAAAATGTCGTCCGGTACTCATGAATGCTGGGAAAACCTACAAATGTCGTCCCGGTACTCATGAATGCTGGGAAAACCTACAAAAATATCGTCCGGTATTCATGAATGCTGGGAAAACCTACAAAATGTCGTCCGGTACTCATGAATGCTGGGAAAACCTACAAAATATCGTCCGGTACTCATGATGCTGGGAAAACCTACAAAATATCGTCCGGTATTCATGAATGCTGGGAAAAACCTACAAAATGTCGTCCGGTACTCATGAATGCTGGAAAACCTACAAAATATCGTCCGGTTACTCATGAATGCTGGGAAAACCTACAAAATATCGTCCGGTATTCATGAATGCTGGGAAAACCTACAAAATATCGTCCGGTATTCATGAATGAAATAAAGAAAATACAGATGAGTATAAGAGATTAAATGCATGGCTAAAAGAAAGATGCAAAGAGATGGAAGGGAGATGCAAGGAGATGCCGAAGCTATACAAACAAATTGAGTAATTAACAGAAGAAAAACGCAATAAAAAACTGATGTTTAAAATCAAAGGAAGGAGAACTGTTGATTGATCAAGAAAACATAAGGGAACGATAGACAGAATACATTAAAGATCTTTATAATGATGAACGAACAGAATTAACTATTAAGGATAATGGAGAAGGACCGAAATACTCAGAGAAGAAATGGAAGACGCCTTGTGCAATATGAAAGCAGCATGGTACATAGATAACTTTGACGTTAGATCAGAATACGACGGGGTGTGTACAATCTCCCCACGTTATCGAACCCATCAGAAAAAGGAAGAGATTAACAAGCTACTATTTACGGACGATCAGGCACTAACACGTGAACAATAGAAGACCTACACGAAGACTTAAATATACTTAACAGGACAGACACTCAAAGACATGATAATCAACATCAACGAAACAGAAGTCATGAATGAATATCGCAGAGAGAAACAGAAGATCAACACAACTTTGAAAGGCAGACAACTAAAAACCGTGGAGGAATTTAAATATCTAGGAAGTCTAGTGATAGACAATTCACAAGCAATATAAAAAAGACGAAAAAATGCAACAAAGCTTGTCAAATCATCGGACAACTATCACCTCTATTGTCTTACAAGGATACACTCTAGAAGAAAACATGCACTCTTTAATAGAACCTTCATTCCAACGTTGTTTCATCAATGGTCCTGGACCCTAGATGCAAGAAGATTAAGATAAATAACCACTACCGAGATTTAATGTGTTCGAGAAATACGATCAGAAATGAAGAAATGAGAAAAAAACTAGGAATAATTACCGCCATAAAGTACAGAAAGAAACACATAAAATGTCCTGTATTGCAAGTGGACATGCGTAGCTCAAAGAAATGACGAGATATTTCTTCCAGCTGCGTATACAAACATCGAAGTCAGTTTGACTATTTGGCGATTGTGTTTCTCTTTTGAACTTGTGTTAATAAGAATCATATAATTACTATCAGGAACGAAATGACTGATCGTTGTGCTACCAATGTCAGACCTGGACCCTAGATGCAAGAACAATACAAAAAAAATAACCCTACTGAGATGAAATGTGTTAGACGAATGACAGGAAACAGTCTGAGAGATAAATCAGAAATGAAGAACTGAGAGAAAAGCTATGAATAGCCCCCGCCATAGAATATATAAGGAAACAACAGAAAATGGTTTGGCCACGTGTCAATGCAGAAAGATCAAAACACAATACGACGAGCCTTCACAAACGTTTGAGAACACCACTCCCAATGTCGACCACGAAACAAATGGATCGATGGAATATTAGAAGCACTATGAAACAAACAGCAGCAGAGTCGAACAGAAGAGCAAAGGACCGCAAATTATATCTCCTCTCGACGCTGAAAGGCAGATGAGGAAGGAAAGGAGAAGAAGAAGAATGTGACTGATATTATTGGGGTGCATATAGCAAAAACAGATTTAGTCCAATATCAAGTATAAACTGTTCGATAGATTTTTCCTGGTTAATCAGATGGGCATGTCTGTCAGATTTGTCCCCATTTAGATTTGCTCAACTGAAATCTTCAAAGAGAAATGTTACAGTTCATCAATTCGAAGACACGAACGAGCAATGAGGAAAATAAATGTGATTTTGCTTCATCGCTGATTGAACAGAAACTTGGAACAATTCCAAATCTCCCCACATTTTCTTTCACCCTTCGACAAGTAGTTGTCTGTAGAGGACATGCCACTTATTGGACAACACATTTGGGAGATTTGTGGCACAGTTTCCGAATATTTTCCTGTTCAGATACAAGCAAGAATTAGAGATCTGTTTTCAGTTAATGTGTGTGTGAATTAAAAGGCCTCACTGCAGCAGAAGTAAACTCCTAGAAATATCCACGGATTGTACTCTGAGATTACAGTTCAAGGACATCAGATTTTCCTGAATTATCGAAGTGAGTCATGAAGGTATTGATTCTGTTTGTAACAACAGCACAAGTTTTTGTAACTGTGGTGAACAGTCATTCTCTGTTCTCGTTTATCTTAAAAAAAATACAGAAAACAGTTTAGTAAACGTAGAGTCAGATGTCAGAGTTCAAATTTCAGCAATCACTCCCAATACAGCAAGGCTTGTAGCTGAAATGCAGCAACTTTCTTCTCACTAATTATGTGATTATACAAAGTTGGAACAAACGTGTGTCATGTCAAGCTGTAACAAATTTCATGTGAATATAGTTTCTGACTTTTCCAGAAATACTGAAGCAATTAATGCTGCTATTATTTTACATTGGTAAGAAATCATTCTAATGAAAATGTATTAGGAGTGGGTAATTAAATAGTAATCAACCGATGACAACCTGCACCATCAAAGCAAGGGATAGAGCAGAATCTCGCTCCATGGTAGCCAACCTTCGTTGCGGAGACGGCACTCAATGATGATGATGATGAATTAAATAGATCCCACGACAATCATTTGTAGGGGAGTGAACACATTTTATGTTACATTTGTTACAGGTTTTCAAATAAAAACGTTTCATGTACTTTTAGGTTTTAAATTTTGAGTTGAAACTTGGACTGCCGCGACTAAAAAACGTATTTGGAGGAGGGGGGGGCGCGACTAAAAAACGTATTTGGAGGAGGGGGGGGCCGCGACTAAAAACGTTTAGAAGGGGGGGAGGGCGACTACAAAACGTATTTAAATGGGTTGGGGGGGGGGGCGACAACAAAACGTATTTATTGGAGATCCGCGGTAAAGGGAAGTTTGAGAATCGCTGGTCAAGAAGATAAAAAATCGTCATTCAAAGTCTTATCAGATATACACATTTGGTTTAATTACTTTGTCGTCACCTCTTGATTTCAGGACACAGTGATTCTCGACATGGAGGCAGTAGATAATCGTTTATATCGGTTATTGCTGTTGATAATAACAGACGGCCCCGATGACAACACTGTTTATATTACTCCATGCAACATCACAGACGACGCGCCAGCCAGTACAAGTATGTTGTTTGGTTTAGATGCACATGTTTACATTTCTGTTGACGCGGCTGTGTGTTACAATAATAGTTTCTGACTTTTATTATACGGGTGTTTTTTTTTTTGTTTCCTCGCCTCGAAGTGTGAGTGATTTTTAATTTGTGAGTGAGCGTCCTTTTGCTTGTGTGGAGAAATACTTAATGTGTGTGTGAAGGTCTTACTAACAACACATTTTAATTGGGACCTGAATGTTTGTATTGAGTCCGAACTAAGTGTATAGGTATATTTGAGTATGTGAGAATATCACTGTGTGTGTGTGTGTGTGTGTGTGTGTGTGTGTGTGTGTGTGTATGTGCATATATATGAGTTTGTGTTTGTACGTTAATATTTGTGTTGAGAGTATGGGAAAAAATAATGACTTAGAAATTTTGTGGAACATCTAAACGAAAACGTTTCGACAATAAGGTCTTCATTTAGTTGTCTCCATTATTGCAACTTAATTTGTAACCTCAAAACCAATGATCTACGCAGATGGCTCGGTCACAAGAGATGTGCGGAGCTGTTGGTTTTGTTGCGTTTTCTAATGGAAAGTCGATAGAAAAAGCTGCAGAAGCCTACACGAAACTATAAAAAATCACACATATTGAGATTGAGGCTGTGACAGGAGATATATCCCATATCTGGTTAAACGACAACAATACATGCCTGACTGACTCATAAAGTCATTATTCGTTGAATTGACAACAACGTAATCAGCAGGGAATGGGTGCACCTACTTGACATGTCTCATGTCAAAAGTATAAATTATTTATATTGCCTCGCGCAGGCGGAAGTTCATGACAATGAGATGGCGGACAGGTTGGCGGGGTCTGTCGTTGCGCGGTAAACCTTAAAGTTGGACACGTGTGACATTGTGAGGCTTTATAAGAACACCTTACACAGGATGGCCACATGGAAACTGAGGAAAATCCATACCTCAAAAGAATGGTGGAACACGTCGCCACGAGTGAAGTGATAACTATGACAATTCTCTCCCCCTCTCCCAAAGTAATTATAAATAATAGAATTAATGCCGTCGTTATATCTGATAAAATAATAATCATGTTGTGTCAATGTTTGGATCAAACAATTTTTTAAAGTATTTGTTGTCAACAGTTATATCCCCTAGATCTAACTCTCACTCAGAAAAACATTAATTGAAACGGTGACGTCACTAAGAAATCGCCCGCTGGGACCAAGTAAATCCACTTATTTTATATTCTCTACGTCATTAACAAACTATTGTCATAGCAACAGTCCACTATTATTGTGATAAATGCACATTATTCTCATATCAACCTCTGACTTTACCATCCAAATATAGACTAGAGGACTTCAATATTACCGACCTCGCAAAACTGAAATCTGAAGATTATACAATTTACGAAGATTGCCGATCTGTGTTCCGGAAAACTGGACGAGGAGGATTTACAGGAACTGGACAGATTGTAGACACCCTGTCATGGGTAAGTCAACGCCAGTAAGATAGGTTTTGCTGAAAATATTAATATGCTGGTATTGATCAGATTTACATCATTAATCAGCCAGTTAATCTTTTTTAGAAATAAACAGATGGTTGTAGTTATTTTCGAAGACTTTTTTCAGAGACTGCGGTATAAGCGATAGGATGTGATAAAGAGAAAAGCTACAGGTAAAACTTTCACTAGTTTCTCTTTTTTTTTCAGTAGTGATGACACTTGCTCTGTTCAAATCTATCAATTAAATTCACATGTGATCTGTGGCGGAATGAAGAAGATGCACAAACTGGTGCCAAAGAAACAAAAAATGTCATTGTTTAAAATATGGCTGCAGATATGCATACATTATAGATTAGCCAGAGGAAACAGCAAGAGAAAGATCAAAATGGCTAAAGTAGAATTTCGAGAAAACATGAAAAGAACTGAAAGAGAAATATGTGAAATATCCAAGAGAATATTTTAAAAGTTGTTAAGCAATGAGAGTAAATGACACTTACGTTAACATAAATACAACTATCAACAATAGTAATCGATAACCAATACATAAACCAATACATCAGAAACAGATGGACAGAATACTTCCTATAACTGTTTAATCAATATAATACACAAGAATACTCAACTTAAAAATATGTAAGGAATATAGAAAAGAGTTTGGGAAGAGAGAAACGTTTCAGTAGAGAAAGAGCTGTCATTGCTGCATATGGGAGAACAGGAGCAAGCAAGACTGTTACATGTATAGAGGGATATCAATGTTAAGTTATACAGAGAAGATGTTCAGATGCAGGCGACAACTGAGTCATACAGAGAAAATGTTCAAAGGCGTATCTCTGCTAAGTGATACAGGGAAGATGTACAAAGACATATCACTACCATCTCATACAGGGGAGATGTACAAAGACATATCACTACCGTGTCATACAGGGAAGATGTACACAGACTTATCACTACTATGGCATACATGGAAGATGTACAGAGCGTATGACTATTAATCAAGCAGCGACGATGTACAGAGGAAATCACTATCGAGTCATACATGGCACATGTACAGAGGAAATCACTATCGAGTCATACATGGCACATGTACAGAGGAAATCACTATTGAGTCATACATGGCACATGTACAGAGGAAATCACTATCGAGTCATACATGGCACATGTACAGAGGAAATCCACTATTGAGTCATACATAGCACATGTACAGAGGAAATCACTATCGAGTCATACATGGCACATGTACAGAGGAAATCACTATCGAGTCATACATGGCACATGTATAGAGGAAATCACTATCGAGTCATACATAGCACATGTACAGAGGAAATCACTATCGAGTCATACATGGCACATGTACAGAGGAAATCACTATTGAGTCATACATAGCACATGTACAGAGGAAATCACTATCGAGTCATACATGGCACATGTACAGAGGAAATCACTATTGAGTCATACATGGCACATGTACAGAGGAATATCACCACTAAGACATGCAGGCAAGATGTAGCCAAACTCGTGTCCATGATCCGACCCATAACTGAATCCCAACTAAACATTAATGAGTTTTTCTTCCACAATAGCAAAAGCTAAACTGCCGCTATATCTATCATGAGACTACAAGCGAGAAGACAATTAAATATAATAAAGATATGAAGATCATGATCATAGATGAAGAGAAAGTGTTTGATCCAGCGGAGAAATGAAAAAAAATAGATATATAAAATAAAATGTAAAAAAAACCGTAAGGTTAAAGCTTCACGTAACAAGTGGACAACACAATCCTCAAAGACGCTTTGCCTCAAAGGTTCTCATCAGGACCAAATATACAACACACAAATATGTAGTTAACATAAAATAATAATAATAATAAATGTAATAACTTCGAACGAGAAGAAGAAATAAAAGGGCAAATGAAAAATAAAAAGTGTTCACTGAATAATCTGATGTGTAATAATTTTAGTGCCCTGGGGTACTATCTATGGCTTGGCTTTAGTACTTCTCGTTATGCCTTTTTTATGTCTCCTTCTTATTATTTTCTTTCTTTAATTTTAACCAACGCCACTGTTGTATACATGCCTTATTCTGACTTCCTCTTTAAATCCATGATATGTGAGAACATCAGCTACAAGTAACATCAAGAGGGCAGTAAAATACATTGTGTGGTAAAAGAAATATAAACACATTTCTTATCTTTACTCAACTAATGGTGTTGTAATCAGATAATCGACTTCCGGTGTGTGACTGTGTTGGCAACACGATACAATTTTCGATGGAAGTAAAATTAAAATTATAAGTGAATTTCAATGCCCGTAGTAAAAGAAATTCAAGCGTTTTTGTGTTATTTCGAACGGATTTTATTGTGATTTATTCTTATAGTTTGTGCGAATAAGTATTACCATCCATTGTGCTGTTACAATCACGAACAAAAATGCATGAAAGCGGGAAAACTACACAACTCAGCCAAGAATATATAGAACAACAACAACTTAAATGGTTTGGCCACCTGGTCAGAATGAATCCTCACCTATCACCATCAATGGCGTTCTTCTCGAGAAAGCACGGAAAAAGACCAAGAGGAAGACCCAGAAGAAGATGGATAGATGCAGTGACAGAGACATGCAACAACAAAGGAAAATCACTATTTCAGACAATTCAAGCAGCACAAGATCGACAAATGATATAACCACGACACCTTTTAGGTATCAGTGAAAATAGAAAAGAGGAAGAAAAAAAGAATCAGATAATCAGAAAATAATAATGAAATAAATTAATAAAAATCTCAGACGATCACATGAACATATTATTGTTGTAAACTTATATATGATACATTAAGCCTTCTATCTCAATTTGTTGCTGTTTCCTTATATTCCAAGTCCGGCTTGTTGCAGGAGCTACTGAGTTAAGGGGCTCTGTGCACACCGTGACCTGTGTGTCTCATACATTTTAACAATGTTTCGATATTACAATTATTTACCATGAATGATGATATTGTATGACGGGGAACAGTTGGCTGTGTTCACCTTCTGCGCGGTTTCACCTTATGTCTTTTGGCGTGTGCTGGGACTGCTACGATAGTGACTACAGTTACTTTTCTTTGTCTGGGAGATGAAATATTAATTCGGATGATTACGCTGGCGCGGGCGGTTGAGTAATTATGGCTTTTAATTCGTTTGCAGTGATACCGAGGCCTTCCATAACCAAATAACATTACGTATCTTTTGTGATATTGTAAAATGATGCACTAAATTAACATATGATAATTAGTGTATATATATTTCAGACCCATTATAATTACCCAGTCTACTTTGATTGCGATGACTTAATGTTCAACGGGCACAAGCAATCGCTGGAGACTAAACACGTTATCAGTTATGACCTGAAATGCACGGGAGACAAGTATGACTTTTAAGACGAAGAAGCACTCATATAGACAACCACAACACACACAGAACAACCCAGTCAAAATAATCACATACACACCTTCACAAATGAATTATGTATATCATTTATACAGATATATAACATAATATCGTAAGTATCAACATAGATCAAATATGTTAAATTTCGTATCATATAAATTCATGTACCATATATTTCACAATAATGTATCATATCATATCACATTAGTTAATTCATTATATATAATGCCCTGCACATGTATCATGCAAGTGAGGGTCATGAGCAGTAAGTTGTAACAATAACATAATGACAGGCTGGTACTTCCATTTTTTTTAAAAAGCGTACTTTTTAGACCCACCCTCCTGCCCTGCAAAGATCGCCCCACAGCTTGAACGAGCTCGGCTAGTAAAAACAAAGATCATACAGCGATTCTCTCTTTGTTAGTGTACAGAAGCGCCCACACAAGGCTTTTCTCTTTGTTAGTTTACAACAGCGCTCACACAACGCTTCCCTCTTTGTTAGTTTACAGCAGCGTTCACACAACGCTTTTCTCTTTGTTAGTGTACAGATCGCCCACACAACGCTTTTCACTTTGTTAGTGTACACCAGCGCTCATACAATGCTTCTCACTTTGTTAGTGTACAGCAGCGCCGACACAACGCTTCTCTCTTTGTTAGTGTACAGCAGCGCTCACACAACGATTCTTTCTTTGTTAGTGTACAGCAGCGCTCACACAACGCTTCTCTCTTTGTTAGTGTACAGCAGCGCTCACACAACGCCTCTCTCTTTGTTAGTGTACAGCAGCGCTCACACAACGATTCTTTCTTTGTTAGTGTACAGCAGCGCTCACACAACGCCTCTCTCTTTGTTAGTGTACAGCAGCACTCACACAACGCTTCTCTCTTTTTTAGTGTACAACAGCTCTCACACAATATTTCTCTCTTTGTTAGTGTACAACGGCGCTCACACAACGCTTCCCTCTTTGTTAGTTTACAACTGCGCTCACATAGCGATTCTCTATTTGTTAGTGTACAACAGCGCTCACACAACGCTTCTCTTTTTTTTAGTGTACAACAGCTCTCACACAATATTTCTCTCTTTGTTAGTGTACAACGGCGCTCACACAACGCTTCCCTCTTTGTTAGTTTACAACAGCGCTCACACAACGATTCTCTATTTGTTAGTGTACAACAGCGCTCACACAACGCTTCTCTGTTTGTTAGTGTACAACAACGCTCACACAACTCGTCTCTCTTTGCTAGTGTACAGCAGCGCTCACATAACACTTATCTCTTTGCTAGTGTACAGCAGCGCTCACACACTGTTTCTCTCTTATTGCTAGTGTACAGCAGCGCTCACACACTGCTTCTTTCTTTGCTAGTGTACAGCAGCGCTCACACACCGCTTCTCTCTTTGCTAGTGTACAGCAGCGATCACACAACAAATCTCTCTTTGCTAGTGTACAGCAGCGCACACACACTGCTTCTCTCTTTGCTAGTGTACAGCAGCGCTCACACACCGCTTCTCTCTTTGCTAGTGTACAGCAGCGCTCACACACTGCTTCTCTCTTTGCTAGTGTACAGCAGCGCTCACACACTGCTTCTCTCTTTGCTAGTGTACAGCAGCGCTCACACACTGCTTCTCTCTTTGCTAGTGTACAGCAGCGCTCACACACTGCTTCTCTCTCTGTTAGTGTACAGCAGCGCTATCACAACACTTCTCTCTTTGCTAGTGTACAGCAGCGCTCACACACTGCTTCTCTCTTTGCTAGTGTACAGCAGCGCTCACACACCGCTTCTCTCTTTCCCTACAAAGATTTTAACTAACTGACCAACATAACTTCAGAAAAATTGCTGCTTGAAACATCGTCAAACAATGCACTGGAAACGGATGGAGAAAAAGATAAAAATGAAGAAAGAATCCTTTTATGTCTGTCTTTTAGGGAACATCACGCTAGTGTAGGTAATTTTGGTTGTTGTAACTTCTGGCTCTGGTTCTTTTACTGCTAGCAGATATTAAGGGGAGTCTCGATTACTGAGTTGTCAGCGCACTTGCGCTCTTGTCATATGAGCCGTGTTTAATTCCAGGAAAGTGGTCCTGGTAATCACCAAGTCTCTAAATTTGGGTGTCAGACATTTTAGACAGGGTTCGGCCTGGGCGTGATACCGACTACATAATTCAAAACGGAATGTGTCTTTGGTCATGGAGAGTTATGTTTCCTAAAATCATAATTCCTTTCCCTTTAATAAGTCGTTGATTCGTGGGGCGGGGGAATTGTTAATTTACTTTTCCCATCAATATTGTCAGCATTACGTCAGATCGATGTTTCGAGAAAAGAGAGTCAATTCCACATTTTTTTCAGCTGGTCAAGCAAGAAGCTGTCGATTAGTTTTGAGCCCTACATTTTATCCTCAGCAGTTACATTCAAGCGGACAGCGAAGGCAAAAACATTAAGTTCCTGGAGTTGCTCTATAATTGTAGGCCAATTGTATGACAGGGAAGTGTTGGCTGTGTTCACTTTCTGTGCGGTTTCACCTTTTGTCTTTTAGCGTGTGCTCAGACTGCCATGATGGGGACTACAGCTACCTTTCTTTGTTTGGGAGATGAGTTATTAATTCAGATGATTCCACTGGCACGGACGTTTGAGCAATTATGGATTTTAATTCGTTTGCAGTGATACCGGGGCCTTCCATAACCAAATTGTAGGCCGAGTGTTTATTGGCAGCAAATATTTTACTGTGAGTGAATATTCATCAGGAGAGACTAATGGAGGCTATAGAGAAACATTTAAGAGAAGAACAAACGGGTTTTAGGAAAAATATATCCTGTGCTGATCAAACAACCACTGTACGTATAATAGTTGAACAAACTTCAGAATAACACTCCCGCTTTATATCAGATTCACATGTTACGAAAAGACATTTGATAGTTTAGACAGAAGAATGCTTTGGAAGTTGGTGATTCATTACGGATATCCTCATAAAGTTAATTAACCTGATAAGAACAATGTATGAAGGAATGTAATGTAGGATCAAGGGAAAGAAATACACATAAATGCATCAAAATGCGAAGCTGCGGTGAAGCTTGTTGTGAGAAGAAATGAAAAAAAAAAGAAAAAAAAAACGGTATGGTTAACGATTCAAATAAAAAGTTGAGAACACAAACGTGAACGACGTTTCATCACAAAGGTCCATCAAATGGAACAAACATACAACAAACATACAACTAACAAACAACAAAAATACAAGACACGAAAAAATATGTATTTAAAATAAAATGTTGCAAAATACTGTTGCGCACGAAGTGCAGCTTACAGATGTATTTGAAGTAAAATCAGAGGTAAAGCTGTTGTGCCGTTTATCTCCATTTATCTTTATATTGGTCATAGATTGGAATGTGCGAATAACTTAGACCAACAGAAATGGAATCCATTTGTCACTGACCAAGCAACTTAATTATTAAGACTTTGCTGATGACATATCTCTCCTATCACATTAACATCAAACGATACAAAAACAAATAGCATACGTGAGAGATCACACCAGCTGGGATTGAACATAAATTTAGATAAGACCATAATTATTAAAATTAATGCAGTTGGCAGCAACCAAAAATCAGTAGGAGAAATACCTCTAGTAGTCGTACATATAACTGAACAGTAAACAAAGAAAGAGTATACAAGAATTACACAAAAATGAAATAAAAATCGAGGTGAGCCTTCGTTGCGCTAGGATAGACATGGAAATTGCCTTAAAAACAATAATAAAAATCTTTAACCCCAATGTTAATGTTGTTCTATTATTTGGATGTAATACAAGAAGAACAACAAAAATGACAATCACGAAGATACAAACCTTCATTAATGGATGCTTGTGCAGATAATAAAAAGGTAGAAATGGCAGGACAACATCACTAACTTAGAACTATGAGAAACTAGTCAAACCATTGGATTAAGAGATACACGGTGGAAAATGAAACTTGATAGAACACACACTGCGGAAACCAAATGAGAGTGTTACTGATATACACTATCTTGAAATTCCCAGTGGAAGAGACAAAGAGAAGGATCATAATACTTCTAGAGAAGACAGGTGGAAACAGAAGTGAAGATCACGGGGAAGACATGGAATGATCCTTATAGAACGGAAATAAACAGAACGGCTAGGAAATTGTTTGTTGAAGACCTGTTGAAACGAATAAAAGTGTGTTTATTAATGTGCCTGACTCTCAGCAACACGTAAATGGAGCGACTGGCAAGGATACATACCGATGCAATGACCAGCATCCTTGGATACACAGAAAGAAACTGAGTATAGGGAGAAACCTTACCTTCTAGATTTTCCCTAGTGGCATACAAAACATGACTTTACTGAACACGTGATTTCTTTTAAATCAATGCAGACCAATATCATCAGCAATACCGTGTTTTTATGAGCACAACAGGCGGCGGTTAAAAAGAGGGAAATCATGGATGGATCAGTTTATGGATGTTGTCCAGCAGGCGAGTTCAGTCGAGGACATAGAACCCAGTAAAGAATGGGTACGAGTGTCGTTATAGTGTAGTCCTTCCTTTCTCGTAGTCATCAAATTGGACAGATAATGCAGACAATAAACCCCCTGACCTATTGAGGCAGTTGTGCAGGCCTTGAATTTCAAGAACTCTCTGTCATTGAATCAATCATTTACATAGATGTGCCTGTTATTCGTCACGTAAGGAGCTTGTGATCTCCCGCGGCTCTTTAAGAGGTAAACCAATGAGAGAAGACAGTAGAGGTTTTTATACAACTATAAGAAATTTGACTACACAAGATATGACTGTCATAAAAGTATTGGTATAGCTTGAGACATTGACTTATACACGTGTGCTTTTCCTCAATGATTCTGCTCAGGAAGATCGCAACTGATGGACATGACGTCAGTAGTTAGAGTTCTGTGGCGGTCCAGTGAAACAAAAGTTTGCATATTTTGCGTAAAAGGGTACGTGGATGTAGAGATAATGAAACTGATGACACGTTTACCAGGTTTGTCTGATGCTGAGTGCGGAAAGGTAATGGACTGGGTAGACATTCTGAATGTCGTCATAGACTTGACGAACAACCGAAACAAAAAATGACTCTGAATACGCAGCTATGAACAGTTTACATGAATATCATGTCAAGGTTGGTTATGTTAGATGGGAGCGCTACGGACGAATATAATAAAAGACTTCTCATGCAACACATTACCGATGTCGTTAGTCCTGTTTGTTGAGGGATACAAAGAAGACTTCTCATGCAACACATTACCGATGTCGTTAGTCGCTGCATGTTGAGGGATACAAAGAAAGAAGACTTCTCATGCAACACATTAACGATGTCGTTAGTCGCTGCATGTTGAGGGATACAAAGAAGACTTCTCATGCAACACATTAACGATTTCATTAGTCCTTGTTTGTTGAGGGATACAAAGAAGACTTCTCATGCAACACATTACCGATGTCGTTAGTCGCTGCATGTTGAGGGATACAAAGAAAGAAGACTTCTCATGCAACACATTAACGATGTCGTTAGTCGCTGCATGTTGAGGGATACAAAGAAAGAAGACTTCTCATGCAACACATTAACGATGTCGTTAGTCGCTGCATGTTGAGGGATACAAAGAAGACTTCTCATGCAACACATTAACGATTTCATTAGTCCTTGTTTGTTGAGGGATACAAAGAAGACTTCTCATGCAAAACATTACCGATGTCGTTAGTCCTTGTTTGTTGAGGGATACAAAGAAGACTTCTCATGCAACACATTACCGATTTCATTAGTCCTTGTTTGTTGAGGGATACAAAGAAGACTTCTCATGCAACACATTACCGATTTCATTAGTCCTTGTTTGTTGAGGGATACAAAGAAGACTTCTCATGCAACACATTACCGATTTCATTAGTCGCTGCATGTTGAGGGATACAAAGAAAGAAGACTTCTCATGCAACACATTACCGATTTCATTAGTCCTTGTTTGTTGAGGGATACAAAGAAGACTTCTCATGCAACACATTACCGATGTCGTTAGTCGCTGCATGTTGAGGGATACAAAGAAGACTTCTCATGCAACACATTAACGATTTCATTAGTCCTTGTTTGTTGAGGGATACAAAGAAGACTTCTCATGCAACACATTACCGATGTCGTTAGTCGCTGCATGTTGAGGGATACAAAGAAAGAAGACTTCTCATGCAACACATTAACGATGTCGTTAGTCGCTGCATGTTGAGGGATACAAAGAAAGAAGACTTCTCATGCAACACATTAACGATGTCGTTAGTCGCTGCATGTTGAGGGATACAAAGAAGACTTCTCATGCAACACATTAACGATTTCATTAGTCCTTGTTTGTTGAGGGATACAAAGAAGACTTCTCATGCAACACATTACCGATGTCGTTAGTCCTTGTTTGTTGAGGGATACAAAGAAGACTTCTCATGCAACACATTACCGATTTCATTAGTCCTTGTTTGTTGAGGGATACAAAGAAGACTTCTCATGCAACACATTACCGATGTCGTTAGTCGCTGCATGTTGAGGGATACAAAGAAAGAAGACTTCTCATGCAACACATTAACGATGTCGTTAGTCGCTGCATGTTGAGGGATACAAAGAAAGAAGACTTCTCATGCAACACATTAACGATGTCGTTAGTCGCTGCATGTTGAGGGATACAAAGAAGACTTCTCATGCAACACATTAACGATTTCATTAGTCCTTGTTTGTTGAGGGATACAAAGAAGACTTCTCATGCAACACATTACCGATGTCGTTAGTCCTTGTTTGTTGAGGGATACAAAGAAGACTTCTCATGCAACACATTACCGATTTCATTAGTCCTTGTTTGTTGAGGGATACAAAGAAGACTTCTCATGCAACACATTAACGATTTCATTAGTCCTTGTTTGTTGAGGGATACAAAGAAGACTTCTCATGCAACACATTACCGATGTCGTTAGTCCTTGTTTGTTGAGGGATACAAAGAAGACTTCTCATGCAACACATTACCGATTTCATTAGTCCTTGTTTGTTGAGGGATACAAAGAAGACTTCTCATGCAACACATTACCGATTTCATTAGTCGCTGCATGTTGAGGGATACAAAGAAAGAAGACTTCTCATGCAACACATTACCGATTTCATTAGTCCTTGTTTGTTGAGGGATACAAAGAAGACTTCTCATGCAACACATTACCGATGTCGTTAGTCGCTGCATGTTGAGGGATACAAAGAAAGAAGACTTCTCATGCAACACATTAACGATTTCATTAGTCGCTGCATGTTGAGGGATACAAAGAAAGAAGACTTCTCATGCAACACATTAACGATTTCATTAGTCCTTGTTTGTTGAGGGATACAAAGAAAGAAGACTTCTCATGCAACACATTAACGATTTCATTAGTCGCTGCATGTTGAGGGATACAAAGAAAGAAGACTTCTCATGCAACACATTAACGATTTCATTAGTCGCTGCATGTTGAGGGATACAAAGAAAGAAGACTTCTCATGCAACACATTACCGATGTCGTTAGTCCTTGTTTGTTGAGGGATACAAAGAAAGAAGACTTCTCATGCAACACATTAACGATGTCGTTAGTCCTTGTTTGTTGAGGGATACAAAGAAGACTTCTCATGCAACACATTACCGATTTCATTAGTCCTTGTTTGTTCAGGGATACAAAGAAGACTTCTCATGCAACACATTACCGATTTCATTAGTCCTTGTTTGTTGAGGGATACAAAGAAGACTTCTCCTGCAACACATTAACGATTTCATTAGTCCTTGTTTGTTGAGGGATACAAAGAAGACTTCTCATGCAACACATTACCGATTTCATTAGTCCTTGTTTATTGAGGGATACAAAGAAGACTTCTCATGCAACACATTACCGATGTCGTTAGTCGCTGCATGTTGAGGGATACAAAGAAATAAGACTTCTCATGCAACACATTACCGATGTCGTTAGTCCTTGTTTGTTGAGGGATACAAAGAAAGAAGACTTCTCATGCAACACATTACCGATGTCGTTAATCCTTGTTTGTTGAGGGATACAAAGAAGACTTCTCATGCAACACATTACCGATTTCATTAGTCCTTGTTTGTTGAGGGATACAAAGAAGACTTCTCATGCAACACATTACCGATGTCGTTAGTCGCTGCATGTTGAGGGATACAAAGAAAGAAGACTTCTCATGCAACACATTACCGATGTCGTTAGTCCTTGTTTGTTGAGGGATACAAAGAAGACTTCTCAAGCAACACATTACCGATGTCATTAGTCCTTGTTTGTTGAGGGATACAAAGAAGACTTCTCAAGCAACATATTGCCGATGTCGTTAGTTCGCTGCATGTTGAGGGATACAATTCAGGAGGGATCTGAATACTTATGTAGTTGTTCGATGTGCAAGAAGGGTGACCTGCCATCTAAAGTAATCTAAACTGAACTAAGCTAAATATTTTACTGACGAAATAAATGCGACTTAATTTCTATCATAATACACAATCTACTGAATATATGATCTCAGCATCACCTCCAATATCATCAACACAATCTCAAATAACAGCACCCACTAATTTGATCAATTCTCTGACAGGTTTCCTGTGCCAAATACTCCAAGCGATTACGCTCCTCCTTGTCCAGTCAGGGATTCAGAACAATCGAAGAACCAAGACATTAGTGGCTAATTTGTCGCATTTATTAATTTTTTTTTTGGTCTCATGACTTCGACAACTTTTAATGATAATGACAAGAAAGACATTTATTTTCAGAAACTAAAACTAGAACTAACCCATCACAATTGATTTTATTTATTTAAATTATATAAGTCGCGTAGTTAACTTTACCTTATAAAAATATAATTAACTGAAACAATAAATTTCATTTTATAATCCCTGAATGATTTATGACTTATAATACATCACTATTATCTGATGTTTTATAACAACTACTTTGTTTGTGCATGACTTCAGTGTAAACTGTTAATAAGAAAAGTAAATGGAAAATGGATCGAAGAACTATAAGACCTGACAATGAACAGCAGGTTAGTATCAATTAATTCCATAGCCGCTGGTACTCGAGATCATGTTTGCTGTTCTCATTCGATGACTTTATGATTAGCTCTTTTTTCTGGTCTACCCTAGCTTCAATATTTGATAAACATAGAGCTGAGGTCAACACTAAACTAACACTCAGGACTCATGACTAATGTACCAAAAATGTGTGCTTCGTACACTTTTATATCGATCAAAAGTCTGGATTACCAATGAAGGACAGCTAAGAAGAGCAATGAAGACGTTCTGAAAGAGGCCACAGCAAAAAGAGAGCTAATTTCCAATATTAGGAAGAAACAATCATCATTTTTTGGCCACGTAATGAGAAGATAACAACTGGAATATATTGTAACAACTGGGAAAATTGAGGGGCGAAGAAATATAGGGAAAGAAAGAGAAAAGACACAAGCCAGCTCAAGAGAATGGCTTGGCAGAAAGCATGCAACAGAAATGATAAATAACTGTCGAGATCAAAAGTTGTGGAAAGACATGATCACCTACGCCAGCAGGCCCGTGATTTGATGATGATGATGATGATGATGGGCAGAAGAAATGGTTAAACGTTTTTCATGTTTGTTGTCATCTCAACATTATGAACATCATCAATTGGCAGGACAAAGTAACTCTCATGTCTTACACTAACTCTGTATTACACTAACTCTAATGTCTTACACTAACTCTAATGTCTTACATTAACTCTGTATTACATAAACTCTAATGTCTTACAACGAGCCACGCTCCTATTCTTCAGGGCAACACTTATGAGTAGGTGACTAAGATGCCTGGGTCACGTGAAAAGAAAGGAAAATAATCGTATTCCTAAACAATTATTGTATTGTGAACTTAAGAACGGAAAGAGGCCAAAGGGCAGAGCAGTGGTGGCATGTAAGGATGTTTGGAGGGCATTCTTGAGTTATTTCTCTTTCAACGAAAGAAACTTGGAAAGTCTGGCATCTGATCGTTGCATATTGAGATCAAAAATAAACATAGCAGGGCAGCAACTTTCAATGAAGTGTTGATTTCAAATTCAGAAGACAAAAGGTACAGGAGAAAGGAGACGAGTTCATCATCATCGTCATTCAGTGCCGTCTCCGCATCGAAGGTTGGCTATCTGTTGAGCGCCAGTTCTCTCTGTCATAGAGAGATCAAGCACCACAAATGCATCTTGTATTTTCTCCGGTCTGTGTATCCAATATTGGCAGATTCAGCCATGAGAGAAGCTGCTCAGTAAAACAACATCCAGCATATAACATTAGCATATAACAAAACTACTGTCCAATCATGGTTGCTTGCTACCAATCGTTTATCAAGACGTCAAAGGCCCTTTATAATGTGGGTTATGTGAAGAATTTGAAATAGTGTACCTGGAAACTCTGAAAAACACTCTAATCAGTGGCGTTAAATTTTAACATTATTATAGTTTAGCATTCTATGTGTAAAAATGTGTGTACATGACTGTCGTATGTCCTCATTTTTCAAGAAAATGCTCACATGGCCTTAGCGGTGACATTGTGTAACAATTAGTTGTCTTGTTCTGCTTCATTGTTATCCTAGATAAAGACATTTACTGCGTGTTGCTGAATGTTACATCATTACCAACATATCCACGAACTTATTACTATCAGTTTCGATAACTCTTACTTGCATTAAAAAAATATAAAATCACAAATTCATACACTCTCTTTGATGACCGCGTGTTTAAGGAGAAACTATAAAGGATTTGTGTTTTCTTTGGTTTGTTATTTATTGCACATTTTTTAAAGAGCGATACATTTGTTATTGCAGTAGCGATAAGGTATCTGCTATTTTCCAACTAAGAATAAGAAGATTAAGACCTGGAGGGCCGAAGCATAATTTAATATCAGTGTAGTTTGTGTAATATAAGTTTGTGTAATATAAGTTTGTGTAATATAAGTTTGTGTAATATAAGTTTGTGTAATATAAGTTTGTGTAATATAAGTTTGTGTTATATAAGTTTGTGTAATATAAGTTTGTGTAATATAAGTTTGTGTAATATAAGTTTGTGTAATATAAGTTTGTGTCTTAATGGCTCAACCCAGGGAAAGGTGACAGGCTAAAAGGTGACATTCAATGGTGGTCTGCGTAGAAAATATACGGGTCTGTGGATTTACCAATATCACCCACCACTGGCGAGGAGTGGACACTGATGCCTACATCATTCAGTGGCATATTCTTGTGTATTGTAACATTCGACAAGAACTACTACAACTTGTAGGGAGCAGAATCCAGTTGTGGTCGATGCTAAAGTTAACGCGCTCATCGTAGACAAAACAAACGAGAAAGATGCAGTCATCTATACAGACGGATCCTAATATATGACCAAACTACTAACAAATAACGGTTGCTTGCTACCAGTTGTTTATCAAGGCGCCAGACGCCACATAAATCACAGAAATCTAAAGTAGAAAAAGCTATAAAAACAATGAAAAAGAGAAAAGCAGCAGGGCCTGACAATATACAAATAGAGATGATACAGGCCGTAGATCACAGACATATGCAATGACATATACCGTACAGAATACATACCAAACGATCTAAAAACATAAACTTTCATTGCATTGCAAAAAAAGAATGGTGCAGTTGAATGTAGTGACTTCAGAACAATAAGCCTAATGAGCCAAGTAACAAAAATTTTACTAAAAGTTATACAGGGAAGGATTCAGAATAAAATCAATACTGACTTAGATGAGCAACAATTTGGATTCAGGAAAAACAGTGGGACAGAAGAAACCATATTCAGCATCAGAACATTAATTGAAAAGTACACAGAAGTAAACAAACCAATATATGCCTGCTATGGATATATATGCCTAAAATAAATTATAAATATGCCTAAAGGATATAAATCTAGACGACGCAGACATACGACTGATATGTAATTTGTACTGGGAGCAAACAGCAATAATAAGATATAACAAGGAGAACTCTACACCCATTGATATAAAAAGAGGAGTGAGACAAGGATGCATCTTATCATCAAGCTTGTTCAATCTATACACTGAGAAAATCGTTAAAAACATCTCAGAGATACCAGGCCTAAACATTAATGGAAAGATAATCAATAACCTAAGATATGCTGATGATACTGTTCTACTAGCAGAAAATTCTAAAGACCTACAACAATTGCTTAATGCGATAAACATAACAAGCAAAAACATGGACTAGAAATGAATATCAAAAAGACTAAAACTATGATCATAAACAAAGAAAATTCTCAAGACCTACAATTAAATATCACAGTTGAAGGAATACATCTGGAGACATTCCGGAGCTACAACTACCTGGGACATATTATAACCAATGAAGGAAAATGCAAAACTGAAATAAACAAAAGAATAGGTATGGCAAAAAGTAATTTTAATGCCATGAAAAATATACTAACAACAAAACAAAAATCAACAAGGCTGAAACTAAGAATGGCAAAATGTTACATCTTCTCAATATTCCTGTATGGTGCAGAAACATGGACATTAGACAAGAAAACAGAACAGAAAATTGAAGCCTTTGAAATGTGGATTTACTGAAGAATAGATAGAATTGGATGGAAATAAAAGATAACAAACGATAACGTTTTAAAACAACTGAAAATAAAAAGAGAACTACTAAATACAATTAAGACAAGACAAATGAAATTTTTGGGGCATGTTAAAAGACACAACAGCCTACTAAAAGTAATATTGGAAGGAAAAATACAAGGTAAAAGAGGCAGAAGCAGACCAAGACTAACATGGACGAGTAACATCAAAAGATGGTCAAGTCAATCTATGTCAGCCTGCACCATCAAAGCAAGAAACAGAGTGGAATGGCGATCCATGGTAGCCAACCTTCGTTGCGGAGAAGGCACACGATGATGATGAATATTTAACGTCCATGCCTCTGAGCCATATAAGAAGATTACTTTTACATATTGTTTTAGAAATAGTCTTATCTTGGTGATTGATTTAATGTTTCTTGCTCCTCAATTTGGATGAAAGTTGTTCTTGTTTTATTTATTCTCCGCTTAATGTCTCCAAATGTCTCCTCTTCTGTTATCAACAAAATGATCACCAATTATGCAAAGTGATTCACTGCAATGATTGGCCTTTAATCTTTACATGGCTGTGTGTATGTTTCATTATTTGTATTTGGGGGTCAAGAGGTATAACGCTGAACCATACGAGGATTGCCAGTTTTAAAACAGATCACAAAATGAGTCTTGGATGCTCTGCTACTGCGAAAAGTTTGAGAACGAAAGTTTGGTCCACAGAGGCAATCCTGCACGACCAAACTACAGGTAACCATAGAAGTCCTAAAGCGACCCGTCCAACTCTTTATCCTTGTTGGTCTCAATGTTTAGCAAAAGATGATCTCTGAAGAGGAAGAAGAGAAATGCATTTTTTTATTGAGGGGAGGGGTGGGGCAGATGTTCACCATCAACCGAGATGACAGCTGTCAGTGACTCGCGCTAAATGTGTGCATCAGGATCAACGAATAACAGAGCTGGATCAAATCCAACTCCACCTCTCAGTGGTACTCCTGGAAACGAACAACCAATCTAGTCAAGCCTTTGAGATCGAAGGGGGAAGGCAACCAGACACTCAAAAATGTAGTGTCCTTTGTGTTAGATCAAAATGTACACATTTCACAACTTTGGTTTAACTCAAGTCAATCAAGATGGCGTCCGTTTGAAGACAGTGTTTTCCGCTACAGCGTGTGTTGTTTCGAAATACGCCGGTTACACGCGACGTGTGCTTCTTGGGATTAATGTTCTGCTCATACCTGTTGTGGTTGTTTAACTTCTGACAGGCTGGTGGATGGTGAAAATTCTCGTTGTTAAGTAGGTATTCATCTTCTTTTCATCCGAGATAGACCTATTGGTGATAAGGTCATTGTTTTTCACTGACGCGCCAGGCAAACGGAGACGTCCATTCCAAATTGTACAAAGTCTGTGACGGTGGATGAGGCTGAAGAGTTAGCAATGACCAACGGCCTAGAAAGCGAAAACATCAAAGTGTGTGGTACACAATAGGCGTGTTCATGACACGAAAGACGAATGTGGCTGACCACCGTGAAAGAGTTGGAGCCTCATCACGTACTAGTCCAGGGGAAGCCATGGAGAGGATTTCGAACTTATGTCAGAGGAAAGATCTTAAAATAGGTACATGCAATGTTAGGACTCTATATCAAGAAGAGAAATTGGAAAATCTGATTCAAGAAGCAAAACGAATAAACGTATATATATAATGCATGTCAGAGACAAGATGGAAAGAATGTGGGTACAAAGAGGACGCAAAAAATATTCATTTATATACTCGGGAAACACACCAGAACATCAAAAAGCGAGGGGGGGGGGAGGAATACTGATAATATGAGAGCTACAAAAATATATAAGTACCCACTGAACATACAATGATAGTATTATACTACTCAAGATAAAAGCAAAACCATTCGACATTGCAATAATACAGACATACGCACCTACTCAAGACTACACACATGAACAAATAGAGGCATATAATGAAGACCTAAATAAAGTTATGAAGCAAGTGAAATCTTCGGACATCTTGATTGTAATGGGTGACATGAACGCTAAAGTAGGAAAAGGTAGATATAAGACCATTATAGGAAATCATGGTTTAGAAAAAGAAATAACAGAGGTGAAAGATTAATACAAGTCTGTGAAGAAATCAGGCTGATAATATGTAACGCCTACTTTATGTAAGAGAAAAGGAAACCATACACATGAAAAAGTCGTGTAGACAAGAAGAGGAATCAAATAGATTACATAATGATAAAAGAAAGGTTCCATAACAGCGTAAAGAAAGCCAAAACCTACCCAGAAGCAGATATTAATTCAGATCACAATCCTGTAATGATTAAAATGAAAATCAAACTAAAGAGAAACAAGCAAAAGTCTAATTCATCAACAATACCACTAGATATAACAGCTTTAAATCAAAAATATATAAAGATACCTATACAATACAAGTAAAGAACACATATCAGAAGCTGCTAGAAGAAGGAATTGAGCAATGCAGAAGAGAAAATCCTGAAGAAAAAGTCACACCCAAATGGCAATGCATAAAAGCATACAAGAAACCTGCGACACGATACCAAAAAAAGAAAAGAACAAAAAACAAAAATGGATAACTAACATCATCTTAGAAAAAATGGAAGAAATGAGACAAGCGAAGAACACTGCCCAATACAATAAAAAAGATAATGAAAAATGCACAATGTGTAAAAAGGAAAAAGAATACTGGCTCAGCTAAAAATGTATAGAAATAGATACAATGGAAAGCAAACAAGACTTAAGAGGAATGCACACAGAAATAAAGAGAATGACTAATACAAGTAAAAAAATGCCACAGAAGGTGGATGCATTGCAGACAAAAAAGGAAAAATGTTAACAGACAATAAAAATATAATAGATAGATGGCAGGAATATATATCAGCACTATTTCATGATCAAAGGGACAAGAAACCAATTATAAAATTAACATCAGGCTATACAATCTTAAAATGTGAGGTGGAAAAAGCTATACAAACAATGAAAACGGGAAAAGTAGCAGGACCTAACAGCATACAGATAGAGATGGTACTGGCACTAGAAGATTTTGGCATTGAAGTGATTACAGACATATGCAACGACATGCACCACACAGGATACATACCAAATGAACTGAAAACATCAACTTTCATTGCATTGCCTACAAAGAATGGTGCAGTTGAATGCAATGATTTAGAACTTTAAGCCTAATGAGCCATGTTACAAAAATCTTGCTAAAAGTTATACAAGGAAGGATTCAGAATAAAATCAATACTGAATTAGATGAGCAGCAATTTGGATTTGGAAAATTAGCAGGACAAAAGAAGTCATATTCTGCATGAGAACATTAATCGAAAAGTACATATAAGTAAACAAACCAATATATGCCTGCTTCATAGACTACATCAAAGCTTTTGATAGAATACACCATAATCAACTTATAGAATGCCTAAAAGAGATAGATCTAGATGACATGGACATACGGGCAATAATAAGATATAACAAAGAGAACTCTACACGAATTGATATAAAAAAAGAGGAGTACGACAGGGATGCCTCCTATCACCAAGGTTGTTCAATCTATACACTGAGCATATCTTTAAAAACATCACAGAGATGCCAGGCCTACACATTAATGGAAAGATTATCAATAGCCTAGGGTATGTTGATGATACTGTACTACTAGCAGAACATCCTAATGATCTACAACAATTACTTAATGAAATAAACATGACAAGCAAGAAATATTGACTAGATATGAATTTCAAAAAGACTAAAACTATGATCATACACAAAGAAACTATTCATAACCCACAAATGGATATCAAATTTTAAGGAATAGACTTGGAGACAGTCCAGAGCTACAATTACCTTGGACATACTATAACCAATGATGGAAAATGTAAAACTGAAATAAACAAAAGAATAGGAATGGCAAAAAGTAATTTTAATGCCATGAAGAACATACTAAAATCAAAACAAATAACACCAGAGCTAAAACTAAGAATAGCAAAACGTTATGTCTTCTCAACATTCCTATATGGTGCAGAAACATGGACATTAGATAAGAAAACAGAACAGAGACTTGAAGCCTTTGAAATGTGGACATATTAAAGAATAGGTAGAATTGGATGGAAGGAAAAGAAAACAAACGCTTTAGTCTTAAAACAACTAAAAATTAATAGAGAACTACTAAACACAATTCAAACAAGACAAATGCGATTTTTGTGTCATGCTAAAAGACACAACAGCCTGCTAAAAGTAATCATGGAGGGGAAAATACAAGGTAAAAGAGGCAGAAGCAGACCGAGACTAACATGGACGAGTAACATCAAAAGATGGACAAAACAGCCTATGATAACCTGCACCATCAAAGCAAGAGACAGAGCAGAATGGCGTTCCATGGTAGCCAACCTTCGTTTGGGAGATGGCGCTCGATGATGATGGCTGTAACTACAACACAGCGCATTTACGCCTACTTCACGTCTTTTTTGGGCGGACGATGAAGTTGAGTTGTCGCCGTGAGAAAGCAAGAAAAAAAAAGCAAATTATTATTGAACATAATACGTGTGTATTAAATAGATACTCGACGTTGCTGTTTTCCTGGCGAACATCAAAGCTAAAATAATGATTACACGATAGAATCAAGAAAATAAAATATATCTAATAACATGTATGATAAAACGCCAAGTGCTATTACAAGAACATATGGTGGTATATTTATTACCTAATTAGAGACGTTTGTATTTTTTCTGATCTTAGAATATAATTTTCAGTATTTAAATGCCATACAGTCAAGCTCGCACACTCTTTACTACAGACATGGCTTCAATGACAAGAAGGTCTTTGTCTTTGATATCGTGTTGGATGATGATGATGATGATGATGATGATAAGGCAGTCCAAAACAAAAGGTAAGTAACAAAATATGTCTCCACTTATCAAGTTAGTTCATCTCTGGACAGCATCCAGGACAGAAATCATAACGTTCCAAGTCTGGCTTTCACTACTCAACTTCATTGAGTGCCGTCTACGCATCGAAGGTTGGCTACCATGTAGCGTCATTCTACTCTGTCTCTTGCTTTGATGGTGCAGATCGTTATAGGTTGACTTGTCCATCTTTTAATGTTACTCGTCCATGTTAGTCTTGGTCTGCCTCTGCATCTTTTACCTTGTATTTTCCCTTAAAGTATTACTATTTTAGGCTGTTGTGTCTTTTAACATGCCCCAAAAATTTAATTTGTCTTGTTCTAATTGTGTTTAGTAGTTCCCTTTTCATTTTTAGTCGTTCTAAAACTTCCTCGTTTGTTTTATTTTCTTTCCATCCAATTCTACCTATTCTTCTGTAAATCCACATTTCAAAGGCCTCAATTTTCTGTTCAGTTTTCTTGTCTAATGTCCATGTTTCTGCACCATACAGAAATATTGAGAAGATGTAACATTTTGCTATTCTTAGTTTTAGCCCCGGTGTTATTTGTTTTGATGTTAGTATATTTTTCATGGCATTGAAATTACTTTTTGCCATTCCTATTCTTTTATTTATTTCAATTGTACATTTTCCATCACTGGTTATAGTATGTCCCAGGCAGTTGTAGTTCTGAACTGTCTCTAGATGTATTCCTTCAACTTTGATATTTAATTGTAGGTCTTGAGAATTTCCTTTGTTTATGATCATAGTTTTAGTCTTTTTGATATTCATATCTAGTCCATATTTCGTGCTTGTCATGTTTATTACATTAAGCAATTGTTGTAGATCTTTAGGATTTTCTGCTACTAGTACAGTGTCATCAGCATATCTTAGGTTATTGATTATCTTCCCATTAATGTTTAGGCCTGGCATCTCAGTGATGCTTTTAAAGATATGCTCAGTGTATAAATTGAACAAGCTTGGTGATAGGATGCATCCTTGTCTTACTCCTCTTTTTATATCAATGGGTGTAGAGTTCTCCTTGTTATATTTTATTATTGCTGTTTGCTCCCAGTACAAATTACATATCAGTCGTATGTCTGTGTCATCCAGATTTATATCTTTTAGGCAGTCTATAAGTTGATTATGGTGTATTCTATCAAATGCTTTGGTGTAGTCTATGAAGCAGGCATATATTGGTTTGTTTACTTCTATGTACATCTCGATCAATGTCCTCATGCTGAATATGGCTTCTTTTGTCCCACTGTTTTTCTTGAATCCGAATTGCTGCTCATCTAGTTCAGTATTAATTTTATTCTGAATCCTTCCCTGTATAACTTTTAGTAAAATTTTTGTTACCTGGCTCATTAGGTTTATTGTTCTAAAATCGCTGCATTCAACTGCACCGTTCTTTTTAGGCAATGCAATGAAAGTTGATGTTTTTAGTTCATTTGGTATGTATTCTGTATGGTATATGTCATTGCATATGTCAGTGATCACTTAAATTCAAAAATCTTCTAGTGCTTGTATCATCTCTATCTGTATATTTTCAGGTCCTGCTGCTTTTCCCTTTTTCATGTATTTATAGCCTTTTCTACTTCAGATTTCAGGATTGTATAGCTGGATGTACATTTTATAAATGGGTTTTTTGTCCCTTTCGTCATGAAATAATTCTGTTATGTATTTCTGCCATCTATCGATTATATCTTTGTTGTCTTTTAGCATTCTTCCCTCTTTGTTTGCTATACATCCGTTTCCTGCAGCTTTTTTGTCTTTATTAGTCATTCTTTTTATTTCTGTGTGCATTCCTCTTAAATTTTGTTTACTTTCCATAGTTTCGACTTCTAGACATCTTTGGTTGAGCCAGTCTTCTTTTGCCTTTTTGCACATTTTTCGTATTTCATTATCAATTTCCTTGTATCTGGCAGTGTTTTTCGCTCGTCTTCTCTCTTCCATTTTTTCTAAAATGTTGTCAGTTATCCATTTTTTGTTTTTTGTTACGTTCCTTTTTGGGTAAGGTTATGCAGGATTCTTGTATGCTGTTTTTTATGCATTGCCATTTGGTTGTGACTTTTTCTTCAGGATTTTCTCTTCTGTACTGCTCAATCCCTTCTTCTAGCAGCTTCTGATATGTGTTCTTTACTTGTACAGTATACGTTTCTTTTACATCTTTCTGATTTATTGCTGTTATATCTATTGGTGTTGCTGAAGTAGTATTTTGTTTCTAATTCTTTAATTTGATTTTCATTTTAATCATTACAGGATTGTGATCTGAATTAATATCTGCTCCTGGGTTGGTTTTGGCTTTCTTGACGCTGTCTTTTATCATTATATAATCTATTTGATTCCTCTTTCCATCTCCAGGGCTTTTCCATGTGCACAATTTCCGTTTCTCTTGCTCAAAGTAGGTGTTACATATTATTAGCCTGTTTTCTTCACAGACTTGTATTAATCTTTCACCTCTGTTATTTCTTTTTCTAAACCATGATTTCCTATAATGGTCTTATATCTACCTTTTCCTACTTTAGCGTTCATGTCACCCATTACAATCAAGATGTCCGAAGATTTCACTTGCTTCATAACTGTAATTAGATCTTCATAGTATGCTTCTATTTGTTCATCTGTATAGTCTTGAGTAGGTGCGTATGTCTGTATTATTTGTATGTCAAATGGCTTTGCTTTCAATTTTATTAATATAATCCCATCATTGTATGTCAAGTGGGTATTTATATATTTTTGTAGTTCTCGTTTTATTAGTATGCCTACCCCTCATTGGTGTTCTGTAGTGTTTCCTGAATATATAAATGTATATTTATCGTCTTGTATGTATCCACTTTCCTTCCATCTTGTTTCTGATATGCCTAAGATATCTATGTTTAATCGCTCTGCTTCTACCTTAAGATTTTCTAGTTTTCCTTGTTGGTATAAGGTCCTAACATTCCATGTGGCTATTTTTATTTCGTTCCTAAGACAGTAGTTAAAATTTCTCTCCCTGGCTTTCTTTGGATTGTTACGTGATGAGGCTCCAATCTCTTTCACGGTGGTCTGCCATATTCGTCTTTTGTGTTCTGAATATGCCTCATGTGTACCACACACTTTGCTGTTTTCGCTTTCTGGGCCGTCGATTATTTCAAATTCTTCCGCCCCATCCACCGTCGCAGACTTTTCACATACGGGTTGAACACACCCGACTAACGACGACATTGTTGTCGAATCATGTGTTTGCCTATCGAACCGCGAACACACGACACAAAGGAAGAATAAATCATATTCCACTTAAATATCGATAATGTTCACAGTCCATCCATCAGTCAGAAGTAAAACACTACACATTTTCCATCACTGGTTATGATATGTCCAAGCTAGTTGTAGCTCTCAACTGTCTCCAGGTGTATTCGTTTAACTTTGATATTTATTTGTAGATCTTGAGCATTTTCTTTCCTTTTGATCACAGTTTTAATCCCTTTGATATTCATATCTGATCCACATTGTTTCCTTGTCTTGTTTATTTCATAAAGTAATTGTTGTAGATATTAAGACTTTTCTGGTAGTAATACATTATCATCAGCACATCTTAGGTTATTGATTATCTTTCATTAATGTTTTGGCCTGGCATCTGTGTGCTGTTTTTAAAGATTTGCTCAGTGTATAGATTGAACAAGGGGGGAGGCTTCACTAGTTTTCCCACCACGGTTACCCCTCTCTATCATCCGTATCTTTTAATGAGGCTACTTAACTCCAACTTATCCTTCCTCCCGTTATGTGTATGTCCAGACATTTCCCACCCTGGCCATTGGTTTGGGCGTCTGCATATCCCTTGTCCTTTGGCCAGTGTTTACGTAATCGGTCTCGCTGGTTCGTCAGTTACCCCTTCCCCTAACGACTGCTGTTCTTTGTTTAGCATGACCACGGTTATTTATACTCCGTGTAGCCAAGCGTTTAAGTCATTCTGATGATTTCCATTACGCAGGATAGACCAGTTGTTCAGCTAAGTCATTGTTATACTTTTATTGATATATTATTCACTTTTTTTTCTATTTACGTTTCACACTTTGGTTTCGAGCACCTCCTCATTTTCTAACCTTATGATTTTACATATCTCTACACCCACACTACCTCTCCTCATGTAGCTCATATCTCCCTTTTCGTATCTTACCATCTGACTTCTCCTCTCTCTGTTCACCTCTCCCTAAACTTGATCATCCGACATGTAGTTATAGATAATTGTACTTCACCGTTTGTTGTCGTTGTCCTTGTATTCTGAAGAAGGCCATAGGCCGAAACGTCAGCATTTTGCTGTGTTCCTTCCTTGTAAAGCTGGCACCATACCTTGGAGTGTTTATCACACCTAACTACTGGCTCCATATAGAATGAACAAGCTCGGTGATAAGATGCATCCTTGTCTTATTCCTCATTTTATATCAATGGGCGTATAGTTCTCTTTGCTATATTTTATTATTGCTTTTTTGCACCCAGTATAAATTATATATTAGTCATATGTCTGTGTCATCTAGATGTGTATCTTTTAGGCAGTCTATAAGTTGATTGTGGTGCATTCTATCAAAAGCTTTGATGTAGTTTATGAAGCAGGCATATATTGTTTTGTTTACTTATATGTACTTTTCAATCAATGTGCTCATGCAGAATTTGACTTCTTTTGTCCCATGCTAGGTCTAGTTTTGTTCATAACGCAATATTGGAGACCTCTCTGTCGATTGTCAGTCTTAGAGTTTTTGTTGGTTCCCATAATCAGTATGTAACTTTTTGTTTCTTCTTTTTTCCTTAATATTTGCGTTCTAGTGTGGAGGTGAGCCGTAGCCTATTTGGTCGTCGATTTCGACACATCTACTATCCGTTTCCGAGTATTTCTTTCTTTACACTTTTTAGGACGCCATGGTTTTTTGCCTGTTGTCTTCACACTTTTGTTGTTGCAGAAGTAATGACTATATGCGACTCTATAGTATTATTGTATACTGTAATGTCAATCAGCAGTTGAGTTTGCTACTATATAATGACTATCAGCAATTCAGATAGCTACTATATAATGATTATCAGCAATTCAGATAGCTACTCTATACTGACTATCAGCTGCAATTGTATTTCAATCATTTACTCTGTAATGTAAATTATCTGCTCTGTCCGGTCATTAATTTACTTTATAAAGTTATTGAAGACATTTACTGATGAAGGTTTTAGAAACAGGAAAACTACATAAAACATTATAGGATCTTAGTAGGAGGGGGAATGGTCTTTGAGGTCGATTCTTTGACAAGAAGGTCCAGGGTTTGAATCCTGCCTGAAGCGGTGAGAATTGTACTTTGTACTTCTTTGTGACTCGGTCTCTGAGCGGTGAAATCTGATGACTAGCTCCTTTGGATAAAGGCAAAATAACTGCTCCTGTCTCAAGGAACACTTGGTCGCAACAATGAAGAAATGTAGGTCATAGTGTGCGTCGGCTAGAAAACATTGTTAACCACTGAAGAAAGGACTACCCAAGTTAAAGACGAATATTTTTAGTCTGTTTCAGCGTCTAAGAGTAGTGCAATTCTAAATGATGAAAGCTAAGGTTTTCCAAATATCAACTTGTCTGATTCATTTGTCACCTAATTGTACATGTCGATACTCTTTGCACTTAAAGTGCATACACATTATTTTATGTACAGGGTATAAATACATTTGAAAACTCCCCCCAAAAATAAAAAAACAACATAATAATAAGAAATATTGTAAAATATATACCTGGCAGTATGTGAAGAAGTTGAATATTGTTTATAATTATGACGCACATGCAGTCAATAGATTGGGAAGTGTGGAACAGGAAACTCTGACGCGAGCTAGTAATGTACATATACGCTTCAAATCTGAAGGAAGCAAAATTTTAATCGGTAAAAGTTTTAGGTGGCCATGTGGTTCATGTCAAGGAAGGCAGTTATATGCTGTATTTGAATAACTGTAAGTGCGTTAGAGAAGCTGAACGGGGCTTTGAGTAGATTCAGATTAGTTGTTTCAAATCGCCTCCAGTGGTTTTGGGGAGTTCAATTGGCTTTACAGAGCTTCAAGTGGCTTCAAGCAGCATTGATTAGCTTCAAGAGGCTTCGTGTGGCTTTGAGTAGCTTCAAGTTGTTTCAAGTGGCTTCAAGTAACATTGATTAGCTTAAAGTTGTTTCAAGTGGCTTCAAGTAACATTGATTAGCTTCAAGTGGCTTGGAGTGGCTGCAATGGGCTCTAAGTGCTTCATGTAAAGGTCGTACAACACCATGCAGGGAGGAATTTGGTGTTTGCACAGCCAGCAAGGTATTGAAAGTATCACCGGATACATAAATGACCTGGGGGCCTCGGTAGGCTAGTTGGGAAAACCATCCGACTGTGCTACCGACATTCGAACAACCCGTGTTCGATTCTCGCTGGATTCAGTGTAAGTTGTACTCGTGGTTGGAAATAAAAATACCACCGCGATCCACCCAGCCGCTGTCAGAAATGAATACCACGGTATTACTCTGGGAAGGTGAGGAATGCCGCCTCGCTTCGTGAGTTTCTATGCTTGAAACGACACTATCTAGAGGTCAGCGAACACGTCATGATAGGCGGCCGAGCACATATGGGTGGAAACTTGCGTTCTAAGACGTAGATTCAAGTCTCGTACTTTACCCTTACATAAAGGACCTCCAATGGGTTTGGCCAGAGCTCCGACAATCATGATCAAGATCAAATAGCGCGACGATGAATTTACAAGCGGATCAATGGAGAGCACTGAGATGGTATAAATAGAGCTAGTAAAAAAAAATCTGAAGGGAAACGTGCTAATTAAAAAAAAAAGTTTAAAAGACATGTTCTTACAAGCAATTCAATGATCTATGTCTTTTAAACGTGCCTTAATATGTGTCATAACTGTGTTGAAAGTAGCCAGCTGGTTGTGTTACGATCAGTATACCTGTGATAACCAACAACCAGCCATAAAAATCCAAGAAATATCTAGCCGATCTGTTCTATATACTCATGACCTACTCCCCATCAACACCTACACATCAGCTACCCCCTCCATCAATTACTCCAAATCAACTATTCGTCACCGGCTATTCCCCATCAACAACCCCTCATCATTTATTTATCAACACTACTCCCCAATAACTACTAACCATCAACTACTCCGCTTCAACAATTCTCCATCAAATACTCCCCATCCATATACTTTCCACCAACTGCTCCTCATCAACCACTCCGCATCAACTTCTAACCATCAACTACTCCTCATTAAATACTCCTCTTTCAACTACTCCTTATAAAGTACTCAACATCAACTTCTCCTCATCAACTACCCTCCATCAACTACTCCCATGATAACTCAGGAAACAGTCTAGCCAGTCTGATCTATACACCCCATCAACTACTGCTAATCAAATACCCCCCATCAACTACTCATCAACTACTTTCCATCATCTACTTCCCATGAAAAACCAGGGAGCGATCTATCCAGACTAATTCATGCGCCCCATAAACTACAGCCCTTCAGCTATACCCCATCAACTACTTCCGATGAAGATCCTGGAAACAGTCTTGGCAGTCTATGCTCCCTGTTATTAACGCCCCATCAAATACTGCACATGAAGACCCAGGAAAAAAGTCTAGTTAGCTTAGTTTATATTCACCGCCAACTACTCCCTGTCAACTCCCCCCGTCAACTACTCCCCGTCAACTACGCCCCGTCAACTCCTCCTCGTCAATTACTCCCCGTCAACTACTCCCTATCAACTGTTCCACACAAAATGCACCTCACAAACTAATGCACATCAACTACTCTTCATCAACTTCTTCCGATCAAGGTTCTGATACATGTATTCCCACCAGCTGCTACCCATCAGCTACTCCCCATCAAGTACACCCCATCAATTAATCCCTATCAAATAATCACCATCATCTACTCCCCATCCTCTAAGTCTCAACACCTACTCCTCATTAACTACAACCCATCAACTACTTCACATTAATTACTCCCATTCAATGCTCCTCAACCACAACTCCACTCAACAACTCCACTCAACAACTCCACTCAACAATTTCACTCAACAACTCCACTCAACAACTCCACTCAACAACTCCTCTCAACAAATCCCAATGAAAATCCAAGAAACAAACTAACCAGTCTGGTCTATAATCCCCATCAGTTATTGCCCATCAACTACTCCCAATCAGTTATTGCCCATCAACTACTCCTCATCAGTTATTGCCCATCAACTACTCATCATCAGTTATTGCCCATCAACTACTCATCATCAGTTATTGCCCATCAACTACTCATCATCAGTTATTGCCCATCAACTACTCCCCATCACATGCTCTACATTAAATTGTTATCTTAAATTACTCCTGATCAGCTACTCCTATTAACTACTCCCCTTCAGCGACTCTCCATCAACTGCTCCCCATCAACTGCTCCCTATCAACTACGCTCCATGAACACCCAGAAAACAGTCTAGCCTGTCCGGTCTATGCTCACCACCAGCTACTCCCCAGGAAATACTCCTTATCAACTACTCCCTATAAGCTTCTCACAATCAACTATTCGCCATGAAAACCCAGGAAACCGTCTAGCCAGTCTATCAACTACTCCCTATTAGCTACTTCACATTAACTATTCACCAGTAGCTACTCCCCAACAACGACTCCCCATTAACTACTCCACATCAGCAACTTCCATCAGACGCTTCCTATTACTAAACCCAACAGGCTACTCTCTATCAACTCCTCCTAATCATCTAATTCCCGACAACTACTACTCATCAACAAAATATCAAATATTCCTCTAATCTACTCCCCATCAACTCCTCTTCATTCAACTAGTTCCCATACGTTACTCCCCAAGAAAACCCAGGAACCAAAGTAGCAAGTCTGGGCTATATTCCCATGAACTACTCCACATCGAATACTCCCCGTCAGTTAATTCCCATCAACTATTCCTCATCAGTTACTCTCCGTGAAATACCCCCCATCAACAACTCCACATGACCACCCAGTCTAACCAATCTGCTGAAGTTAGTAAGGACTGATGATCAAAGTGAAAACTAATGACACCTTCCGCCTTTGATCGAGACGTGTAACTATCGCGAGATGTTAAAGGGTGTCAAATTTATGGATACTTACGCCTTTATCCCGCTGCTGGCAAAACATGGCAACCTCAAACAAACAATCATTTAATGAACACATATTTCAAATTCAAAGTAAAATTTCACAAGATAAGGTGGATTGTACAAACTTTGTTGAAATTGCTAGCCTCTGTGAACTAAACCTCTTACTGTTAAACTAATATTCCTTCTACTAAGGTTTATCACAAGGGGCTCTAAACTACATGTACCTTAATAACGGCTACTTTGACAACTTTGAACAAGCCAAGGAAAGTAATGGCACTTACGACTTTCTGCAAATAAAGGCCCTACCAGTGGTGGTGCCATTTCTGCAGGCGGTAAGTTCAATTTGAAAATTAAATTTTAAAATGTATAACGTTATGTTTGTTTGTTTCTGTCTGCTGTTTTTTTTGTTTTTGTACGTTTTGTTTATAAATGTGTGTGAATCACAGTGAGTGTCGAAGCGTAACTGTTAGATTAGTTAGATGAAATATAAAACTTATATACTTATGTGTTAGTTCTCTGTATTTGTTAGATTATCATGAAAAACGTGCATTTTGCCTGAAGATATGTGAATAAATAAACATCTTGGTATATCACTTTTTTTTGGGTCTGCAAGATGGCGGATCAAATCAACGTTCTCTCGATCGCTGCAGAAAGTGCATTCGGGATCTGATTAATTTCGGTTCTCCATTGCACTTCTTTGCGTTAAAGTTGGAATGATGATCTACCTATTACATCTGCGTCGATAAAGCGGTGTCGTACGCCGGCAATATTGCATTTTTGACAAATCAATTGTTGTGAATGCGACCTTCCACCGTCTAGACTTGTTCTGCGCTTTACGTCACATTGGTGCTGTTCATGACCGTTGTTGGAATTCCTTGACGCAAGTTATTACATGTTACTCATTAAAGTGAAATGCTTCGTCAGCGGCAGGTTTGTCTCTTTAGGAAATTTGCACCGTGTTTTGTTCGTCGCAGGCTGCATTCTCTAGAGTAATCATGAATCTAAAGGGCGCGTCATTGCTGTGCGTACAACATTGTTGTGTATGTTACGTCATCGTAATGGCTCATCGTAAATCCCTAGACCGGCCTTAGACGCTAATCATACGGTCTGTTGTTTGATGTGCGACGGGGATAATCTGACAACTAAGTGTGTGTTTATATGTTCGGAATTGGAGTCATCAACGATTACCTAACATCATCAAGCGCTATATATTAAAAAAAAAATATGACGATCATCATTTTCAGGAGAACGTTAACTTCAGGGTATATGGTGGATAGGCGGCAGGAACCATTGAAGGCTATGCATGAAAAGTGTTCTTTGTCGCAGTTTCCTCATATTCACAGTCCATAGGGGACTGGTTGGTCTCGAGGCAAGACGCCGACCTCGAGACAGAGAGGTTGTAGGTTCAAATCTCGGCTACACGGCCGAGCACCAGTTGGGATTTTTATTTATGATTTCTCTCTGCGACAACCACCCCTGGTCTCAGCAGCGAGTCCCGGCTTGAAACGTCAGTTACTCATCGACGGAAAAAAAAAACATGAGTATCTCCAAAGTCGGAGTTATCTGCCTGTTCAGCGAGGGACCCCTGCACACACGGCTACTAGGGAAAGATTGATTAACACGCAAAATTCAGCTCCTAGTTTCTAGGGACTTCGTCAGAGTTGAAAGCTGGCGAACGCAACAACAACAACAAAAATATCACTGGTTTCATAGCTTTCTATTGATACGGTGGCGCTAGTAAGTTACTATTACCACGATTAATTTGCCATGGAACTGAGTTTAAATGTTGATTTTAGCTTTGTGCCTCTTTATTATATCTATTTATATGTGTCTTTAGGGAGCCGCGAGAGCTCAATAGTTAGTGAACTGGACTACAAAGGACAAGAAGACGAGTTCGATCCTGATCGACGGCTTCCGGGGTCACCCAGCCTTAAATAGGTACCGGATTTTTTTCTGGGAAAGTAAAGCGGTACGGACGTAATACTGACCACATTGCCCCAAACATCAAATGCTGAAAGTCTGTAAAAATTATGGTCACTAACACCATATTCCCTATACGCCACTTGCCGTGACGGGGGCACTTTACAACTTACTATGTGTGTCTTTGTATTATTATTTATATTATGTACGGTGCTCGTCGCGCAGTTTGATATTCCATTAACATTACTCTACTGTGTCCGTCTTTTCCTGTACTCGATGTTCAATATCTGCAAGTGTTGTTGTGTTTATTTCGTAATTCGACGTTTAATTTTCAGATAACGACTTTATTAGTGCAGTCTCGCAGTCATGAACGAATCTTCACAACTACCCTTATTTATATTCATGAATGTTCACTTGTAACAGCGAGCGACAAGTGCGACATCTTGCTAGTCACTTTAACTTTCTCAACGCCTCAGTGACACCTGAGTTAATATGTAATATGATATAGTCACTCTTGCATACAGCGGTAGTTGTTTTGATAACATTAAAAGAAAAGAAAACATGACACTGTCAAGACCTGTGACGTCGCAAAGGGTTTATAGTGTCATGTCCACATTTGTTTATCGTAAGATGCTTTTTTCTGATGAGGTGAGGAGATAACTGGTCTAAACTGTGGTCATCTAATCTGCCTTCCCATGATGTCTTCGCACTTCCCGTCCGGAGGCACTTACCCCATCCACCAACATTTAATCTCTAGTAGAATTATATTCACCCTCACCTACTATCCTCACAACTTGGCTGCAGTAAGGATTCTTACCTCTCTATTCCACATTCTGATCACACCTCCCGTCCACTTTTTGATGATCCTTCTCTGGTTGACTTTAAACGCTGCCTATGAGTCTGGGAGACACTCCTGCTCAAACCATAAACACCCATTCACCATGTGAACGTCGAGTCTGTAGCACTTGTGACCATGTTTTCGCACTGACCTCGTCCTATTCACTAATTAGCTGTTCATGATCAACGATGGTAAGACGACTTATCTTGGTTAATCTGAACGAAGATTATGTGACATTTTGTGGGCACCTTCGCGATGTTGAGTAGAAGACTGGCACTCCGGTGGAATTTCATTTCTATACCACAAGGAACAGGTGTAAATTGGATGTGCTGGCATTATCTCATGTTACTTCAGCGATCGCAGCCGGTTCGTCCTTGAGAGTCATGTCATAGTCTCGTTGGGTTCGATTTCTCCACAAGGGATGAAGATACCGCACTCACTCACATACGATGTATACTATACAGTTTACTCTCTGCATATATATATATATATATATGTGTGTGTGTGTGTGTATATATATAAATGGCTGCATAGGTAAGTGTATATATATAGACACGTGTGATTGCTTGTGGATGTGCGGCGTGGAAGCATATGAGGACGTTTTCTTTAATGCATGTATGGTCATGCACGCGTACGTGGGTGCACATTTGTAATTGTACACACCCACATCTACAACTATGTGTGTGCACACATACAAATGTACACATACAAATGTGCACATATATACAAATGTGTATATGTATACACATGGATATGTATGTATGGGTAAATATGTTTATGTGTGTACGCACATGTAGTCTTGTCGCATATTATATATATAAATATTGCTTTTCGTGCTGATATACACATTGGTATTCACACTCATTTGCATTTCTAGTAGTTGTATAGTCCCTGGAATATAGTACCCTCCTCTACATATTATTCAACCCTTCCCTAAATGTTACTGAGCTACAAAGGACAAAAGGTAGGGTTCGATACCAACCGACAGCTTCGGTTCACCCAGCTTTTAATTGGTACCGGATTTTTTTCTGGGAAAGTAAAGCGGCACGGGCGTAATACCGACCACGTTACCCCAAAAATCAAATGCCGAAGGTCTGTAAAAATGTATGGTCACTAACACCACATTCCCTATACGCCACTTGGCGTGACGGAGATACTTTACTTTTGTTTTATTTTTACTTCCCATATGTTATACCTCCGTCCACCCCGGTTGCCAACCTTTGTGATTTTAGCCCAGTTGACCAAGGTAGTTGAACAAGCTTTGGACTATGACCACAGTAAAGTGATTCCCCATTTTTGTGTGTTGAGAATATGGTTGCAGCTGAAGGCTTACTGTGTCGAAATGTCGCTCTACTTTTGCTTTGTTCTTTACCTACGTAAAGATGCAACCATGTCCCTTCTTTCCTTTTCTTTTTTTTCACTGTCATTCTTATCATCAGCTGTACAGCAGCTTCACATCGTTATGCATGCACCCATCTATTGTAAATAATCTCGCGCCCAATTTTAGACTTAGGACCTTCTTGTTGGTTGGATTTTTAACTCCCCTCTGATGTGGCACATGATGTTTGGTTTTTAAAGGGGGTTATGGGCATGCTTACCTATCTACTTGTCCCATATTTCTCTTCATTGTGCATCTATGGATTTCTTGATCACAGTTTTGACTTTTGATCTGCACAGTTCTCTCTATTTTTCTTTGTTGCTATTTTGTCTTTTTTCGGACCTGCCATTTAGTTGTCGGTTATATCTGTATGTGCTAGGCCCCATATGAGTATTATTTGGACGCTACATTCTCTTGACCTCACGACTGTGACAGCGTGTATAGTTTAATCTTCCACTATAAATATGGTCTTTTATTCGCGTTTCTCCTCAGCGCCTGCGCCGCTGAAAGTGTTTTATTGTAACTTTTCAATGCGGTTCCTGTGCCTCAATGTCTGCTGCGAAAATGGACGTTTCCTCTTTTGTGTTGAAGTTTCGTTTCACTTTCCGGTTGGGTATCACCACAGCTACTCACAACTGTCCCTCTATGCTATTGGAACCACCTGTGCAGACAGTAATGCTTGCTTCTGTCAGTCTTATGAAATGCAGGAGTCACTATAACTCTGTGCTTAGTGAACTGAACTACGAGGGTCGGGTTCGATCCTGATCCACGGCTTCCGGGTTCACCCAGCCTTAATAGGTACTGGAAACGGAACGGACGTAATACCGACCGCATTACCCCAAAAATCATGTGTCGAAGGTCTGCAAAATTGATGGCCACTAACACCATTTTCCCTATACGCCACTTAGCGGGACGGGACTCTTTACACCTCTAACAAAATGCATTTTAACACATGTTTTTAGTGTTAGCTTGTCCGGTATTTTTATGACATGGTTTCGGCCAAGAGTGCCTCACTTTCTGATGCAGCAAGTTTTCAGGGCAGCATGACTGCACCGGATTGTTTCCATGCTATCTATTTTAGTTTTCCACTCAGTTGGCTGCATCTTTACTGCTTAAAGGAGTCTATTCCAGTCTGGGTAATTGTTATTGAATGACCTGCTGGCAGTGTTATTATTGCCTGTGACCACTTTTGTCCAGTAGGTGAGCCTGGGCTCATTTTTGTCCAAGCTCCAGACATGTTATCCATAGTCACATCGGCCTTTCCATTAGAGCTACCCTTTGTCCAATGTAAAGCTTGGTTTTGGATTTTTGTTTTTTCTGGCTTTATTGGCTTTACCAGCTGAGTTACTACGCTGGCCTAGTGTATTTTTGTTCGAGCATGAAGGCTTTTTATTCAGTGATTCTTTTTGTCAGAAACTCCCATCTGTTTCCTCGTATCCCGGGATATTGTTAAGCCCTCTCAAACTGTCGGTTCATTTCTTCAGTATCAAGTCTGTCTTTGATCTCGTGTCCTGTACAGTAGACATGACTGCTGGGACTTGTTTACTTGTTAATCTTGATATCAATCATTTTATTGTTGACGACTTCATCCCTGCTGAATGCATTCTTAATGTTTTGTTAATGTTTAATTGTAATTCACATACACTATACTCATACTCAAGGAATACTCAATTCCCGGTGCATTTGTATCTGAAATGTTTTTAATGTTTACATTATTGTTTTGTTTATGAAATTAAAATTTGATAATAAAATGAAATTATAAAAATCAATTATCGGGACTAATCGTCTGTAACATAAATATTGTCTGTTCCAAATTGTTATTACATATGCAGCTGTGGTTTACTTATTCTATTCACTCTCTTGATGACAGGAACCATTGATTTTGTCCATGGAGGCAGTAAACTATCGCTTATATCGGTTGATGTTAATGAGAGTAACAGGCAGTCCCGACGGCAATACTGTTTATATAATTCCATACAACATCACAGACGACCCCAGCCGATACAGGTATGTTGTTTGGTTTATATGCACATGTTTACATTTCTATTGACGCACCTGTGTGTTATGATGATATTGTCTGAATTTCTTGATTTAAAAAAAAATATTCTCCTCGTAGTGTGTGTGAACGTTAATGTGTAAGTGGAAGTCTCTCTGCTTGTGTAGAGAATTACTCAACTTTTGGGTGTGAAGGCTTCACTGTTTGTGTGGGACCTCAATGCTTTTATGGCGTCGGCCTATGTGTATATATGTATGTGAGAATATCACTGTGTGGGTGTGCACATATACAGGTTTGTGTTTGTACGTTAATATCTGTTTTCAGAGTAAGGGGATATAATGACGCAGAAATTGTATGAAACATCTTTAGGAAAACGAGACTTAGGAAAATAACAAAACGTTTCGACAATATGGTCTCCATGTAGTTATCTAAATTAATTGAAGTTTTATCTGTTTTCGACTAACCATGTTTTACATTGATAATATAGTGTGGGAACAGGGACTATGTTAAAATGTGCTTTATTCGTGCTGACTCCATCCACGTCATTATTACATAATTGACGACAGTTAATCGGTTATTGAATTGTCTTTAAAAGACATACTCAATTACTTCTGCTTCAATCTGTCTCAACTTCGCAATAATTGTGATTCAGAAGTAACACTTTAATATGGTCAGTGTAAAACAAAACGAACAAGGAAAAGAACAATTGTAGGATATTTAAAAAGCGAATCAAATGATTATCTACGGTGGAGGCGGTTCTTGGTGGTTTAGTGTTAAGACGTCAGTCTCTGGAGACAAACGTTTTGTGGTTATATCCTGTCAGAGAGGATTACAGCTTTTCCTTTCGAATTCGTGGCCTTACTCTTTCTCGGTATCAAGTGTCTGATATATGACAGCCCTCACGGACAACGGATAATAAACATGAAGTCCCATGTGCACTCTGGGCACGTTCAAGAATAATTGGCAATTACAAATCAAAATGACTTAGCTAAATATGGCTGCTGCTCAAACAAAATTGTTAAACAATCACAAAATCAACCGAATCCGCTGGCGGATGTGCCGGAGCGAAAAGCATACATATATCTCGTGGTAAAATATCGACGAGGCGCATCTAGCCAACCTAGTGGCGATAACTGGAAAGATGTTTATTGCCAGGGACTTTTTCGTTTGTAATTTATAATTTGATGACGTCATAGATGGAGTCAAAAATGTGGATTGGAAAAAGGCGTGGGATGGAAGTTTGGATGTGAAAGCTCTAATGTCTACACCACTTGGTACTGCACTCTCCATACGACTTCTCAAACTTTATGATACTCTCTCCCCTTTTCCACAAGTAAACCTAACTTCTCAAAAATAGAAAGAATGATGTGATGATAACTTTTAAAATAATAATAGTGTTATATCAATGTTTGGATAAAATAAGTGGTGATAACTTTTAAAATAATAATAGTGTTATATCAATGTTTGGATAAAATAATTGGTGATTTTTTTAAAGCATTTTTTGTCAACAGTTAAGTCCCTAGATCTAACTCTCAAAAACTCACTTACAGAACAAGTGACGTCAATAAGTAATCTCTCAGGAAGTCCCAATAAAACCCACATTTGTAGCATAAGCTGTGTCATTGCAACTATAACCATAGCAACCATCCACCATTATTGAAATAAACACAGAATATTCTCATATCAGCCTCTGACTTTATCACCCAAACACAGATTAGAGGACTTCAGTGAAGCCGATCTTGCAAAAATCAAACCTGAAGATTGTAAAAGTTACGAAAACTGCCTATCTGTTTTCCACAAAACTTCACGAGGAGCATATATTGGGGAATGGACAGACTGTAGACGTACTGTTAATAAGGTATGTCTTTGTAGTAGATCCACTTTTACGGAAAATATTAATGCATATTGATTCACATTTTATGAATTGTATCAGGCAATCTGAAGAGATGCAGGTGTGTGTGTGTGTGTGTGTGTGTGTGTGTGTGTGTGTGTGTGTGTGTGTGTGTGTGTGTGTGTGTGTGTGTGTATATATGCCTTTTGGTCTCTTTTCATCCTTAAGTTCGCCATACAATATTTGTTTTTGGGAATACGATTGTTTGCCATTCTTATTACATGACCCAGCCACCTTAGTCTACGAATCCTAAGTGTTGTCATGATGGATGTAAGTTGGGCTCGTTGTAAGACATTAGAGGTGGTCACTTTCTCATGCGACCTGTCTGTGTATAAAAGGGCAAGATAGGTAAATAGCAAACGTTGATCGCCTGAGTTTTAAATCATTGCCCCATATAAAAAAATGTGAAGATTTTTTCACGAGGTTGAAGAGAAAGCGATTTGATGTGATAAAAACAGAAACCACAAGTAAATCTCTCTAATTTCTGTTTTTTTCAGTATTGATTAAACTTGATCATATTTTTTTCTATTTGATCTTCTTATGTGATCTGTCGTGGGAATAAAAAAAATGCTCACAAATGGATATCATGGGAAATAATACTGCGTTTAAAATATGACAGCAGGCTAAATATAAAGATCTAAACTTAATCTAAATATAATCTGATTAGTCCAAGGAAACAGCATTCTGAATATAAAAATAGTCAAAACAGAATCTTGGAGAAAATATGGTGAAGAACTCTCAGAAAATGTGTGAAAACACACAGAGAATACCTTAAAGGTATAAAACAATGAGAGAGAGAGAGAGAGAGAGAGAGAGAGAGAGAGAGAGAGAGAGAGAGAGAGAAAGAGAGAGAGAAACTGTAATCCAAACATAATTATCAACCACAGAAATGGAGAACCAATCACAAACACCAACGAGATCCTGCCACCCTGCAGCTGCTGTTGACGTAGAGACTTTTAATGAGGTTGGTTAGATGAAACAGACGAAACTAATACTTCCTAGAAATTCTTGGTCAAGAAAGTATACAAGAAGACTCGAATTAAAAGTAGGCACAGATGATTTAGAAACAAATATTTCTTTGCTTTTTTTTAATTGGAAGAAGAAAGAGCTTTGAGTTGGAGCAAAAAGAACAATCTGGTATTAATTATTCAGTATCAGGTGGGTCGAGCAGAAGATGTCATCACACAGGACTGTGAGCTTTACATTATCAATACTGGCGAGGATGGATACTGGTGCCTACATCATTCAGATGCACATTCTTGTATATTGTCACACTCGACAGGAAATGTAGGGAACCCAATCCAGACGTGGCCGATACGGAAGTCAACGCCCTCGCCTGGGACAACAGCGACGAATTTGTATACAGAAGGATCCGTAATAAAAAACCAAAGGAGCAAACGAGCATTTACAGCACGCTTTGCAGGCAGAACACTCAAAGAGGACATCGGTGTGTTTTTTTTAGAGAAATTTACCAAATTACCCTCAAAACAAGTTCCGAAGGTCTGTAAAATGTATGATCATTAACACCATATTCCCTACACGCCACTTGAAGTGACGGGGGTACTTTCCTTTTTTTTTTTTACTATGTACAATGATAATGGAAAAGCATGTATAAAATTAAGATATTGTGGTGCATATATTTCAGACACACCTTGAGTACCCCATTCTCATTGATTGTGATAGGATCATGTTGAACGCCCAGAAGCAATCGTTCGAGGCTGAAACAGTCATCAGTTATGAATTGAAATGCAGGGGAGACAAGTAGGACTTTAATATCCTATAGAAACTCAAATGGACAGCAGCAGCCACACACACACACACACAAACACACACGCACGTACGCACGCACGCACGCACGCACGTACGCACGCACACACACACACACAACAGCCAAAATAACCATTAACAACATTCAGAAACACGAATTATGCATATAGTATATTTAATTATTTAACATAATATCGTAAATCATGGATCATCATCATCATCATTGAGTGCCGTCTCCGCAGCGAAGGTTGGCTACCATGGAGCGCCATTTTGCTCTATCTCTTGCTTTGATGGTGCAGGTTGTCATCGGTTGATTTGTCCATCTTTTGATGTTACTCGTCCATGTTAATCTTGGTCTGCCTCTGCCACTTTTACCTTGTATTTTCCCCTCCAGGATCACTTTCAGTAGGCTGTTGTGTCTTTTAACATGACCTAAGAATCGCATTTGTCTTGTTCTAATTGTGTTCAGAAGTTCTCTTTTCATTTTTAGTTGTTTTAAGACTTTGTCGTTTGTTTTCTTTTCCTTCCATCCAATTCTACCTATTCTTCTATATATCCACATTTCAAAGGCTTCAATTCTCTGTTCTGTTTTCTTGTCTAATGTCCATGTTTCAGCACCATATAGGAATATTGAGAAGATGTAATATTTTGCTATTCTTAGTTTTAGCTCTGGTGTTATTTGTTTTGATGTTAGTATGTCCTTCATGACATTAAAATTACTTTTTGCCATTCCTATTCTTTTGTTTATTTCAGTTGTACATTTTCCATCACTGGTTATAGTATGTCCAAGGTAGTTATAGTTCTGAACTGTCTCAAGGTCTATGGTCTATTCCTTCAATTTTGATATCCACTTGTGGGTTTTGAGTATTTTCTTTGTTTATGATCATAGTTTTAGTCTTTTTGATATTCATATCTAGTCCATATTTCTTGCTTGTCGTGTTTATTTCATTAAGTAATTGTTGTAGGTCTTTAGGATTTTCTGCTAGTAGTACAGTATCGTCAGCATATCTTAGGTTATTGATTATCTTTCCATTAATTTGTAGGCCTGGCATCTCTAGGCCTGGATGTTTTTAAAGATTTGCTCAGTGTATAGATTGAACAAGCTTGGTGATAGGATGCATCCTTGTCTTACTCCTCTTTTTATATCAATGGGTGTAGAGAACTCGTTGTTATATTTTATTATTGCTGTTTGCTCCCAGTATAGATTGCATATTAATCGTATATCCATGTCATCTAGATGTATCTCTTTTAGGCATTCTACAAGTTGTTTGTGGTGTACTCTATCAAAAGCTTTGGTGTAGTCTATGAAGCAGGCATATATTGGTTTGTTTACTTCTGTGTATTTTTCGATTAATGTTCTCATGCAGAATATGGCTTCTTTTGTCCCGCTATTTTTCCTAAATCCAAATTGCTGCTCATCTAATTCAGTATTGATTTTATTCTGAATCCTTCCCTGTATAACTTTTAGCAAGATTTTTGTAACATGGCTCATTAGGCTTATTGTTCTAAAGTCACTGCATTCAACTGCACCATTCTTTTTAGGCAATGCAATGAAAGTTGATGTTTTTAGTTCATTTGGTATGTATCCTGTGTGGTATATGTCGTTGCATATGTCTGTAATCACTTCAATGCCAAAATCTTCAAGTGCCTGTATCATCTCTATCTGTATGCTTTCAGGTCCTGCTGCTTTTCCCCTTTTCATTGTTTTTATAGCTTTTTCCACCTCAGATTTTAAGATTTTATAGCCTGATGTACATTTTATAACTGGTTTCTTGTCCCTTTGATCATGAAATAGTTCTGTTATATATTCCTGCCATCTATCTATGATATCCTTATTGTTTGTTAGCATTTTTCCTTTTTTGTCTGCAATGCATCCACCTTCTGTGGCTTTTTTATTTTTATTAGTCATTCTCTTTATTTGGGTGTCCGGTTAGCGAAATCGATAGGCGGTTGGCTTACCACGGCAACAGCCGGGGTTCGTACCCTGGCGAGGACACCTGGGTTTTACTAATTCCCTAAAAATTAGTAGGAGCCGCGATAGCTCAGTGGTTAGTGAACTGGACTACTACGGACAAGGGGTAGGGTTCGATCCCAACCGACGGCTCCGGGTTCACCCAGCCTTAAATGGGTACCGGATTTTTTCTGGGAAAGTAAAAGCAGCACGGGTGTAATACCGACCACATTACCCCAACAATCATGTGCTGAAGGTCTGTAAAATATAGGGTCACTAACACCATATTTCCCTATACGCCACTCGGCGTGACGGGGGTACTTTACTTTACTTTTACTTTATTCTCTTTATTTCTGTGTGCATTCCTCTTAGGTCTTGTTTGCTTTCCATAGTTTCTATTTCTATACATTTTTGGCTGAGCCAGTCTTCTTTTGCCTTTTTGCACATTTTGCGTATTTCATTATCTATTTTATTGTATTGGGCAGTGTTCTTCGCTTGTCTCCTTTCTTCCATTTTTTCTAAGATTGTGTTAGTTATCCATTTTTGTTTTTTGTTCTTTTCTCTTTTGGGTAAGGTGTCGCAGGCTTTTTGTATGCTTTTCTTTATGCATTGCCATTTGGTTGTTACTTTTTCATCAGGATTTTCTCTTCTGTATTGTTCAATTCCTTCCTCTAGCAGCTTCTGGTATGTGTTCTTTACTTGTATTGTATAGGTATCTTTAATATCTTTTTGATTTAAAGCTGTTATGTCGAGTGGGTTTGTTGATGAATCAGATTTTTGCTTGTTTCTCTTTAGTTTGATTTTCATTTTAATCATTACAGGATTGTGATCAGAATTAATATCTGCTCCTGGGTAGGTTTTGGCTTTCTTTACGCTGTTACGGAACCTTTCTTTTATTCATGGATACATATCATATATTATATTATATTTATAATCAATCAATTCACATATAATATACTATCTCTACATTTCGTGCATCATATTATCATAGTGTGCCATGTAATTTCAAATCAATGTCTGCATACACACATACAAAACAGAAGTAGTAAGTTGTGAGCTAGTCCAACATAAAGACAGGCAGCCATTTTCATTTTTGAAAATCCATGGATTCCTTTCAGATTTCACATCTCCCAGTCTTCTCCGTTCAAACACAGCTCAAGCAAACTTGAGTGTGGACAGCAGCGCTCTCCCAACGCCTTTTTTAAAATTTCAGACAAACTTGCTTGTGTACTTCTTCCTCTTTCCTTCCTCATTTGCCTTTCAGCGTCGAGGGGAGATATAGTTTGCGGTCTTTTGCTCTTCTGTTCGCCTCTCCTGCTGTTATGTTTCCTAGTGCTTCTAATATTCCATCGACCCATCTTTTTCGTGGTCGATGTGTTTTGTTCTTTCTGCCTTGTCATGTGGCCAAACCATTTTATCTGTTGTTTCCTTATATATTCTATGGCGGGGGCTATTGCTAGTTTTTTTCTCAGTTCTTCATTTCTAATCTTATCTCTCAGACTGTTTCCTGTCATTCGTCTAACACATTTCATCACCGTAGAGGTTATTTTTCTAATTGTTCTTGCATCAAGGGTCCAGGTCTGGCATTGGTAGCACAACGTTGGGATGAAGATTATATTGTATAGTGCTCGTTTTGCCTCCAGAGTTATTTCCCTGTTGGACAATAGTGGTGATAACTGTCCGATGATTTGACAAGCTTTGTTGCATCTTGATTCTATCTTTGCTGTTTGAGAATTATCGTTTGCCATTAGACTTCCTAGGTATTTGGATTCCTCTACTTGTTTTAGTTGTCTGCCTTCTATATTTATGTTGATGTTCTTTTTATTTTGGGTGACATTCATGACTTCTGTTTTGTTGATCTTGATTTTCATGTTGCATTTTGTGCCTGAGATGTTGAGTTTGTTTAAGTGTTCTTGTAGGTCTTCTATTGTTTCATGTATTAGTGCCTGATTGTCTGCAAATAGAAGCTCGTTGATCTCCTCTGTCTCTGATGGGTTGGCTAGCTTGCATATATAGTCCTTGTATGTAATAAACAGTAGGGGGGATAGCACGCACCCCTGTCTTGCACCTGATCTGACTTCGAAGTAGTTTGTGTAGCCTGTTGCTGTTCTGACCCTGCAGCTGCTGTTGACGTAGAGACTTTTAATAAGGTTGGTTAGATGTTGACTTACTCCGTATGTTGTTAGTATCTCCCACAGTTGTTCTCTGTTTACTCTGTCGAATGCTTTTTTCCTGGTCAATGAAGGCTATGTATAAGTTTTGATTGTGTTCTGTCGTTTTTTCTGCAAGCTGTTTTAATATGAATAGTGCGTCGGTGCATCCTCTGTTTTTTCGGAACCCCATTTGAGAATCGCTTAACTGTAGTTCTATTATTGGTCTCAGCCTTTTTTCCAAGATTTAGGCGTATAGCTTTCCTACATGGTTGAGAAGAGATATACTTCTATATTGATTACAGTCTCTTTTGCTACCTTTCTTTTTCCATATTGGTATGATGCTTGCCTGTTGCCAGTCTTCTGGGTCTTGTTGTTGGTGCCATGCTGCATTAAATATTCTGTGCAGCCATTGAATTCCTGTTTCTCCTGCTACTGCTATTATTTCTTTTGGTATGTTATCTATCTCCGGTACTTTAATTCTTAGTGCATATTTGATTACTTCTTCGATTTCCTCTTTCATGATGTTGGGTTTAGTATTTGTGAGTTCTAGCGTGGTTTTTGTTGTCTTATTGGTATTTGGTATGTTTAACAGGTCTTCAAAACACACTTTCTATCTCTGTTGCATACAGTGGTTATTTGATATTGGCTGTCCGTCTTTGTCATTTATCAGCTAAGTAGGATCATGGTTTTCTTTTCTCGCTCTTGTGGCTATTACTACTTTGTAGAAATCTCTTGTGGCTGTCTTGAAGTCCCTGCTCATGTTGTGTCCGAATTCTGTCCAATTCTTTTGCTTAGCTTCTTTGATAAAAATGTTAACTCTTTTTCTAACTAAGGCATATTTTTCTTGATTCTTGTTCTCCCTCCAATTTTTAAACAGTTTCTTCTTTTCTTTAATTGCTTCTCTGACTGTTTCGTTCCACCACGGGGTGATCTTTTTTCCCTTCTCTTGTTCTTAGCTTCGTTCCACAAACTGTTCTACAGATGTTGGTTACTGTTTCCTTAAATTGTTTCCACTCTTCTTCTACTGTGCATACATCGTTATGGAGTTTCTTGAATTCCTCTGTTAGTTTTTCTTCTAGGGTTTTCCTTGCTTCTTGATCTTTTAATTGTTTTATTTTTATTGTCTGTTCTTTTCGCTTCTTTTATTTGTTTTCGTATATTCTCTTTATTTTTGGCTGTCTTAGTGTGATCATAACCATCTTGTGATCCGTGTCGTCTGTAATATTTGGGATGGCTCTACTGTCTGTCATTCCTTCTATAAGTTCGACTTCTTTATTTTTTTATCCCGCATATATTTATCATTGCTACTTTCTATCTATCTTTCGTTCGCCTGAAGTATTGTCTATATCTGCAATGTCGTTTCCTGTATAAATTTTACTGTCTTTTGTAATTCTTGCAGTGGCCCATATAGTTTTGTCTGTAGTGTTGTATCTATGGGCCAATGGATTTTCCTCAGTCTACTATATTCTGTGCAATCTTGAAGTATGTGTTCAGCATTCTGGGGTGCCTGTCCACATGTACAAGTAGTTGATGAGCCGATCTTGAATTTTGTATACATGTGACTATGGATTCGATTGTATCCGTTGCTACTTTAATCTCCATCTTCTGTGTCTTTCTCGGAGCATAATACATTTATCCCTTACCGACCTGCTGAGTCAGTCGTAAGTTTATGGCTTAACGTAAGAAAAACACATGTTGCGGGTTTAGCCCGACTGATGTTTTCCCTCACGTGTTTGATCGCTAAAGTATCACATGCGATCTTTTACGATCTAAATATAAAACTTTAGCTGATTACATTTTAAAAAAGTACTTATTATTTCTTATCCTTCTCCTTGGTAGAAAACTTTACACAACTTTTCGGAAATTATATCCTGTTGGAAACACTATATCCAATCACTTTAATCACACAAACTACGCTCCGAAAATAAAACAACCGCCATCTTGCTTGTGTACAACATTGGTAAATCATAACGATGCAGCAAGATGATTAGAAATTCGAAGCTGCTGTAAAGCTGATGATAAGAATAACAATGTTTAAAAGATAGAAAAAAAGTGGTATGGTAACAGCTGTACGTAGGTGAGAAATACAACAAAAGTAGAACGATGGTTCGGCCAATTAGGCCTTCAGCTGGAGCAATAAACAACAACACAAACATATATAAGGATATACACATAAATCTAACTACATGGCGATAATATGCTACATTATTAAAAAAAAAAACAGGGGAGGGGGAGTCACTTCCCTGTGGTCTGGAGCTTGGTCGGGCGTCGACAGAACTGTAACCCATAGGCTGACGAACTGGTGTGAAATACAGTCAAGAAGTATAAGCATTAAGATGCACCAAGATGCGTAGAAATGCAAAGTTGATGCAGAGCTGATGATAACGGCAATTTAAAAAAACAAAAAGAGGAAGAAAAAAGTGGTATGGTGACAGCGTGACATGGTAATGGACAAAACAAAAGTCGACGTTTCGGCCAAGTAGGCCTTCTGCTTGAACAACAAACAACAACATATATATATATATATATATATATATATATATATATATATATATGTATATATATATATATATATATATATATATATATTTATATATATAGGGAGCCGCGATAACTCAGTGGTTAGTGATCTGGACTACAGATGACAAGGTGTAGGGTTCGATCCCAACCGATGGCTTCCGGGTTCACCCAGCCTTAGATGGGCATCGGATTTTTTTCTGGGAAAGTAAAGCAGCATGGGCGTAATACCGACTACATTACCCCAAAAATAGGGTACCGAAGGTCTGTAAAATATAAGGTCACTAACACCATATTTCCCTATACGCCACTTGGCGTGACGGGGGTACTTTACTCTTTACTATATATATACATATAAAGGATATGTAAACAAATATAACTACATGACGACAATATGCTAATTACTCAAGAAAGAACATTTTAAAAAGTTCACTTCTCTGTGTTCCAGAGCGAGGGGAGGGGAGGGGGGGGTGGATCGAAACAGACTGGACTACACGGTAGTAGTTACGGTCTGAGGGAAGATATCGTATAACAGAAGTTGGTTTTAATTATGAGACAGGGCGCGAGGATATCAGAGGTAATAAACGTGATGACAAGCTTGCCAATGTTGCTGAAGGGCAGTAGAATGTGTTGTCTTTTCTATTGCCGTCAGCGACGGTGGCATAGTTGCACCGGCACTAAAGGTGACTCTATAAATGCAATCATAAACAAAGTGAACGAATATCAAGTACTGACAAGACGGGTAGGGGGAAGACTTGTCAATCAACACAACACCGGTGTCGTAAGTCGCTACATGTTGCGGAATATACTTCGGAGGAGGTATGAACACTTATTGACTTTTCCTATCTGCAATGAGGATGACATGTCGATTAAACTAAACTAAACTAAACTAAACTAAACTAAACTAAACTAAACTAAACTAAACTAAACTAAAATAAAATAAACTAAACTAAACTAAACTAAATTAACCAAAAATGAACTAATCTAAATAATTGACTAGATAAATAAATACGAATAATTATTTATCATCTCATACAATCTACTGAACATTCAAGTCAGTATCACATTCAATATTGTCAACACAATTTGCTGGACATATGATCATAGCAGAATCTCCAAAATCATCCCGTACATTCTGCTGAACATATGACCTTTGTATCATCTGCAATGTTATCAACACAATCTTAAATAACAACATCCACTAATTTGATCAATTCTCTGACAGGTATCCTGTGCAAGGTGTTCCAAGCGATTACGTTCCTCCCTGTCCGGTCAAGAAGTCAGAAAAATGAGAGAGTCCAGTGATCTGGTGGAGATTAGTTTTACTTCTTTTTGTCTGTGAACTTTTACGTCTTTTAATGATAATTAAAACATATTACTATTATTATTCAGAAATGTTAACTAATGAAATATATTTTCTTTATTTAAATTACAAATGAGTTATTTTTTTGTCGAAAAAGAGTGTTAACTGAAACACAATAAAATTCTACATTTTGAAATTCCTGCACGATTGATGACTTAATATTTCTATTTTATCTGTTGTTTCTTAATATATACCATGTTTAAGCATGACTTCAGTGTAAACTAATAGAACATAAAGTGAATGGATAATGGTGTGAAGAAAATATACGACCTGACAATAAATAGGAATCAAAGAATTGCACAACTAATGGCACAATTTATCATAATAACATTCTATTCTTGGTTTTTGATATCCTTCTATTTAGGCCTTCTGTTCGTTGTTTCCATTCCTTTATGGACAAGGCATTCATCTATTAAAGAATAAAAACTGAATAATATAAATTAATTTTTGACTCAGAAATTATTACCTTCCCGGTCTTTGCTGGATATGTTTTTGCTTTTTAATGATGGCACAACATGTGGATTGTCACAGAATGTGGGTTGGCACAACATGTGGGTTGTTACATTTGGGTTGTGATGGCTGTGTGATAGGAGAGCTATGTCATCAGCAAAGTCTAAATCATCAAGTTGTTTGGTCAGTGACCACTGGATTCCATTTCTGTTGTTTTGAGTTATTTTCATAATCCAATATATGGCCAGTAGAAAGAGAAATGGGGACAGAAGGCATCCCGCCTTACTCCTGTTCTTATTTCAAATGCTTCTGTAAACTGTCCTTCATGCACCACACTACATTTCGTTCCTTCATACATTGTTTTTATCAGGTTAATAAACTTTATGGGGATTCCGTAATGACTCAGCAACTTCCAAAGCAGTCTTCTGTCTAAACTATCAAATGCCTTTTCGTAATCTATGTATCCAATATAAAGTGGGGATTTTAGTTCTAAACTTTGTTCAACTATTGTATGTAGAGTAGTTATTTGATCAGCACATGATCTGTTCTTCCTAAAACCTGCTTGTTCATCTCTCAAATATTTCTCTATAGCCTCTTTTAGTCTCTCCAGAATGATTCTGCTTAACATTTTTCCTGGCACTGATAGTAGCATAATTCCCCTATAATTTGTGCACTCCTGTAAACTTCCTTTCTTTGGTAGTTTGATCATATAACCTTCTTTCCAGTCTTTAGGTATTTCTTCCCTCTCCCAAATTTTATCTAATAGATTATGTAACATCTTGGTAGAGGTGTTAATATCTACTATGATGGCTTCCGAAGGAATTTCATCTGGTCATGTGGCTTTTCCATTTTTCAATAGTTTGATGGCTTTCATTATTTCTTCTATGCTTGGCTTTCCACAGTTAACATGTAACTCTTCTTCTGCTGGTAGTATATCTGGAGGATTATTTGAACTGGGTCTATTCAAAAGTTTTTTCTAAGTGCTCTTTCATCTCTCCATTTGTTCCCTTATATTACTAAGCAGATTTCCTTTCTTATCTTTAATAAATGCATTGATCTGTTTGTATTTTCCACTTAATTCTTTATGCAGATGTACAGTTCTTTCATATTCCCTTTGTTTGCTGCTTCTTCTGCCTCTTTAGCTAGTTCATCTATATATTTCCTCTTATCCCTTTTAAAGCATGTGCTCACTTCTTTGTTCACCTCTGTGTAAGCTTCATTACTTCTCGTTTTGCTTTTATTTATGTCTGCTTTCTTGTTCTTTCTTTCTTTAATTTTATCCAGGTTCTCTGCTGTCATCGTTGCCTTATTCTGGCGTTCTCTTTTCCCCAGTGTTTCTTCGCATGTCTCTTTCCATATATTTTTTACCTGTTTCCAATGATCTTCTATATTTATTGTATTTTCTAGTTGTTGGAGGACTTGGTATTTGTTTGATATTGTGACTGCGAATTTATCTTTAATTCCTTGTTCTTTAAGGAACCCTACATTGAAATACTTTCTACCCTTATTCGTTGTAGTATACATTTTTTGTTTAATTTTAAGTTTAGCTATCAGAAGATGATGATCAGAAGCTATATCTGCCCCTCTACATACTTTTACATCCTATAAGGATGACTTAAACTTATTATTAATACATATGTGATCAATTTGATTTTCCGTTCTATGATCTGGTGACACCCATGTAGCTTTGTGTATTCTTTTGTGTTGGAATATTGTTCCTCCTAGGCTCACTTGATTAAGGGCGCAGAAATTCACAAATATCTCTCCATTCTTGTTTATATCTCCAAGTACACGTTTCCCATAATCTCTTCGAAACCTCCGACTTTAGCATTTAAGTCTCCCATCAAGATTATAATATCCTTGGCTCGTCTTGCATCCATCTGACATTGTAGCTGTTTATAGAAATCATCTTTAACTAAATCATCTTTATCGTTGGTGATTTTTGATCACATGATTTTTGGGGTGATGTGGTCGGTATTACGCCCGTGCCGCTTTACTTTCCCAGGAAATAAATCCGGTATTCATGAAAGGCTGGGTGAACCCGGAAGCCGTCGGTTGGGATCGAACCCTACCTCTTGTCCTTTGTAGTCCAATTCACTAACCATTGAGCTATCGCGGCTCCCATGTAGTTATTTTGTGCCGGTCATATATCATAAGCTTTAGAGTTTAGTGCAGCAGGAGGTCGATGCCTGGGAGTCATGACCCAGACTCCACTTGCTCGACCGGTCAAAGCTTCTGATGATCAAATTTTCTCCTGCTGCGAAGCTCTGTATAAAGAGTTTAGTATTACAGTTACTGCATTTAGGTGAGACATAAGTCACTGTCTACGTTCTACTCCAAGAGGCATCATCTTGTGAGATATAAGCTATTGTCGACGTTCTATTGCAAGATGTGACATCAATGTGAGATATAAGTTATTGTCTACTTTCTACTGCAAGATGTGACATCAATGTGAGCCATAAGTTACTGTCTACGTTCTACTGCAAGATGTGACATCAATGTGAGATATAAGTTATTGTCTACGTTCTACTGCAAGATGTGACATCAATGTGAGCCATAGTTACTGTCTACGTTCTACTGCAAGATGTGACATCAATGTGAGCCATAAGTTACTGTCTACATTCTACTGCAAGATGTGACATCAATGTGAGCCATAAGTTATTGTCTACGTTATACTCCAAGATGTGACATCAACGTGAGCCATAAGTTACTGTCTACGTTCTACTATAAGATGTGACATCAATGTGAGCCATAAGTTTCTGTCTACGCTCTACTGCAAGATGTGACATCAATGTGAGCCATAAGTTACTGTCTAAGTTCTACTGTAAGATGTGACATCAATGTGAGCCTTAAGTTACTGTCTACGTTCTACCCGAAGATGTGCCATCAATGTAAGACAGAGGTTGCTGTCTACGCTCTACTCCAAAATGTTACATCGATGTAAGACAGAGGTTACTGTCTACGCTCTACTTCAAGATGTCACATCAATGTAAGACAGGAGGTTACTGTCTACGCTCTACTCCAAAATGTCACATCAAAGTAAGACAGAGGTTGCTGTCTACGCTCTACTCCAAAATGTCACATCAATGTAAGACAGAGGTTACTGTCTACGCTCTACTCCAAGATGTCACATCAATGTAAGACAGGAGGTTACTGTCTACGCTCTACTCCAAAATGTCACATCAATGTAAGATAGAGGTTACTGTCTACGCTCTACTCCAAAATGTCACATCAATGTAAGATAGAGGTTACTGTCTACGCTCTACTCCAAAATGTCACATCAATGTAAGATAGAGGTTACTGTCTACGCTCTACTCCAAAATGTCACATCAATGTAAGATAGAGGTTACTGTCTACGCTCTACTCCAAAATGTCACATCAATGTAAGATAGAGGTTACTGTCTACGCTCTACTCCAAGATGTCAAATCATTTAAGACAGAGGTTACTGTCTACGCTCTACTCCAAAATGTCACATCAATGTAAGATAGAGGTTACTGTCTACGCTCTACTCCAAGATGTCACATTAATGTAAGACAGGAGGTTACTGTCTACGCTCTACTCCAAGATGTCAAATCATTTAAGACAGAGGTTACTGTCTACGCTCTACTCCAAGATGTCACATCAATGTAAGACAGAGGTTACTGTCTACGCTCTACTCCAAGATGTCACATTAATGTAAGGCAGGAGGTTACTGTCTACGCTCTACTCCAAGATGTCACATCAGTGTAAGACAGAGGTTACTTTCTACGCTCTACTCCAAGATGTGACATCAATGTAAGACAGAGGTTACTGTCTACGCTCTACTGTAAGATGTCACATCAGTGTAAGACAGAGGTTACTTTCTACGCTCTACTCCAAGATGTGACATCAATGTAAGATATGAAACAATGGGTACTTAGGGGGTGATAGAAGACGGAGAGGGGATAGGTGAAGGTCAGATGAGACGAGATCGGGAGACAATTCATGATCCACGAGAAATAGAAAGAGTGCGTGTTCGAGACAAAGGTTTTTCGAAAGCGAGACAAAAGTCAGAGGAGAAAAGGTTGTACGAGTGAACGGTCATTCGACAAACAGCGGGTCCTAGTACGGACGCATTGTCATGGACAATACGGTACCGTTAGCGGGAAGGTTAGCTTCTATGTTAAGATGTGGAAATGTTTTCTAAATGGACAGTAAGTGATAAGGCTTGTGAGATTAAGTATAGTAAGGTCTCAGGAAATAATTACTTGTGTTCAACTAGGTGGTAATGATATTAAAATGTGATACTAAGTGATTACATAACCTAGCTAGAGTCCAGTGTCATGGATATAACTAGGTATGATTGACAGAAAGAGTTGTGATACTCCAGTCAATTAGCAATGTAGTGTAGCTACAATTTGTAGTACATGAGTTTTGTCAGACTAGGCTAGAGTGGCCGTTAATAGACGATAATGTGAATCTATCATGTACCTAGATGTGCAAGAGATTTAGGGAACAGACAGTTCCTGGCATGTATAGACGGTTGTGAACCGCATAGAGATATTAAGCAGAACCATTTGTGTACAAGATATGTACAAGAGACAGTAGAGAATGTATATATACCTATATTATAGCTTCGACCATGTGTAGACGATGGTAGCAGCATAGAGACAATAATGAGAACCATTTATGTACAAGATTTGTGCAAGAGACATTAGGGAATAAACTGTTCCTACCATATATAGACGGTTGTTAGTCGCCTAGTGACATTAATCAGAACCATGTGTGTACACGAGTGTGCAAGAGATCTTAAGGACAGCATAGCGTCGACCGTGTGTAGGGTTGATAGCGTTGTAAGATCCAGAGTGTCATATATCATGCCTTAATGTTACAGATGTCTTGTTGAGGCCACGCATGTGGTCCGGTTGTAAATAAATTCAATTGTGTTTCTGTTCAAGAGAGTTGATTTCATCATTTGTCTTGGCACTATATTACCTTTCGCGAAGAACGGGCCAACGGGGTTGCAGGTAACAGCAGCACAACGTGAAGTACAGATTATGCGATCAACGAGCCATTTGGGAGGGAGTTACCTCCTACCGGAGAACACCAGGGCGAGCTCAGAATAACCTGAGTGGTCCTGGGCTGTCGATCATCATCATCATATTGCAGCAGCTCCGGGTGGTTTCAGAAAGACCACCTGGTGCCACCCAAGAAGGTGCTGGGGGTTTCAGTGTGACCGCCAGTACCAGTTGTAATCATCATCATCTTGCAGTCGTGCCGAGTGGGTTCAGAGTGCCCACCTGGTGCGAACCAGTACATGGCTGGGTGGTGTCAGTGTCGCCGCCCAGCAGCGAGGAGATCATCGATAAGGTGGAGGTAACCTTAAGCGAGGTCACATCATCAGAGTCATCAGTTTAGAAGAACATTGTTTCAGACAGAGGTTACTGTCTACGCTCTACTCCAAGATGTGACATCAATGTAAGACAGGAGGTTACTGTCTACGCTTTACTCCAAGATGTGACATCAATGTGGGACATAAGTTACTGTCTATTCTCTACTCCAAGATGTGACATCAATGTAAGACAGGAGGTTACTGTCTACGCTTTACTCCAAGATGTGACATCAATGTGGGACATAAGTTACTGTCTACGCTCTACTCCAAGATGTGACATCAATGTAAGACAGGAGGTTACTGTCTACGCTTTACTCCAAGATGTGACATCAATGTGGGACATAAGTTACTGTCTATTCTCTACTCCAAGATGTGACATCAATGTGGGACATAAGTTACTGTCTATTCTCTACTCCAAGATGTGACATCAATGTGGGACATAAGTTACTGTCTATTCTCTACTCCAAGATGTGACATCAATGTGGGACATAAGTTACTGTCTATTCTCTACTCCAAGATGTGACATCAATGTGGGACATAAGTTACTGTCTATTCTCTACTCCAAGATGTCACATCAATTTAAGACATGAGGTTACTGTCTACGCTCTACTCCAAGATGTCACATCAATTTAAGACATGAGGTTACTGTCTACGCTCTACTCCAAGATGTCACATCAATTTAAGACATGAGGTTACTGTCTACGCTCTACTCCAAGATGTCACATCAATTTAAGACATGAGGTTACTGTCTACGCTCTACTCCAAGATGTGACATCAATGTAAGACAGGAGGTTACTGTCTACGCTTTACTCCAAGATGTGACATCAATGTAAGACAGGAGGTTACTGTCTACGCTTTACTCCAAGATGTGACATCAATGTAAGACAGGAGGTTACTGTCTACGCTCTACTCCAAGATGTGACATCAATGTAAGACAGGAGGTTACTGTCTACGCTTTACTCCAAGATGTGACATCAATGTGGGACATAAGTTACTGTCTATTCTCTACTCCAAGATGTCACATCAATTTAAGACATGAGGTTACTGTCTACGCTCTACTCCAAGATGTCACATCAATTTAAGACAGGAGGTTACTGTCTACGCTCTACTCCAAGATGTGACATCAATGTGGGACATAAGTTACTGTCTATTCTCTACTCCAAGATGTCACATCAATTTAAGACATGAGGTTACTGTCTACGCTCTACTCCAAGATGTCACATCAATTTAAGACATGAGGTTACTGTCTACGCTCTACTCCAAGATGTCACATCAATTTAAGACATGAGGTTACTGTCTACGCTCTACTCCAAGATGTGACATCAATGTAAGACAGGAGGTTACTGTCTACGCTCTACTCCAAGATGTGACATCAATGTAAGACAGGAGGTTACTGTCTACGCTTTACTCCAAGATGTGACATCAATGTGGGACATAAGTTACTGTCTATTCTCTACTCCAAGATGTCACATCAATTTAAGACATGAGGTTACTGTCTACGCTCTACTCCAAGATGTCACATCAATTTAAGACATGAGGTTACTGTCTACGCTCTACTCCAAGATGTCACATCAATTTAAGACAGGAGGTTACTGTCTACGCTCTACTCCAAGATGTCACATCAATTTAAGACATGAGGTTACTGTCTACGCTCTACTCCAAGATGTCACATCAATTTAAGACATGAGGTTACTGTCTACGCTCTACTCCAAGATGTCACATCAATTTAAGACATGAGGTTACTGTCTACGCTCTACTCCAAGATGTCACATCAATTTAAGACATGAGGTTACTGTCTACGCTCTACTCCAAGATGTCACATCAATTTAAGACATGAGGTTACTGTCTACGTTCTAGTCCAAGATGTCACATCAATTTAAGACATGAGGTTACTGTCTACGCTCTACTCCAAGATGTCACATCAATTTAAGACATGAGGTTACTGTCTACGCTCTACTCCAAGATGTCACATCAATTTAAGACAGGAGGTTACTGTCTACGTTCTAGTCCAAGATGTCACATCAATGTAAGACAGGAGGTTACTGTTTACGCTCTACTCCAAGATGTCACATCAATGTAAGACAAGATGTTACTGTCTACGATCGACTCCAAGATGTCACATCAATGTGGGGGCATCAATTAATTAATGTCATACATCTCATGTGTCATAATATGATTATCGATTCAACAGTGTATTGCCGTGTCGCCTGAGATGTGTTATAATATTATCACTGATGTTGATCTTCAATCCTTTTCATCATTGCAAAAACGTATATGTTTATGCCGTTCTGTGACAAGAAATACATTACTGTGACCAACTTGAAGCTACGAAGATCTAGTATTATCATCAGTTAATGGAAGTGTTTAGACAACCGTTTGATGGAATGTACTTGTCAGATCAGGGCTGGAACTGGTGACATTTTTTGCTGTAGTGTATATTCAAGTGATTCTTTCTGGTCTGGGTTTTCGTTAGCGGAGACAGCGTTATCCCGTTGCATTCATCTGACCACAGATATAGTAGTTTTGGAACCTGCATGAGGAGATTCGTGCTGTAGGCGATTGATCGTTCATTGAAGTGTAACGGTAACGAACCATGGCTTTGATCTCCGTTCGACTGTAAATTTGCCACTGCTGGACTGCAGTCACATTGAATATTTCACCAAAGTGTGAGGCCTAACTTAATTTGTAAAGACAGTGATTTATGGTGCACACTCTATAAGGACGAAGTCTACACAGATTGCGAGACAATGAAGGTTGTGGCGAAAGCATCAATCGTTACAGCAACCTGGGCACTCCCATCATGAGCTGCGCATCTTTTCTTTTCAAACACGAACGACACAGTTTCTTAATCAGCAAAAATAGTTTGAACATAAAAAAGGATAAGAAATATTTTTTTTTTTAATAACCAATTTGTGTGTATATAAAAATTAGCCTATTTTTTTTACTCCCACTAGGCATGATATTTCATTATCAAATGTTACCGTCAGAACACTTAAAACTTCTAGTCCTACACATTCCAGGTACCAAAAAAAAAACATACAACTTTAGCCTTTCTGCTGTTAAAATATTTGGCGTTATGTTTTCTTGATATTTCACTGCTGCCAGCCATTTCATACTTTTACACAGGAATCAGTGGATTGTAAACTTGTAAATCAATTTCGTTTATATTGTGAAAACATGTACACAAAGGATATCATTTCAAGCTTTTCTCTGGATATTTAATTGTATTAGAGTTGAATCCCTTGAAAATAGCTAACTAAACGCGAGAGTTATTTCACTCAATATAATAATCGGGGGGGGGGGGGGCACAATGTAAAACGGACCTTTCAGCCTTAGTTCGGCAAAAAAAGGGCTTCAAGAGTAACATTGTTACGAGAATTTCGGAGTAAGAGGTTACATCACGCGGAATGGAATCACAAATAAACGGCAACAAATATAAATAAACAATGAACAATATATTGTCCGAAGCAGGCTCGAACCCTTACTGTTCGGTACAGTGCCTTGTCATAAGAAACCAAATGTTAGAGCACGCGGGCAAGTCAGCTAAAAGATAGCTAACATTGGCGATGTCTTTCACGCATTTCACTCAAGCACACACACACCCACACATGCACACACACACACAAACACACACACATACATCCACTCACGCACTCACTATCGCACTCACACAAATATACTCACATGCACACTCACGCAAACACACACACACACGTACACTCACACTTATGCACACACTCACACGAACTCACATTCACATACTCACACTCTCACAATCACGCACATACACACATTCAGAAACGGAAACTCACAAACACACACACACAAACCTTCACTTACACATTCACACAAACGCATTCACACACAACTAAACTTACACATACTCACGCACACTCATACAACTACTCACACATACATTCAAACACACTCACACCTATGCACATACACACTCACACTCGCAAACACTCCCACTCACAGTCTCACACACTCACACTCTAAAGAGAGCCTTTTTCGAAGAAATTCAACCCCTTGGAGGTTGAAGTCGCTGCCATGCGTCACCATATTATGTTGTTGTAGTTATAGTTGTTTAAAGGCATATTTGTCACAGCGCACGAACTAAAATCCATAATTGCCCAGTCGCCCGTGCCTACAGAATCATCCGAATTAATATCCCATCTCATTGAAGGATTCAAGCGGGAAAAAGGTAGTTTCAGTCCCTATAATAGTAGCCACAGTACAAGTCAAAAGACACAAGGGATAGCCGCACAGAATGTGAACGCAGTTATCAATCCTTCGCTATACCATATCATCAGTCAACGTAAGAAATCAGAATATTGAAATACGATCCGGATGAAAACCACATCTCATGGTGTGCACAGAGAACTAAACTCAGTAGCTCCTGCAGCAAGCCGGACTTGGAATATGAGGAAACTGCAACAAAGAACACTGTTCAGATAGAGTCTCAACGGTCACTGCCGCATATTAGCCATATTGACCGAAAGTCCTGCCGTATTAAAATATAAAGTATAAGAACGGATGAACGGGATGTTCTGTTGCTGGTTAGCGATGCTGCTCTCATCTTCTTTATCTTTATTCTATTGTATCTTCACCTTTCACTGACTTTTATCTGATATTTCTTGACAATAATAATCAGATCAATTCGTTTTTTAAATCCTTACAATTTATTTATTCTCTAATATCAAGCCTACCTCCTGTCATGTTTAACGTTGTCTCTGTCTTCCCATAGAAACCGCCTGCTAGTCAACCTTCCAACCACAACATTCGCTGTCAAGCCTCTGGTCTAAAAAAAAAATAAAATAAACTCAATCAACATATTATTTGTCTACTTTAGCGTGTTTTCAATTCACTAATGTTCAATTTTTCCGATCTAAATGTTCTCATCCGGTCCAATTTGACCATTGATCGTATCATCTTTATCTTGATCTTTCCAGCGTTGCTAGACGTCGCATAGGGCAAGTTGTGTTTTCGCCATTCTATTTTCGCATTTCTATTTCTGGCCATATGTTCGAACTTGAGTAGTGAGTTTATGCCTGCCAGCTGTGCTTCTCAAATGTGTTCTTTTTAGTGTCTCTTTATGTCCTTCTCTTTTATTTTTTTTTTATCCTGAGGTTTCCCATATAAGAGCCTGTTTTGGAGTTCTCCTTTTGTCTTTATGTCCAACATATGTTCATCTTGTCTTATTAATGGTAGATGAGATCGTTGGTTGCATGACTATTTCTCTTATCTCTATATTAGGACATCGAATGCACTTTCCGTCATTAAAGTGCTTATTTGTAGTAGAGCTGTAGGTTGATGAGGTTATTACGAACATATCATGGATCACAACAATGTGAGTATGACTATCATTACTGGTTCAGAGAAGAAACATAAATCTTCGATAATCAACGTTTTACCATGAGATTATAAGTATCCAGAATGAGCCGCAAGTACGTACAATTAATATATAGAAATATTGTAAGGACTTACAAATTTCATGTTTGAGATAATGTTCTATGGGGCTATCAAATACGAAAATTATAAGTATATGTGCAAGAGCGTTTAATTCATTATGCACTTGTCCTAAGTGGAACTTGGAATCCCTTCCAATTGATTGAATAACTCTAAACTTGAATCAGTTATAAGTAACTTGCAAAATTTGATTAGTTTAACTACCACATGCAAAACTGAAGGAATCAGAATAATTCTACACGTAATTGTATATCTCTCTTTTTACTTCGGCGTTCAAATCGTGTGATAAGATGAACTTAACTCTAGTCCTGTACTAATGTGAAGCGTTAAGAACAGCATCAACACACATGATGGGCTAGTTGCATGGCCAGTACTCCTACATGTGTGTGCCTCTTGATTTGTCCCACTAACCTACGATGTGACAAACACACTCCGTCTTCGGCGCGCTGGATCTTGGTTCGACCTTGGAGTTTCTCGTCTAGGCTGGTGGATGCCGGCCTGGTCTGTTGGCTGAAACCTGCCCCTGGTTGCTCTGGGTGTTCACCCATAGCCTTTCTTTCTCCCAACTGGTAGGCAACATTTATTTGTTTTCCTGGTTGCCCATTCCCGTGGATAGAACTTTTAATGCGGAAATATATACAAAGATGTAAACTGGATCATTTCTGTGACTGACATCAATTATAGATGCACAGTACAACATGAGGTCACAATTATTTCCTATAAACCTACGATTATATCTGTGAAGCCTTTATATACATGTGTCGCAAGTAAAAGACAATTAGTTGCGGGAGGAGCTCCTGCCGAGGAGCAGAGAAAAATTAAACCTTTTGTCTGAAACTGTAATGACAGTTAGTGTTTGCTTCAAGATTTGGTTTATTTGTAAATCCCACAGCTTCCTAAATAAGGAAAGTCTAAAGTAAAGGTAATGAGCTGAAAGGGAAGGGTCAATATGCAGATGAATTAATAAGCCATCATCATGTGCCATAACGGTTGGCATAGGTGATCATGTCCTTTCACAATCTTCTATCTACAGTGCATCGTATCAGTTCTGTTGTTGATTGTTTTCCATGCCATGATACTAAGCTATCCAGTATTTTCTCTCTTTGTCGTCCACGATCTCTCTTTCCTTGTATTTTGCCAGTGGTAACCAAGTATTCCAAATTTCCTCTTCTCATGATGTGCCCGAAAAATGTTGATTGTTTCTTTCTGGAATGATTAAATAAGATACCAATCAACCCAGACAGATTTTGACGAGTTCGCCCTTAAACAACACAATCATCGAAGCATTATATAAATTCGCGATTACAAGAGATGAATGTCGTGACGACAAACCCGAATGTAGCAATGAAAATAAAAGAGAAAGCGTAATCAGAAGGACATCAATCATTGAAGCTATAACGTAAATGGCATGTTCTTTAGTGACACGATGTAGGAAATTCAAATATACTCTCCTGCTATTGATTGGTCCGGTTATTCTATTTTTAACCAATGCCCGCTCTTTTTTATGTGCTAATAGTTAATATTAAAGCCACGCATAACCACGGTTCTTGTAATGAAACATCAGACAACAGAGATATAATATAAGTCATAAATCTTTCAGGGATTTCACAATGCACGATTTTATTGTTTCAGTTAACACTTTTTGTGAAATAAAATTAAATCTCATTAGTATTAGAAATAATCAATTATATTTTACGAGTGAGCTTAAATTATTGAATAATAATAATGTTTTAATTTTCATTAAATGATGTAAACGTTCGGGATATACAAAGAAAGTAAATGAGACACATCCGTGTGAAGTCCAAAGGAATCTCTGGGTTCTTTCAGTTTACCAACTTCTTGACCGGACAGGGAGGATCGTAATCGATTGGAGCATCTGACACAATAAGCCTGTAAGAGAATTGATCAAATTAGTGCCTGCTGTTATTTGAGATTGTGTCGATAATATTGGGGGTGATATTATTGTAATATGTTCAGCAGATTGTGTGAAAAGCGCTATGTGGTTGCTGGTGTACACAAACAAGATAGATTGGGAGGAGAGAAGAGCGCAATGTGGGTGCTGATGTACTCAAACAAGATAGTTTGAGAGAGAAAAAAAGCGCAATGTGGGTGCTGATTTACCCAAACAAGATAGTTTGAGAGGTGAGAAAAGGGCTATAAGGGTGCTGATGAACCCAAACATGATAGTTTGAGAGGGGAGAAAAAGGCTATAAGGGTGCTGATGAACCCAAACAAGATAGTTTGAGATGTGAGAAAAGGGCTGTAAGGGTGCTGATGAACCCAAACATGATAGTTTGAGAGGTGAGAAAAGGGCTATAAGGGTGCTGATGAACCCAAACATGATAGTTTGAGAGGTGAGAAAAGGGCTATAAGGGTGCTGATGAACCCAAACATGATAGTTTGAGATGTGAGAAAAGGGCTGTAAGGGTGCTGATGAACCCAAACATGATAGTTTGAGATGTGAGAAAAGGGCTATAAGGGTGCTGATGAACCCAAACAAGATAGTTTGAGATGTGAGAAAAGGGCTGTAAGGGTGCTGATGAACCCAAACATGATAGTTTGAGAGGTGAGAAAAGAGCTGTAAGGGTGCTGATGAACCCAAACATGATAGTTTGAGAGGTGAGAAAAGGGCTATAAGGGTGCTGATGAACCCGAACATGATAGTTTGAGAGGTGAGAAAAGGGCTATAAGGGTGCTGATGAACCCAAACAAGATAGTTTGAGATGTGAGAAAAGGGCTGTAAGGGTGCTGATGAACCCAAACATGATAGTTTGAGAGGTGAGAAAAGGGCTATAAGGGTGCTGATGAACCCAAACATGATAGTTTGAGAGGTGAGAAAAGGGCTATAAGGGTGCTGATGAACCCAAACATGATAGTTTGAGAGGGGAGAAAAGGGCTATAAGGGTGCTGATGTAACCATATATGATAGTTTGAGATGGGAGAAAAGCGCTATAAGGGTGCTGATGTACATAAACATGATAGTTTGAGAGGGGAGAAAAGCGCTATATGGGTGCTGATGTACCCAAACAAGATAGTTTGAGATGGGAAAAAAGCGCTATGTGGGTGCTGATGTACACAAACATGATAGTTTGAGAGGGGAGAAAAGCGCTATGTGGGTGCTGATGTACACAAACATGATAGTTTGAGAGGGGAGAAAAGCGCTATGTATGTGCTGGTGTATACAAATATGAAAGTTTGAGAAGAGAGTAAAGCGGTAAGTGGGCACTTGTAACCACAAATAAGATAAGGTAAGAGGAGTGAAAAGCGCTATGTTGGTTCTGGTGTACACAAATAAAATACTCGTAGTTTGAGAGAAAATAAAAGCGCTATGTGGGTGCTGGTGTACACAAACACTATAGTTTGAGATAAGAGAAAAGCGATATGTGGGTGTTGCTGGTGTACACATTTAAGATCTTTTGAGCAAAGAGAAAAGCGCTACGTGGGTGCTTAAGTACACAAAAAAGATCATTTGACCGGAGAGAAAAGCGCTATGTGGGTGCTGGTGTACAAAAACAAGATAGTTTGAGAGGAGAGAAAACAGCTATGTGGGTGCTGGTGTACACAAATAATATATTTTGGGAGGAGAGAAAAACTGTATGAGGGTACTGGCAACCACAAACAAGATAGTTTGAGAGTAAAGAAAAGCGCTATTTGGATGCTGGTGTACACAAATAAGATCGTTTGAGAGGAGAGAAAAGCCCAATGTGGGTACTGGTGTACATATATAAGATCGTTTCAGAGGAGAGAAAAGCGCTATGTGGGTAGGGTTGTACACAAACAAGATAGTTTGAGAGGAGAGAAAAGCGCTATGTGGGTCCTGGTGTACACAAACCAAATAGTTTGAGAGAAGAGAAAAGCACCATGTGGGTGTTGATGTGCACAAATAAGATCGTTTCAGAGGAGAGAAAAACGCTTTGTGGGTGCGGATGTACACAAACAAAATTGTTTGAGAGGAGAGAAAATCGCTATGTGGGTGTTTGTGTACAAAAACAAGATAGTTTGTAAGGAGAATAAAGCCCAATGTGGGTGCTTGTGTACACAAATAAGATTGTTTCAGAAGAGAGAAAAGCGCTATGTGGGTGCTGATGTACCCAAACAAAATAGTTTGGGAGGAGAGAAAAGCGCCATGTGGGTCATGATGTACCCAAACAAGATAGTTTGAGATGGAAGAAAAGCGCTATGTGGGTGCTGATGTACTCAAACAAGATAGTTTGAGAATGGAGAAAAGCGCTATGTGGGTGCTGATGTACTCAAACAAGATAGTTTGAGAGGGGAGAAAAGCGCTATATGGGTGCTGATGTACACAAACATGATAGTTTGAGAGGAGTGAAAAGCCCAATGTGGGTACTGGTGTACATATATAAGACCGTTTCAGAGGAGAGAAAAGCGCTATGTGGGTGCTGATGTACTCAAACATGATAGTTTGAGAATGTAGAAAAGCGCTATGTGGGTGCTGATGTACTCAAACAAGATAGTTTGAGAGGGGAGAAAAGCGCTATATGGGTGCTGATGTACACAAACATGATAGTTTGAGAGGTGAGAAAAGCGTTATATGGGTGCTGATGTACTCAAACATGATAGTTTGAGAGGGGAGAAAAGCGCTATATGGGTGCTGATGTACTCAAACATGATAGTTTGAGAGGGGAGAAAAGCGCTATATGAGAGCTGATGTACCCCAGCAAGATAGTTTGAGATGGGAAAAAAGCGCTATGTGGGTGCTGATGTACACAAACATGATAGTTTTGGAGGAGAGAAAAGCGTTATATGGGTGTTGATGTACCCCAGCAAGATAGTTTGAGATGGGAATAAAGCGCTATGTGGGTGCTGATGTACACAAACACGATAGTTTGAGAGGGGAGAAAATCGTTATATGGGTGTTGATGTACCCAAGCATGCTAGTCTGAGATTGGAGAAAAGCGTTATATGGGTGTTGATGTACCCAAGCAAGAAAGTTTGAGAGGGGAGAAAAGCGCTATGTGGGTGCTGATGTACACAAACAAGATAGTTTGGGAGGAGAGAAAATCGCCATGTCGGTGTTGATGTACCCAAACAAGATAGTTTGGGAGGAGAGAAAAGCGCCATGTGGGTGCTGATGTACACAAACAAGATCGTTTGAGAGGAGAGAAAAGAGCTATGTGTGTGCTGGTATACACAAGCAAGATAGTTTGAGATAAGAGAAAAGCGATATGTGGGTGCTAGTGTATACAAACAAGATAGTTTGAGAGGAGAGAAGGGCGTTAGATGAGCATATGTGCACACAAACAATATAGTTTGAGAGAAGAGAAAAGCGCTATGTATGTGCTTGAGTACACAAAAAAGATCGTTTGACCGGAGAGAAAAGCGCTATGTGGGTGCTGGTGTACAAAAACAAGATATTTTGAGATGAGAGATAAGCGTTATATGGGTGATGATGTACACAAACAAGATAGTTTGAAAAGAGAGAAAAAGCGTTATGTGGATACTGATGTACACAAACAAGAAAGTTTGTGATGAGAGAAAAGCGTTATGTGGATACTGATGTACACAAACAAGAAAGTTTGAGAGGAGAGAAATGCGGTATGTGGGTGCTGGTGTACACAACCAAGATAGTTTAAGAAGAGAGAAAAGCGCTATGTGGGTGCTTACGTACACAAATAAGATAGTTTGAGATGAGAGAAATGAGCTATGTGGGTGCTGGTGTACACAAACAAGATAGTTTGAGATGAGAGAAAAGAGCTATGTGGGTGCTGGTGTACACAAATGAGATCGTTTGAGAGGAGAGAAAAGAGCTATGTGTGTGCTGGTGTACAGAAATAATATATTTTGAGAGGAGAGAAAAACGCTATGTTGGTACTGGTGTACAGAAATAATATATTTTGAGAGGAGAGAAAAACGCTATGTGGGTACTGGTAACCACAAACAAGATAGTTTAAGAGTAAAGAAAAGCGCTATGTGCGTGCTGGTGTACACAATCAAGATAGTTTAAGAGAAGATAAAAGCGTTATGTGGGTGCTGCTGTACATAAACAAGATAGTTTGGGAGGAGAGAAAAGCGCCATGTGGGTGCTGATGTACACAAACAAGTTTTTTTTTAGACGAGAGAAAAGCGCTATATGGGTGCTGTTGTACACAAACAAGATAGTTTGAGAGGAGTTAAAAACGCTTTGTGGGTCCTGGTGTGCACAAACCAGATAGTTTCAGAGGAGAGAAAAGCGCTATGTGGGTGGTGTTGTACACAAACAAGATAGTTTGGGAGGAGAGAAAAGCGTTTTGTGGGTGCTGATGTACACAAACAAGATAGTTTGAGATGGGAAAAAAGCGCTATATCGGTGCTGATGTGCCCAAGGAAGATAGTTTGAGGGGGGGTAGAAAAGCGCTATGTGGGTGCTGATGTACACAAACATGATAATTTGAGAGGGGAGAAAAGCGCTATGTGGGTGCTGATGTACCCAAACATGATAGTTTGAGAGGCAGAAAATCGCTATATGGATGCTGATGCACCCCAGCAAGATAGTTTGAGAGGGGAGAAAAGCGCTATGTTGGTGCTGATGTACCCAAACATGATAGTTTGAGATGGGAAAAAAACTCTGTATCAGTGCTGATGTACCCAAGCAAAATAGTTTGAGAGTGCACAAATGCGTTATGTGGGTGCTGATGTACACAAACAAGATAGTTTGATAGGGGAGAAAAGCGTTATGTGGGTGCTGATTGTTATATAATATATGCATAGGTGGTGTTCCTGAAAGTTTTATTCATGATTATTTTGACTCCTTTATTTGTATGTGCCGTGTAGTATATGTGAGTTTCCATAGAACATTAAGGTCCTACCTGTCCTTGCATTGCAAGTTATAACTGATAACTACTTCAGCCTCCTTCGATTTCTTGTGAGTGTTGCACATGAAGTTATCACAATCAATGGTAATGGGGTATCCAAGGTGCTTCTGAAATACGTGCACCACTTATCATGATATGGTAATTTGGTATATTATTTAATAATGTGGCAGCAGTTACTTAAAGCATCATCTATCATTAATATACAACAATAATTCCTTTATTTCACTTAGTAATTAATCGTTGAATATCATAGTAGTCACTTCTTAAACCATGTATTATAAAAATGCAACGATTATCATGACGCATTTAATAAGTGCACTATTTACACTTTATAATATCACAGTAATCAATTAAAATATTATTCTATAGATGAATTAAAACAACTAAAGCGATGAACAGTAACATTCATCAACATCATCATCATCGAGTGCCGTCTCCGCAACGTAGGTCGGCTACCATGGATCGCCATTCTACTCTGTTTCTTGCTTTTATAGTGTAGGTTGTCATAAATTTACTTGCCCATCTTTTGATGTTGTTCATCCATGTTAGTCTTGGTCTGCTCCTGCATCTTTTACCTTGTATTTTCCCTTCCAATATTTCTTTTAGTAGGCTATTGTGTCTTTTAACATGTCCCCAAAAAATAATTTGTCTTGTCTTAATTGTATTTAGTAGTTCTCTTTTTATTTTCAGTTGTTTTAAAACTTCATCGTTTGTTTTCTTTTCTTTCCATCCAATTCTACCTATTATTCTATAAATCCACACTTCAAAGGCTTCAATTTTCTGTTCTGTTTTCTTGTCTAATGTCCATGTTTGTGCACTATACATGAATTTTGAGAAGATGTAACATTAGGAGAATAAAATTCACCCAGAAGAAAAACAATACATGGTGAAAAATAAGTGAAAGCGGTCGGTAAGCTCATATATCTCTGAAGGTGCCGAGTTAAAGGAGACACAGAAATTAGACTCAGAGAAGTTAGTCAAAAATGACTATCACAAACCTTGACAAAGTATAGATATCAAAATTATTAAGCACACAACCAAAGGTCAGTCTTGTCAAATCAAATGTTTTATCCACTCTTACTTCTGTTTTCAAGAGCTGGAAAACAACTAACTAATTAATACAATACTTTATCTGTATTCTAAAATAGCCTTTGAAATGTGGATTTATAAGAGAATAGGTAGAATTGGATAGAAAGAAAAGAAAACAAACAATGGCGTTTTAAAACAACTAAAAATGAAAAGAGAACTACTAAACACAATTACAAGACAAATGACAATTTTGGGGCATGTTAAAAGACATAAGAGCCAATTAAAAGTAATATTGGAAAAGAAAATACAAGGTAAAAGAGGCAGACCAAGACTAACATGGACGAGTAACATCAACAGACGGACAAGTAACCCTATGACAATCTGCACCATCAAAGCAAGAGACAGAGTGGAATGGCGCTCCATGGTAGTCAGCCTTCGATGGGGAGACGGCACTCAATGATGATTCTAAAATAAATGACCCAGTCAACAACGTTATCGTGAAATGTAGCTAGTTCAGAAGTAAGAATAACTACCATTCAATCACCACTGTAATCTATAGCTAAGAAAATGTTGCGAGTGTAATAGTAAACAGATTAGGTAGGATAGCTCACATAATGAAAGATACAGATATAGCTTGATAGTCGGATAGCTTAGTACTTACCAAACCTCAGTATGCGATAGCAGTCACAGAAATATAATAACAGAAGTAAGTTTTGGGAATGGAAAATTCTAGCTGTTATTGGAAAGATGGGGGAATAGATGTAAACTTGACTTGACTTTGTCACAATATCCATAAATTAGGTTGATAAACACACTTGAGGACAGGTTAAGTTGATGAGAGATATGTCACTTTTAAGGTTCATGTTGGAAACTTATTTTGCAAAATTTGACATAAAAATCATCCACAGTTTAAATTCGTATTCAACCATTGGCTATGAGATCACTAGCCAGCGACTAAAGCCAATAAATTATGCAAATAAGACATAAGTATTTAACCAGATTCATTAGCAGAATTATAAATTTATTTTTAGAGAATGTGGATATATAGATAAACACACAGAAAACGTAAAGTAATCAAGCTTAGTCCGGCCGCGGTCAAAATTGCCTTAAGGCAGATGTGAGTTTTTATAGTTATATAATAATAATATATAGCAAAACGAGTTGTAATATTTTAATAGAATGAAAGATAACATAAGAAATATCACAGACAATATGCATAATGAGATGCCTCAATAAATACCGGTGTTAACCTCTTCAGCGCATCCAGACCAAGAACATTAATTTTAGAATTGAAATTTATAACTTTAGATGTACTCCACTCTACCTTCACTTGTACAGCCGATGACCAAATACACTTGCATAAGCAACATTTCATAAATATGCAAACATTCAAAATTGCCTTTCTTCTTTCATAAATAGGCAATAATATACAAGATACAATCATTGGTACATTATTTTACAATATCATAGAAATAAATAAAATTGATGAAGAGTTGGTTAGGTTCATGTTTGAAGACTACTTTCATCACAACAAAAATATAATTGTGCTATTATTAAGTCCAATGTTGAGTTAAACGATCAAAATAAAAATTGTTAAATAACATTTAATGTAAAAAGAAAAAAAATTGAAAGAAGTCGAGTTAGAAAAATATTTGGAAACATCAGAATCTTTAATTAATGTATTTCAACATTGATTCCCAGAGCACACAAGATGTATTCATGAAGAGTAGAATGGGTTTTAAGGACATGTAGACCTGCGACATTTACAACATTACGTTATTATTGTTTTCTTATTATCTGTTCATAGACACCAGTAGTTGAAAAAGATAAGACAGTTACATTTTTTAAAATGATTTAACACACTGCATTATTGACTATCTTATTGCTGTTACTTGTTACTGACGTTCTCAACATTAGAGATCAACTTTATGACGTCACCAAGGACGAGAGGATAAGTTGAAGATGTTCAAGTAATCAATGCTAGATAGGCATGTCATGTTATCTCCCCCACCTGGTTCGCAGCATTGACTCTCTGCCAGGGAAGCGTCAATTGACATTACTTCCACTATTTATGTCTGATCCACATCGTATGACCTAACGGTGGCACATAATTAACAAACGGATAACATTAGTACAGACCATACAATGCTGGAAAATTATGGCGCCCTTACCGATCCAACAAGACACTTCGTGGAGTCTTATTAACTCACACAAAGAGGCGTCTACACTGCAATTGTTATGATAATGAGCTCTTCATCTAGGAGTGGCCACAGTAATATTAGTGTCTACACTAGAAGCTTTGCCGTGTCGTCCGATACATCTGTAGAAACCAGACAGCATGATAGGAGAACATTCATGGTGCGTGATCATTCCGCACGACAACGCTGGAACATTTATGATACCGTGCTTGGTACAACTGATACCAACGATAACACATTGGCACATTTATAATGTCGTCCTGGTACAACTGATACCAACGATAACACATTGGCACATTTATGATCTACAGACTTTCATTAATGGATGCTTACGCAGAATAAAAGGATGGAAATGGCAGGACACAATCACTAACATTGAATTATGTAAATGTACCAGGCAAATAACAGTGGATAAAGAGATAAAGCGAAGACGGGGGCGCTGGATTGGACACATACTGCGGAAGCCAACTGAGAGTATTACACAAAAGGCCCTTTTTTGGAATCCCCAGGGGAAAAGACAAAGAGGAAGACCAAGGAATTCTTGGAGAAGACAAATGGAAGCAGAGATGAAGATGATAGGAAAAACATGGAATGATCTTAAAAGAATGGCAAAAAAACATATCGATTTGGAAAGTGTTTGTTGAATACCTATGCTCCACTGGGAGCTGAAAGCGTTTGTTGAAGACCTATGCTCCCCAGGGAGCTGATAGTGTTTGTTGAAGACCTATGCTCCACTGGGAGCTGAAAGTGTTTGTTGAAGACCTATGCTCCACAGGGAGCTGAAAGTGTTTGTTGAAGTCCTATGCTCCACTGGGAGCTAAAAAGGTAGAAGAGGAAGAAGACATTTATGATGTCGTCCTGGTACAACTGATACCAACGATAACACATTGTCACATTTATGATGTGATACTTGGTACAACTGATACCAACGATAAGACATTGTCACATTTATGATGTCGTCCTGGTGCAACTGATACCAATGATAACCAATTGGAACATTTATGGTGTCATGCATGGTATAACTCATACTAATGATAACACATTAAAACAATAATGGATCCGTGACCCTTTAATCAGTCAAAACTGGAGCATTTGTGGCACGTTACCAGCTCGACCTGGAGCGTCTAAATTGGAACAGGTCACACTTCAAAGAAATGCATTAAATTATATCAGAAGAAGAGAATCCACTTTCTTTGAGCGGGTGTTGAGAAAATGAAAACTAGAAAATATGACTAGAGTAGGATAGATTGAGGTGAGCGAATAAACTGCAGAAAAACATTATAATTGTAACAATTAACTGACCTACAAAACTCACGTTATTGGGAGGGGATACACACTTGAACCACTCATGTAAAATAAAGATTATACAAATGTGAAGAACATAGTAGAACGTTGTGATTTGACATATGCATGAAGCATTTCTCTATTCCGGCGTTATGGTACTAGTGACAGACCTGGACGTTAGACACAAGAACAATTTGAATAGTAACAAAAACCGAAATAAAGTGCGTTAGACGAAATCAACCAGTGAGATAATATCAGAAATAAAGAACTGAGAAAAGAAAAACTCTGAACAATACCCGTCACTGGATATAAAAAGTAACAACATATAAAATAGTTTGATCTATTTCTGATGTGAACAAATTGTAATTATATTTTCAGGAAAAGTAATTTGTCTTATCAGTAATTCTATGAGAAAGACTTACCCCATCGACAGGGTTAATGCAATCTGTCCAATTCCCATGGAATGATTTTCGTGATGATCTCCAGAAAACAGATCGGCACTCGTCGGAACATTTAAAATCTTCAGGTTTGATTTTTAAGAGATCGGCAGCACTGAAGTTCTGACTATATTTGGAGTTTAAAGTAGTATGTTGATATGAGAATGATCTGTATTTAGGGTAATCATGTTGTGTATTTGCTATAGTAATAGTTTGTTAATGACACAGCAAATATAAAACAAGTGTTTTTTTTTCGTTTATTTTTTTGGTCCAGTGTGAAAATTCTTAGTGACGTCATCTTTTCAGTAAATGTGCTTTTTGATGAAAGTGTAAGGTCAAAGTAGAGATATCGAGATACAGTTGGCGTTTGTTAGATCAAGTTGACAATCCTTTCGAAAAAATAATGCTATAGAAAGAAAGAATTGTTTTATCAAAACATTAATACAATATATATTGCAGAAATCCAAATATATTCGAAAAAATAATGCTATAGAAAGAAAGAATTATTTTATCAAAACATTAATACAATATATATTGTTGCTTTTTTTTTCGTTCGCCAGCTTTGACCTCTGACGAAGTCCCCAGAGATTTGGAACTGAATTGTGCGTGTTAATCCATGTTTTCCGGCGTCTTGCCTCGAGACCAATCAGTTCCCCAATAATGTGATTAGTATTATTATTAAAAAAATACATCCGCAACATTCATTGCATTTTTGAGAATTTACTTAGGAAATCAGCCTGTGAGAACGTTGACTATCAAAGCAAGAGACAGAGCGGAATGGCTCTCCATGGTAGCCAATATTCCATGTGGAGACTGCACTCAATGATGATAACTTGGGGAAAGGGTTGGGGGTTGTCATATAATTTGAGAAAAAATTTGGCAATAAGAGTGCAGTACCACGTGGTGTAGACGAGCTTTCACTTCAACCCACCAACTTATTGTCTTCTCTTCGCCCCACAACACGATACTATTTTATTGAAATAAAATAATCTAAGAATGAATAGCAGTCTTCACAACGTATCACCAAGGATATTTTAGTTCTCATACACATTTACTATATTTTAGAAACATGAAACGAATTTGATTCGTCTATAGTGTTTTCAAAATCAATAAAAGTTGTAATTGTATGAACATTTGTTGTCGGTAATACAGTATCCCGTTTTAAATGAATACCCCATTATTCTTTAAATTGTGTATCCTTACATCAGGTATTCCCATTTATATCCATTTTATGTGACGAGTCATAAATCGGAACCATTGAGATCATATATCAATTTTAAACTTAAACTGAACATTTAGAAGTCAGGTCATCATTATCCGTATAAATATATATATCCATAGTACTGTTTAGACAATGAAAAAAAAAACACTATGACTAAATTCATCTGCAATCCGAAGCAATCGAATTATTGGTGTCTCATATCTCAAATGTTGATGACTCATCACAACCATTGAGGTAACATATCACAAATATTGATGTCTCATCACACATATTGAGGTCCATCACACATATTGAGGTCCATCTCACATATTGAGGTCCCATCACATATATTGAGGTCCCATCACACATACGGAGGTTCCATCACAAATATTGAGGTCCCATCACACATACTGAGGTTCCATCACACATGTTGGGGCCCCATCACACATATTGAGGTCCCATCACACATATTGAGGTCCCATCACACATATTGAGACCCTATCACACATATTGAGGCCCCATCACACATATTGAGGTCCCATCACACATATTGAGGTCCCATCACACATATGGCGGTGATGGTTATCGCTCATGATGTTATCACTCATAATGAGGTGATCACCATACAAATACGGATGCCCCTACATAGACAGCAAGTGTTTCCACACAAGAAGAGTAACATCCACTCACACATTGTCGCCAACACATACTCCGAGACGAGTATAGAAATGTAACGTCTGTAACTAAACATAAACAATATCATCATAACATATATATATATGTTTCTGAAGTAATGCAAACATGTGCATATAAGCTAAACAACATACTTGTATTGGCTGGGGTCGTCTGTGAACTTGCATGGAGTCACATAAACAGTGTTGTCATTGAGACCGATTGTGACTATCAACACCAGCAACCGATAAATATTTTTGTTTATTGCCTCCCAAGCTAAAAGTACTGATTCCTGTAATTAAGAGAAAGAAAACATAACACGTGAACCAAAACTACATATGTAAAAAGAATTAGAAATTAACAAGACTTATTTTACAGACGACTAATCCTCATAATGTATGAGAGAAGACATTCTTCCAGGCTGTTGGCACGATCATTAAACATCTAATATAGGACAGGAATGGCGAACAGACAAATTTACATGTGAAAGTCAATAAATAAACTTTGATGACATCATCAACTTGAAAGAATCGCTAACATTTCAGAAATGTTCAAACTGTGTGGCGATTAGATGAAGCAATACCCAAGAATTAGCCCATATCATTAATGGTGCTCGTAATTTTGTCCTCTTTAATTAACATTAATTGTGACAAATTGTTAAGATGGACGACTAATCGGTTTATACTTCAATCAGACTTCAGGCTCGTGTCGTGTGTACATGTAGAACATGTAGTCTAGGAACTACATGATATACAATTCAATTAATAATCAAATTATCGTTTTCTTCCAGTTAATGAACAAATAAATAAAAAGCAAAGCTCATAGTGACAAAGGCAAAATGCCATCTTTAGTTTAATGATTCTACCACTCTTTGTATTAATCTCAATCAAAAGAACACGAAAAAGAACATGCTTGCTATTAAGGCGGATTTCGCTGCATCAGAAAACATTTCTAATGTCCATGAAACACCACATGTTACGACCCTTTTTTGAAATATTTAATTTGATTTAAAAAGACCTGGCTTGTCAACTTTTAGCACTCCTGTATCACGTGCCAACACACCACTTCTTACACATTTCTCTTCTCACTATACCCAATTATATTATTACCCATCATTCAAGCCGCGATAGCTCAATGGTTAGTGAACTGACCTATAAAGGACAAGAGGTCGGATTCGACCCTGATCGACGCCTTCCAGGTTCACCCAGCCTTAAATGGGTATCAGATTTTTAAAATAGGAAAATTACGCACAAGCGTTATACCGACCACAGTACCCCAAACATTATGTGTTGAAGGTATGTAAAAATTATGGTCACTAAAACTACATCCCTATACGGTACTTGGTGTGACGAGGTAATTTATTATTTTCTTTCCCATCATTCAGCTCTCAACCAACTAATGGGTCCGTATAATATAATTTTCATTTAATTTATCAGTATTCGTTTATCTGCCATTCTGTCAATGATGTCTCTTAATATATCTCAATAATGTCCTTCCTGTTCTTTGTCTCACCCAAGTAATCTCACTCACATGAACATTCTTATTGCGTCAGATCCTATTCTGAATCACGACACCGGCCTCGAGAAAGAGAGGTTCTGAGTTCAAATCTGGGCTGCATCAGTTGGGTCTTCAAGAACCACAATTAGACTTTCAGATGCATGCAAGGTTAACATTGGACATATGGAAAGAGGATACATAAATCTATACATTAATGAACTATCAAACAGCTCGACGAGCACCTTAAACGATATAAATCACATAACACAGACACACATCAATACAAATTAGTCACAACTAAAGACATTAACGCTGTTCCACAGCAACTTTTATGAGCTCATAAAAGCTCAATCAACGTAGGTCACGCTGTCTTGGCAAGTACACCGTATGACAGATGGCCGCATACGAAAAGATATACTTTATGGACAACTAGCAGACGGCAAAATAACTAGGGGGCACCCCAAAACTCCGATTTATAGACGCGTGTAAACGTGACATGAAAACTCTGAACATAAACACTGCAGCCTGGGAAAAGCTAGCTGCAGGCCACCATCTTTGGAAACACACTCTATAGCTCCAACTCAAGTAAGAAGCAGATATATTCATAGAAAAAAAGAATACACGGAGAAATAAAAGATAACAAATCTTGTCCTTGTGGCGCAGCAAAATCTATAGTCAACTATTACAGACGGAGATTACTAGTAGATCATTAACACCAAGCAGCTATAATGAGCGAAACTAGTTCCAAGTACAAAAAGGGATGAGGTAGGGTTGTATCCTATCTCATAGTTTTTCAACAACTATGCTTATAACATCGTGAAATTCATCTGGTTGGAGTAATAAGGCTACACCCAAGCCTGTAAAATAAGTGATTCGATGAGCATTGTACGAAAAGTGGGGGCGTGCTCTGTGTTTGCAACCAGTGGTTGAAGTCATTGCATAAGTCAAACGATAAGTAGAGTCATGTTTTTCATAGTCCATGGGCACGCACGGGAAAAGGGAAATGAAAGAGAGGACGAATGGCCAGTGATGATGTCATCGTAGACGGTCAACAAATGGGATAGCGCAGTTCACCTATCAAACAGCGCAAATGGATTCAATTATATCATTGAGTTTGTCAAAAAGCACAACAAAGAGCAAAACATTTATCTAAATATTCAGAAATCTAACATAATGTCCAAATGATATGTACATGTATATTATAGTATATAAATAATGACAAAGCAAAAAAAAACCAATCTAAAAAAATAATGCATCAAGAATTGAGAATTTTAACGTGATGTAAACTATGAATATATGGGATCTATAGACACTAACAGTGGAGATTACCAGAAAGAGGTCAAAAGAAGACTACCAATAGCAACACAAAAATAAACGCGATAAGGGACGTGTGGCACAATATCAGCAAGGCAGTAAGATCAAAATGCTGAGAATCTGTATCTTTCCTATAACAACACGCGATTGTGAATCATGGACAGTTTTGCAAACAGCAAGGGAGGAAATTGGTTCATTCCAAACAAAATGTGCATAAAATTACTTAAAATACCTAGGACAATGAAAACAAGAGCAATGGAGACATTAAAATAGTTAAACATTAAAAAGAACTGACTGGCTTATAAACACCATTCTGCTGAGGAAGTTAATATACTATGGCCACATCGAAAAATAAAGCGAATTAGAAAGAGCAATAACAGAAGACATGGCTCCAGGAGGACGCATCAGGTGCAAACCAAGAAGAAGTTTGTTCCCAGATATAAAAGCACACAGACGAAGTGGAAGACCTGGCTAGAGACAGAGATTCTTTCACACAAGTTGTGATGAATCCAACGTTCTGTGGGAGATCTGGCTAGAGACAGCGATTATTACAGACAGGCTGTGATGAATCCAACGTTCTGTGGGAGATCTGGCTAGAGACAGCGATTATTACAGACAGGCTGTGATGAATCCAACGTTCTGTGGGAGATCTGGCTAGAGACAGCGATTATTACAGACAGGAGGCTGTGATAAATCCAACGTTCTGTGGGAGATCTGGCTAGAGACAGCGATTATTACAGACAGGCTGTGATGAATCCAACGTTCTGTGGGAGATCTGGCTAGAGACAGCGATTATTACAGACAGGCTGTGATGAATCCAACGTTCTGTGGGAGATCTGGCTAGAGACAGCGATTATTACAGACAGGAGGCTGTGATGAATCCAATGTTCTGTGGGAGATCTGGCTAGAGACAGCGATTATTGCAGACAGGCTGTGATGAATCCAACGTTCTGTGGGAGATCTGGCTAGAGACAGCGATTATTACAGACAGGCTGTGATGAATCCAACGTTCTGTGGGAGATCTGGCTAGATACAGCGATTATTACAGACAGGCTGTGATGAATCCAACGTTCTGTGGGAGATCTGGCTAGAGACAGCGATTATTACAGACAGGCTGTGATGAATCCAACGTTCTGTGGGAGATCTGGCTAGAGACAGCGATTATTACAGACAGGCTGTGATGAATCCAACGTTCTGTGGGAGATCTGGCTAGAGACAGCGATTATTACAGACAGGAGGCTGTGATGAATCCAACGTTCTGTGGGAGATCTGGCTAGAGACAGCGATTATTACAGACAGGCTGTGATGAATCCAACGTTCTGTGGGAGATCTGGCTAGAGACAGCGATTATTACAGACAGGCTGTGGTAAATGCAACGTTCTGTGGGAGATCTGGCTAGAGACAGCGATTATTAAATACAGGCTGTGGTGAATGCAACGTTCTGCAAATGCCTGATGGTAGTAACTTATTAGTGTCAATGTATTATGGGAAAACATTGTTACTACTTTTCACATATTTTCAAACCAAATACATTTTTTTATGAAAATGTGCCAAATTGAGAGAACTAAAGAACTTATTAAAGATGTATAATTTAACTGACTAATTTAACTGTTACGTTTCTAATCATATTGACATTCACATATAGGGAGATAGCTAGAAAAATAAATACAAATACACGCAAATATAACTTTTCAAATTTCGGAATTTATTCTACATTTAACTTACCGTAGAAAGAAATGGCAGTGACACAGGAATGCATTTTATCTGTAAAAAGTCGTAAGCGCCATTGCTTTCCTCGGATTGCTGTAAGTTGTCGCAGTAGCCGCTAAACATATACTTAAAGTCTAGGACGGCCGTTGATGGACCTTAATAGAAGAAATATAATCTTTGCTCTGAGAGGTTTTGCTCAAAGTGACAGGCAATTTTATCATATTTTGTACATCACGTGTACGTTTTTACTTTAAATTAAATACATTTTTGTTTATTCATTTCTTCTTGCTGAGGTCGCCTTCTCTTATTTTTAATGAGAAAGACCACAATTGTCGAAAGTTGCATTGTATCGTAACCTGCAACAAATAGCGATAATTAAAATTTCGACCAAAAGTGGCATTTTTCGAGCGTCCGATTTGACTTTCGTCTTAAATCTCAGCTCGCTGGCCAGACTGGGTAGATAATTTGCTTGGACTTCATGGGGAACATTGACCAGACAGGCTAGATGGTTTCATGGGACTCCATCGGGTACATTGACTACATAGACCAGACAGTTTCATAGAACTTCTTGTGGAACATTGGCCAGATAGACTAGAGTTTCATGGAACTTTGAGGAACATCAGCCTAGACAGGAACTTCATGGAGAACATGACAGACTAGACACATTGAACTTCATGTGGAACATTGACCTGACAGACTAGACAGTTTCATTGAACTTCATGTGGAACATTGACCTGACAGCCTAGACAGTTTCATTGAACTTCATGTGGAACATTGACCTGACAGCCTAGACAGTTTCTTTGAACTTCATGAGGAACATTGACCTGACAGACTAGACAGTTTCATAGATCTTCATGTGGAACATTGACCTGACAGCCTAGACAGTTTCATTGAACTTCATGTGGAACATTGACCTGACAGCCTAGACAGTTTCATTGAACTTCATGTGGAACATTGATCTGACAGACTAGAAAGTTTCATTGAACTTCATGAGGAACATTGACCTGACAGCCTAGACGGTGTAATGGGTATTCAAGTGGAGCATTGACCAGGTTAGACGGTTTCATGGGTCTTCATCTGGAACATTGACAAGACTGGCTAGTTTGGTTTCTGGTTCTTTGTGGGGAGTAGTTGATGTGTAAATTTGACAAGACTGACTAGATTGTTTGTATCCAAAAGCAGTCGGGACAGCTCTCATTCATTTTACTTCTGCCCACATTGTAATAAGCAAGGAAGACATTTTAATTTTTGTATCTAATTGTAGTTCAAAATTATTTTGTTTTACATACTTCACTATTAATTAGGTATGTAGGGCTAATTAATTTTTTTTACTTATGTGTTTGTGTGTGTAATGTGTTAGTAGTTCCTGCTGAAGGTCTTTTGAGCCGAAACGTCGTTCAAATCTGTGTTGTCTTTTAATTACGTAAATATATAACAATACCCTTTTTTCTATTTTAAAATTTCTCCTTGCCACTTACGACACGTGTGGCAGTAGCAGTTCTTTGTTCTTTGCTTTACTCATCGTCGCGGGCCCGACTAAATCGCGCATGGTTGGCCTGTCCTACTTCCCAAACTACTAAACAATAGTCCCGTACAATCATCGGCCTCATCCACTCTCTTCCACAACTTCCAGGTAAATGTTTTAGATTGTCATTATTTGTTATTTGAATACTTTGGTTATTACATGGCACATGGCATGTAACGTTCGACTATTGTGAACTTTTCCATTAAAGGTGTGGCAGGACGACCTCTAAAAACAACAAATTAATAAGAATATATTTCAGATTGTCTTCATTTGATTCGTATCTCGTACATAATGTGTTTGTACATTAGAGCAAATAGCAGCGATTATTTTCATCTACAATTTGGTGACAAATAGCTCCGAAAGTTGCTCATTTAGAAAACCTTATCTCCCATAATTAAGCATGGAAATGTTTTTAAACGACGTAGCAGACTATAGATTTGGAATTATTCCATTGGGTGGTCTAGGACATTTTGTTCAAGAATCCTTAAAGGCAGTACTTCGTGATTAAGTTGTCTATCTCGTTTTATAAGTTAGTCTCTGCCACATTCAAATTAATTAGAAGAAATATTATTTTAAATTTGTGTAATATTTATAATTTTTGAAAATGCAATTTGTCACACAAAAACAAAACAAACTGTGCCAATCTTTGAAATATCTCTTCTCATTAGCTTTTATCTATCAAGATATTATTAACAAAACATTTTCTTGGGCTAGAAAATTGTATTTTTGTGTGATGTTACAAAGTGAAGAATACGCGATAAAATTTACTACAATGCCTGGAAGATAATCAAGATAATGCTGCCTTAAGACTGATATTTATTCTACATTGGGAACAAACAGCTAATATAAGATACAATAATGAGAACTATATACATACAGTGGCAGCCGCGATAGCTCAGTGGTTAGTGAACTGGGCTATAAAGGACAAGAGGTCAGGTTCGATCCTGACCGACGGCTTCCGGGTTTATCCAGCCTTTAATGGGTACTGGATTTTTTTCTGGGAAAGTAAAGCAGCACAGGCGTACTACCGACCACATTAGCCCAAAAATTCAAGTGCCGAAGGTGTGTAAAAATTATGGTCACTAACACCATATTCCCTATGCGTCACCTGGCGGGACGGGGCTCTTTACTTTGTTTTTATATATACATATTATATACATATAGGCATAAACATTGAAGTAGGACGGGGTTGAAATCTATGACCAGCTTTAATCAATAAGTTCACTTAGCAGATCTTTAAAGATGCAATGGGGATGCCAGGCCTGACCATTACTGGATATATTATCAATAATCTTAGATATGCTGATAATACCGTATTAATGGCATACAGTCCAGAAGACCTACACAAATTAGTCAACAAAATAAACAAGAGAAACAGCGACTATGGTTTAAATATATATTTAATTAAAACGACTAAAACTCTGATTATAAGCGAATATACAAAGATAAATACCGATATAGATGGGAAGAACGCAGATAAGAGTTCTCTCTCTCTCTCTCTCTCTCTCTCTCTCTCTCTCTCTCTCTCTGCGATCAGGACTCAATCAGAGTAGGATTCCAGACTCTCACATGAAGTCAGCTGTCAGGCTAAGTGTGTTGATAGCCCCCACAGACAGAACATCACAAGTAGAGTTCGCCAGATCCACTCTGATTGAACACCCGTTTAATACGTTGCACTGTGTTCTGCGCCAGTGGCCCAGTACATCCGATTTCAGCCAGCATTTTATTCGGGTTTGCTTTCCCTAGCCTTTGATTGTCCCCAATCTTCCTGCAAGGCAGCAGGTTGTCTTTTCTGTAGAGGGATTCTGCCCTTAGATGGTAGGCCCTCCCAGGTTTACGAGCACCATCTGCCCGAGTCACTAGAGATGACTAACACAGACATGCACACACAAAGATTTGAGATGTGACTAACACAGACACGCACGCACAAAGATGTGAGATGTGACTAACCCAGACATGCACACAGCGATACGAGGCATGATTAACACTGACACACATCAAGATATATGACACATGACTAACATAAACATGCACATAAATATATGAGATATAACTGACATAGGCATGCACACACAAAGATATGACACATGCCTAACATAGACATGCACACAAAGATAAGAGATATGACTAACATAGATATGCACACACAAAGACATGAGATGGGACTAACATAGCCATGGACACACAAGGATATGAGATGTGACAAACACAGACATGCACACACAAAGATATGAGATATGACTAACATAAACATGCACACACAGATATGAGATATCATTAACCCAGACATGCACACACAAAGATATGACATATGACTAACACTGGTGCACACTAAGATATGAGATATGATTAAACACAGACACACATAAAGGTATGAGACATGATTTACACGGACGCACCAAGATATGAGATATGACTAACATGACACACACCAAGATATGAGCCATGGCCAGCACACACAAGCCAAGATATGAGCCATGGCTAGCACAGAAACACATCAAGATATGAGCCATGGCTTCACGGAAAAACACCAAGAAATGAACCATGTCTAGCACAGAAACACATTAAAGTGTCCATATGCTTGGGCTTGTTGTAGTCGGCAGACTCTTCTGAACGTGGGAATCACAGGTTTCGTTCAAACAGTTGCCCGGAGATTTGAGAGTGCAGTCTGACCCTTAGAACGTTCTGTTGCATGTACTGTTTCCGATTGACTGTTCACAGGTGTCGTTGAAACAGTTGTCCGGACATTTAAGAGTGCAATCTGACTCGTATTACGTTTCCTTGCACATACAGTCTGCACTTTCCGGGTCACATATGATGTCACAGCCATCAGAACACGTCTGTTCACACTGTATCCCAAAATTACCATCGGGACAAGTGTCATTACAGGTATAGCCAGGATGTTTACATTGTATGCATTTTCCATGCATTTTCCGGATTTTTTCTCAAATAAAGGACAGACACTAAGACAAGACCCGGGACAGTCGCGTCCATAGATCCCATGTGAGCATTTACCATGATACATACCGATGATGGCATTGCAGCCTTTACTACACCCACTAGACATTGGACAAAACGACCAAGAATGCGGAAAGTGAGTCCTCAACGACTCCGCTAATTATTTCATGGTAACCAACGTTCCATGTAGAGACGGCCCCCAATGATATTGCTTTAAAGTTCTAATATTCCCATGAAATAGTAATTGTTAAAATGAGCGGAATGTGTTCAACTCATCTATAAGAGCTGCACATTTTATACTTGTTTATGTTTAAACAAATCGCTATTATTCTGACCCGACACATTGACAGAAAGGCTGTAAAATATGAAAAGATTAGAAAACGTGAAGAATTGACGACTTTGACTACAAAGGTTAACAAGAGTGTAGCCACAAATGATCACCAATAAACAAACAAAACGTATATCATGTGTAGCCATTACATGTTTATTTGTAAATTAAAACTCGACAAGTGTCGTCGTTTTCAGTCCGAATGAAACAAACACGACTAGAGAAGATATACTTTGTTACTTACCGTTAGCGTTGGACTGAGTAATCATCACCATCAACATCCAGCACGACACCAAAGTCAGAGACAATATCGTCAGTGAAGCCATGTCTGTAGCAGAGTGTGTACGAGCTTGACTGCATGAGTTTTAAATACAGAATCGTACAAAAGAAACTGCGTCATGGTAGGTTGATGATATGCAGTAGGTTGTATATGGATAACACTTATTATGTATAGAACCATTTGTTCTCATAATAGCATGATGTTGTTGTTCAAATATATCATTAACATTTTTCATTTACTAGGTCTCATTCCTGCTATTATTGTTTACGTTGTATGGCTGCTATTATAACAGCAGCAGCAAGTGTCACATACACCAGACCTTGTACCAACAATATTATTTCTCTCTTTCTGAACTTCTCCCCATGGAGAAGTCAACGTCGAAGTCCTTGTCAACGTCAGCAACAAAATGGCGCTACGTGGGAGTAGAGACGCCCTGAGTTGTGGTTTGCAGCAAAGCTACGACGTCACATTTTGGTCCAACACATAGGATACTACTTATGTGAGTATATGGGTGCCTTCCCTTTTCAATCACACTGGTATGGTCAGGTTGATTGGTCTTTTCTAAAAGCACCACTGGGAGGTGGAGTTGGTCTGTCTCAGCCTTGTTATTCGCTGATCCTGATGCACACATTTAGCGTGAGTTACTGACAGCTGTCATCTCGGTTAATGGTGAACGTCTGCCCCACCCCACACCCCTCAATAATAAATGCATTACTCTTCCTCTTCTTAAGAGATCATCTTTAGCTAAACATTGAGACCAACAAGAATACAGTTGGACGGTTCTCTTTATGACTTCTATGGTTCCCTCTAGTTTAGTCGTGCAGGCTTACTTCTGTGCGGCAAAATTTCTCTGGTTGTGGTGTTGTCTTATAATACACGTTCTGTGATCTCCTTGAGTGCTCGGCAGTGACAATCTTTGAGCCTCATTTTGTGAAGGTTGCTCTCAGGTTACAGTAACCTGCTCTAAGTTTGACAATCTTCGTCAGCTCATGTCTTTTGTTTATATTGTCTTGTTCTGGCTCGTATTTCTATATCAATGAAAAAGTTTCGACTGACTGGTTTACTCATCATCACACTGACCAATCCGTGTAATACCGAGAATGAAATTTGAAGAGCGGGTTCCTCCTATGTCACATACACTTAACAAAAGTGGATTTATTTTAAATGTTCAGACCATCGAGGTATTAGAATGGTTAAAATGTATTACTATAATCTGTCTAAAGAATAACATTTTGATCTAAACAAATCAGCGAACATAAGAATAGTACATTTAGAGAGTTGACTTATAACTGATACGTTAACGCTTAAAGTAATAAAGTTAAGGTAATTCATAACCTAAGACAATAATATGGGAAATTATGTGCAGGCATAAGACTTTACCATAAACCATTTAGAGACTGCCTAAAAGATATGTATCTAGATGAAACAAACATACGACTAATATGTAATTATATACTAGGACCAAACATCAATAATAAAATATAACAAAGAGAACTCTACACCCATTGATGTATAAAAGAGGAGTAAGACAGGGATGCATCCTATCACCAAGCTTGTTCAATCTATACACAGAGCAAATCTTTAAAAACATCACAAATATGTCAGGCCTAGAGATTAATTGAAAGATAATCAATAACCTAAGATATACTGATGATAGTGTACTACTAAATATCTTAGAGTTTAATTCTAGTATCTCTATCTATCTATTGTCCTTTCGAGCCGAAGACGGCACATAGGGCAGAACTACAATCTCAAAAACAGAAACCCCTGCGTGCCGAAGTGGCACATATTGCAGAGATCACTGCTTCTAAAATCTATGGTTCTGTTTCCATAACAATGATTTTTACAATGACAGCTTGTCAAGCCATCGATCAACCTCCTTAGTCGCCTCTTACGACATGCCTGGAAGGTCACAGTGTCACTATTCTTTACTTCCCACATAATGAGGCCCCGGTAACACACGGGATTAATTCTAGTATACATACATATTATAAAGTTCGAATTATGTTTGTTACGTTACAATACGTTACGTTACGTTATGGTATGCTATATTATATTATATTATATTATTGTGTTGTGTATTATATTATGTTATGTTATGTTGTGTTATGCTATGCTATGCTATGCTATGCTATGCTAATAGCTATGCTATGCTATATTATATTATATTATATTATATTATATTATATTATATTATATTATATTATATTATATTATATTATATTATATTATATTATATTATATTATATTATATTATATTATATTATATTATATTATATTATATTATATTATATTATATTATATTATATTATATTATATTATATTACATTATATTATAGTATATTACATTACATTACATTACATTACATTACATTACATTAAATTATATTAAATTATATTAATTATATTATATTATATTACATTACATTACATTACATTACATTACATTATATTATATTATATTATATTATATTATATTATATTATATTATATATTATATTATATTATATTATATTATATATATTATATTATATTATATTATATTATATTATGTTATGTTATATAATATTATATTATATTATATTATATCATCAGTTTACATCATATAATATTATATTAAAACTGTTATGTCTGACATTAAAAAGCATAAAGCATTATGAAGCAAGTACACTCGTCTTACGTTCATAATAATTTAATTTTTAACGAAAATACACGGTAAAAGTGGTAGAGGCAAACCATGACTAAATGGCCGAGTAACATTAAAAAATGATCAAGTTACCCTTTGATAACGAGAAATAATAAACTAGAGAAAAAGATAGAAGAAAAATGGTATGGTTAAAGATTCGTGTATAAAGTAGAAAAGACAAGCTAGAGCGACATTTCGACACAATAGACCTTCAACAGGAACAAAAAAAATGGTTTCCATTGATGTGCTCTTTTATTGCCTTGATTCTACCAGACTATGACAACCTGCACCAATAAACCAAGAGGCAGAGCGGAATGACGCTCCATGGTAACCAACCTTCGATGCGGAGACGGCACTTAATGATGATGAATTATTGTATTGCTTTATTTTGCGATCACCTGGCGTCTTTGACTGCCCCAAAAAAAGACGTTAATTCGGCGCAAATGCGCTGTGTTATGATTTGCAGCAAAGCGATAGTATTTGTACATTTTGGCCATTACATATTTGAGTATATGTGTGGTTTTCCTCTTTAATCACACTGGTTCGATTTGTTTGAGACTTCCAGAAGTGTCAATGAAAGCCATGACTTGGGTCAGGACAAGTTCAAGTATTCGCTGACCCTCATGCATGCATGTGTAAACATGCAGATACTAGTTTTCGAGATGAAATTGGTAAAATGAAACCATATGCAGAGGTTAAATGGATTAGCGATTTATAGTGAAAATAATTCTACAACAATTACTTAATGAAATAAACATGACAAGCAACAAATATGGACTAGATATGAATATCAAAAAGACTGAAACTATGATCATAAACAAAGTAAATACACAAAACCCACATGTGGATATCAACATTGAATGAATAGACCTGGAGACAGTTTAGAACTACAACTACCTTGGACATACTATAACCAGTGATGGAAAATGTACAACTGAAATAAACAAAAGATTAGAAATGGCAAAAAGTAAATTTAATGTCATGAAAAATATACTAACATCAAAACAAATAACACCAGGGCTAAGAATAGCAAAATGTTATATATTCTCAATATTTCTATGTGGTGCACAAACGTGGACATTAGACAAGAAAACAGAACAGAGAATTGAAGCCTTTGGAATGTGGATATATAGAAGAAAAACAGAATTGTATGGAAAGAAAGGAAAACAAACGATGAAGTCTTGAAACAATTACAAATGAAAAGAGAACTTATAAACACAAATCATCATCATCATCATTGAGTGCCGTCTCCGCAACGAAGGTTGGCTACCATAGAGCGCCATTTTGCTCTATATCTTGCTTTGATGGTGCAGGTTGTCATCGATTGATTTGTCCATCTTTTGATGTTACTCGTCCATGTTAATCTTGGTCTGCCTCTGCCTCTTTTACCTTGTATTTTTCCCTCCAGGATCACTTTCAGTAGGCTGTTGTGTCTTTTAACATGGCCTAAGAATCGCATTTGTCTTGTTCTAATTGTGTTCAGAAGTTCTCTTTTCATTTTTAGTTGTTTTAAGACTTCGTCGTTTGTTTTCTTTTCCTTCCATCCAATTCTACCTATTCTTCTATATATAATTCTCTGTTCTGTTTTCTTGTCTAATGTCCATGTTTCAGCACCATATAGGAATATTGAGAAGATGTAACATTTTGCTATTCTGAGTTTTAGCTCTGGTGTTATTTGTTTTGATGTTAGTATGTCCTTCATGACATTAAAATTACTTTTTGCCATTCCTATTCTTTTGTTTATTTCAGTTGTACATTTTCCACCACTGGTTATAGTATGTCCAAGGTAGTTATAGTTCTGAACTGTCTCAAGGTCTATTCCTTCAATTTTGATATCCACTTGTGGGTTTTGAGTATTTTCTTTATTTATGATCATAGTTTTAGTCTTTTTGATATTCATATCTAGTCCATATTTTTTGCTTGTCGTGTTTATTTCATTAAGTAATTGTTGTAGGTCTTTAGGATTTTCTGCTAGTAGTACAGTATCATCAGCATATCTTAGGTTATTGATTATCTTTCCATGAATTTGTAGGCCTGGCATCTCTATGATGTTTTTAAAGATTTGCTCAGTGTATAGATTGAACAAGCTTGGTGATAGGATGCATCCTTGTCTTACTCCTCTTTTTATATCAATGGGTGTAGAGAACTCAAACACAAATCAAACAAGACAAATGCGATTTTTGGGTCATGTTAAAAGACACAACAGCCTACTAAAAGTAATATTGGAAGGGAAAATGCAAGGTAAAAGTGGCAGAGGCAGATCAAGACTAACATGGACGAGTAACATCAAAAGATGGACAAAGCAGCCTATAACAACTTGCACCATCAAAGCAAGAGTCAAAACAGAATGGCGTACCATGGTAGCCAACCTTCGTTGCGGAGGTGGCACTCGATGATGATGAGTGAAAGAATAGTTTCTTCTTGAGTGGTCAAGAACACGGGGTGGACGAACTAAAGTTTCTGCAGGATAAAATGAGAGAATAAACGCGGGAAAAGTAGATTTATATTGGGAAACCTCGTCACTCAGAAGGTCGTTGACAGAAATACCCTGACTAATGGGCAGACCGTAATACAATCCCAACAAGTCCAGTCTTTACATAGAGGGATGTCAACAGTAACCTGTTTGCTATCATATCTGGACTAGATCCGACGACAGCATGATATTAATTGAGAGAGGAGAAACTGGTATCGTCTGTGAGAGAGGAGAAACTGATATCGGCTGTGAGAGAGGAGAAACTGATATCGGCTGTGAAAGAGGAGAAACTGATATCGGCTGTGAGAGAGGAGAAACTGATATCGGCTGTGAGAGAGGAGAAACTGATATCGGCTGTGAGAGAGGAGAAACTGATATCGGCTGTGAGAGAGGAGAAACTGATATCGGCTGTGAGAGAGGAGAAACTGATACCGTCTGTGAGAGAGGAGAAACTGATATCGGCTGTGAGAGAGGAGAAACGGAAATCGGCTGGGAGAGAGGAGAAACTGATATCGGCTGTGAGAGAGGAGAAACTGATATCGTCTGTGAGAGAGGAGAAACTGATATCGTCTGTGAGAGAGGAGAAACTGGTATCGGCTGTGAGAGAGGAGGAACTGATATCGGCTGTGAGAGAGGAGAAACTGATACCGGCTGTGAGAGAGGAGGAACTGATATCGGCTGTGAGAGAGGAGAAACTGATATCGGCTGTGAGAGAGGAGAAACTGATACCGGCTGTGAGAGAGGAGAAACTGATATCGGCTGTGAGAGAGGAGAAACTGATATCGGCTGTGAGAGAGGAGAAACTGATATCGGCTGTGAGAGAGGAGAAACTGATATTGTCTGTGAGAGAGGAGAAACTGATATCGGCTGTGAGAGAGGAGAAACTGATATCGGCTGTGAGAGAGGAGAAACTGATACCGTCTGTGAGAAAGGAGAAACTGATATCGGCTGTGAGAGAGGAGAAACTGATATCGTCTGTGAGAGAGGAGAAACTGATATCGGCTGTGAGAGAGGAGAAACTGATATCGGCTGTGAGAGAGGAGGAACTGATATCGTCTGTGAGAGAGGAGAAACTGGTATCGGCTGTGAGAGAGGAGAAACTGATATCGGCTGTGAGAGAGGAGGAACTGATATCGTCTGTGAGAGAGGAGGAACTGATATCGGCTGTGAGAGAGGAGAAACTGATATCGGCTGTGAGAGAGGAGGAACTGATATCGGCTGTGAGAGAGGAGGAACTGAAATCGGCTGTGAGAGAGGAGGAACTGATATCGTCTGTGAGAGAGGAGAAACTGATATCGGCTGTGAGAGAGGAGAAACTGATATCGGCTGTGAGAGAGGAGGAACTGATATCGTCTGTGAGAGAGGAGAAACTGATATCGGCTGTGAGAGAGGAGGAACTGATATCGGCTGTGAGAGAGGAGGAACTGATATCGGCTGTGAGAGAGGAGGAACTGATATCGTCTGTGAGAGAGGAGAAACTGATATCGGCTGTGAGAGAGGAGAAACTGATATCGGCTGTGAGAGAGGAGGAACTGATATCGTCTGTGAGAGAGGAGAAACTGATATCGGCTTTGAGAGAGGAGAAACTGATATCGTCTGTGAGAGAGGAGAAACTGATATCGGCTGTGAGAGAGGAGAAACTGATATTGTCTGTGAGAGAGGAGAAACTGATATCGGCTGTGAGAGAGGAGAAACTGATATCGGCTGTGAGAGAGGAGAAACTGATATCGGCTGTGAGAGAGGAGAAACTGATATTGTCTGTGAGAGAGGAGAAACTGATATTGTCTGTGAGAGAGGAGAAACTGATATCGTCTGTGAGAGAGGAGAAACTGATATCGGCTGTGAGAGAGGAGGAACTGATATCGGCTGTGAGAGAGGAGGACATGTTAAGAGAAATATTTCCTTCAGTAGATATAAAGAGTTCACATGAACTAATTGTCCTACTGTATTGTTGAATACCTGATGGAATAATATCATAGGTCAAAGACGAGACCGATTTCATCTGATGTGATGCTGGGCACGTTATTAGGAGTACTGTATTTAGCAGATTTTAGAATTTACACGGACTAGTTGGAACATTGAACTGTGGAGTACGTGACAGACTAAGTGCAATAGGGATGGTAGCTAATATAATATACTAGTGTTCATAGATCAAAGATGAGTAAATGTTGTGACAGCAGTATGTTGAAACTAACGCTCACAGTGTAATATGATTCATGTTTAATGTTGTTATTGATTTATAATTACTACAGTTGATGGTAGTTTACAACACCTTCATCACTAATATCATGTTGTATGGCAGAGAATCGTGGACATCCTTGGCAAAGCAAGAGAGAAGGCTAAACGCATTCCATATACGATGTCAGCGCCATATTCTTGGAATCACCTGGAAAGACAAGGTGACAAACATGGAGGTTGTCACTCGCAAATACAACCCGAACAACTACACTTAATTCAACCAACCTGCAATTTCAACTTGTCACTAATAGAAGAATCAAATGACTTATATTAGTTTTGTACGTGAAGTTTAGTACGTTGTGTTACCAATGCCATACCTGGACCATAGATACAAGAACAATAAGAAAAAAATAACTTCTAATGAGATGAAATGTGTTAAACGAATGACAGGAAACAGTCTGAGAGACAAGATCAGAAATGAAGAATTGAGAAAAAAGCTAGAAATAGCCCCCACCATAGAAAATATAAAGAAACAACATATAAAATGGTTTTGCCATGTGACTCTCTCTCTCTCTCTCTCTGCGTTCAGGACTCAACCAGAGTAAGGATTCCAGACTCTCATATGAGGTCAGCTGTCAGGCTAAGTGTGTTGATCGCCCCCACAGACAGAACATCACAATTAGAGTCTGTCAGATCCACTCTGACTGAACACCCGTTAATACGTTGCACTGTGTTCTGCGCCAGTGGCCCAGTGCATCCGATTTCAGCCAGCATTTTATTCGGGTTTGCTTTCCCTAGCCTTTGATTGTCCCCAATCTTCCTGCAAGGCAGCAGATGATCTTTTCTGTAGGGGGATTCTGCCCTTAGATGGTAGGCCCTCCCAGGTTTACGAGCACCATCTGCCCGAGTCACTAGAGGTGACTAACACAGACACGGACACACAAAGATGTGAGATGTAACTAACACAGACATACACACACAAAGATGTGAGATGTGACTAACACAGACATGCACACACAAAGATATGAGATGTGACTAATACAGACATGCACACAGCGATACGAGGCATGACTAACACTGACACACATCAAGATATATGACACATGACTAACATAAACATGCACATAAAGATATGAGATATAAATGACATTAACATGCACACACAAAGATATGACACATGCCTAACATAGACATGCACACAAAGATAAGAGATATGACTAACATAGATATGCACACACAAAGATATTAGATGGGACTAACATAGCCATGCACACACAAGGATATGAGATGTGACAAACACAGACATGCACACACAAAGATATGAGATATGACTAACATAAACATGCACACAAAGATATGAGATATCACTAACCCAGACATGCACAAACAAAGATATGACATATGACTAACACTGGTACACACTAAGATATGAGATATGACTAAACACAGACACACATAAAGATATGAGACATGATTAACACGGACACACCGAGATATGAGATATGACTAACATGACACACACCAAGATATGAGCCATGGCCAGCACACACAAGCTAAGATATGAGCCATGGCTAGGACAGAAACACAGCAAGATATGAGCCATGGTTTCACTAAAAAACACCAAGAAATGAACCATGTCTAGCACAGAAACACATTAAAGTGTCCATATGCTTGGGCTTGTTGTAGTCGGCAGACTCTTCTGAACGTGGGAATCACAGGTTTCGTTAAACAGTTGTCCGGAGATTTGAGAGTGCAGTCTGTCCCATAGGAGTGATCAAAACACAACACAGCAAGCCTTCAATAGGCGTTGCGAGAAAAACCAAACCTTTTGGTCGACCACGAAAAAGATGGATTGATGAAATATTAGACCCACTAGTAAACATAACAACAGCAGAAGCGAACAGAAGAGTAAAAGACCGCAAATTATATCTCTCCTCGGCGCTGAAAGGCAAATGAGGAAGGATAGAAGAAGAAATTTAGTACAAGTACGAAGAAGTTTGCACCTTAGCTTAAGGAAATAAATATACATAGAAATAGTACTAGCATATAACAATTACGCTAAACGCAAAAGAATATGGATAGATTAAAAGTAACTACATAAAACGACCAAGCTGACAATTATTAACACACTTAGCATGGGTCGCTGACAGCTGTTGTCTCAGCTGCTGGTGAGCGCCCAACTCATCCCTACCATCAATAATAAACGCATTTCTTTTTTCCTCTTCAGAGATCATCTTTTACTAAACATTGAGACCAACAAGGATAAAGAGTTGAACGGGTCGCTTTAGGACTTCTATGGTTCCCTATAGTTTAGCTGTGCATGTTTGCTTCTGTGGACCAAACTTTCTTACGCTGGTTGTACAGGGCTAAGGATCTTGCAGTCTTAAGATACATGTTCTTGAATCTGTTTAGTACTTCTCAGTAAGAGAGTCTCTGAGACCCATTCTGAGAGAGTGTGCTCTCAGACCACAGTGACAAATCTGACAATCTTCGTCTGCTCATGTCTTCTGTTTCTATTTTCTTGTTCTGTCTCGAACATTTGTCCCAACTGATTGGTTTGCATATTACCGCACTGTTAAATCCGCTTAATATAGAGAAAGGCATTTGAAGAGAGTGTTCCCTCTATTTCATCAGGAATTGCAGTTTTTTTTTTAATTCGTACCGTAAAGGGATGAAAATGGGTACCATGTGTTGTCATAATTTATATAAAAAGCACAGATAAGTCGAACATATACACCACATATAGACAGAACGCTTTATTCCTTTAGCGGGACTCATTTATTTTATTGCAACAGGCACACGTTGCTCTCAAATACAGTTTCTATTAAGTATAAGTATATATATATTATGTATTTACTTTAACGTAGTTTAACGCCCCTGCAGTGTCTATACTCCTGTAGAGCAGTGGGGGACTGGGCTCCAGGGGAGGTTGGGGAGGGGGATAAGGAATGATTAAATAGGTGCTAGCAAACACGGCTCCGCGGGAGAGTGAGGAATGCAAATATGGAGGTGGTGGAAGGACATAGAATGGGAAGTATAGAGCTATGAACTGTATGTGTGTTTTGTTTTAACAAGTATTGCTATGTTCATTGGCCATGTTTAACTGTGTGTCCAATAGATAAATGGTGGGCATCGTTTAACTGTGTGTCCGATACAGAAATGATGGACCATGTTTAACTGTGTCCAATACATAAACAATGAACCATGTTTAACTGTGTGTCCAGTACATAAATGAAGGACCATGTTTAACTGTGTGTCCAATACATAAACGATGGACCATGTTTAACTGTGTGTCCAATACATAAACGATGGACCATGTTTAACTGTGTGTCCAGTACATAAATGAAGGACCATGTTTAACTGTGTGTCCGATACATAAATGAAGGACCATGTTTAACTGTGTGTCCAATACATAAACGATGGACCATGTTTAACTCTGTGTCCAGTACATAAATGAAGGACCATGTTTAGCTGTCTGCCCAGTACATAAATGATGGACATCTTCTAACTGTGCCCAAAACATAAATGAAGGACCATATTTAACTGTGTGTCCAGTACATAAATGAAGGACCATGTTTAACTGTGTGTCCAATACATAAATTATGGGCCATGTTTAACTGTGTGTCCAATACAGAAATGATGGACCATCTCTAACTGTGCCCGATACATAAATGAAGGACCATGTTTAACTGTGTGTCCAATACATAAATTATGGGCCATATGTAACGGTGTGTCCAATACATAAATGATGGACCATGTTTACCTGTGTGTCCGATACAGAAATGATGGACCATGTTTAACTGTGTGTCCAATACATAAATAGTGTGTCATGTTTAACTGTGTGTCCAATACATAAATGAAGGACCATTTTTAACTGTGTGTCCAATACATAAATGATGGACCATGTTTAACTGTGTGTCCAGTACATAAATGAAGGACCATGTTTAACTGTGTGCCCAGTACATAAATGATGGACCATGTTTAACTGTGTGCCCGATACATAAATGAAGGACCATGTTTAACTGTGTGCCCAGTACATAAATGATGGACCATGTTTAACTGTGTGTCCGATACATAAATAATGGACCATGTTTAACTGTGTGTTCGAAACAGAAATGATGGACCATTTTTAACTGTGTGTTCGAAACAGAAATGATGGACCATGTTTAACTGTGTGTCCGATACAGAAATGATGAACCATGTTGAACTGTGTGTTCGAAACAGAAATGATGGACCATGTTTAACTGTGTGTCCGATACAGAAATGATGGACCATGTTTAACTGTGTGTTCGAAACAGAAATGATGGACCATGTTTAACTGTGTTTTCGAAACAGAAATGATGGACCATGTTTAACTGTGTGTTCGAAACAGAAATGATAGACCATGTTTAAATGTGTGTCAGATACAGAAATGATGAACCATTTTTAACTGTGTGTCCAATACATAAATGATGGACCATGTTTAACTGTGTGTTCGATACAGAATTGATGGACCATGTTTAACTGTGTGTCCGATACAGAAATGATGGACCATGTTTAACTGTGTGTCCGATACCGAAATGATGGACCATGTTTAACTGTGTGTCAGATACAGAAATGATGGACCATGTTTAACTGTGTGTCTAGTACATAAATGAAGGACCATGTTTAACTGTGTGCCCAGTACATAAATGATGGACCATGTTTAACTGTGTGTTCGAAACAGAAATGATGGACCATGTTTAACTGTGTGTCCGATACAGAAATGATGGACCATGTTTAACTGTGTGTCAGATAAAGAAATGATGGACCATGTTTAACTGTGTGTCCAGTACATGAAGGAAGGACCATGTTTAACTGTGTGTCAGATACAGAAATGGTGGACCATGTTTAACTGTGTGTCCGATACAGAAATAAAGGACCATGTTTAACTGTGTGTCCGATACAGAAATGATGGACCATGTTTAACTGTGTGTCCGATACAGAAATGATGGACCATGTTTAACTGTGTGTCCGATACAGAAATGATGGACCATGTTTAACTGTGTGTTAAATTACAGAAATAATGGACCATATTTAACTGTGTGTCCGATACATAAATGAAGGACCATGTTTAACTGTGTGACCGATACAGAAATGATGGACCATGTTGAACTGTGTGTCCGATACAGAAATGATGGACCATGTTTAACTGTGTGTCCGATACAGAAATGATGGACCATGTTTAACTGTGTGACCGATACAGAAATGATGGACCATGTTGAACTGTGTGTCCGATACAGAAATGATGGACCATGTTTAACTGTGTGTCCGATACAGAAATGAAGGACCATGTTTAACTGTGTGTCCGATACAGAAATGATGGACCATGTTGAACTGTGTGTCCGATACAGAAATGATGGACCATTTTTAACTGTGTGTCCAATACAGAAATGATGGACCTTGTTTAACTGTGTGTTCGATACAGAAATGATGGACCATGTTTAACTGTGTGTCCGATACAGAAATGATGGACCATGTTTAACTGTGTCCAGTGCATAAATGAAGGACCATGTTTAACTGTATGTCAGATACAGAAATGGTGGACCATGTTTAACTGTGTGTCCAGTACATAAATGAAGGACCATGTTTAACTGTATGTCAGATATAGAAATGATGGACCATGTTTAACTGTGTGTCCAGTACATAAATGAAGGACCATGTTTAACTGTGTGTCTAATAGATAAATGATGGACCATGTTTAACTGTGTGTCCGATACAGAAATGATGGACCATGTTTAACTGTGTGTCCAGTACATAAATGGTGGACCATGTTTAACTGTGTGTCCGATACAGAAATGATGGACCAGGTTTAACTGTGTGTCCGATACAGAAATAATGGACCATGTTTAACTGTGTGTCCGATACAGAAATAATGGACCATGTTTAACTGTGTGTCCGATACATAAATGATGGACCAGGTTTAACTGTGTGTCCGATACAGAAATGATGGACCAGGTTTAACTGTGCGTCCGATACAGAAATAATGGACCATGTTTAACTGTGTGTCCGATACAGAAATGATGGACCAACCATGTTTAACTGTGTGTCCGATACAGAAATGATGGACCATGTTTAACTGTTGTCCGATACAGAAATTAAGGACCATGTTTAACTGTGTGTCCGATACAGAAATGATGGACCATGTTTAACTGTGTGTCCGATACAGAAATGATGGACCATGTTTAACTGTGTGTCCGATACAGAAATGATGGACCATGTTTAACTGTGTGTCCGATAGATAAATGATGGACAGAGATTATCTGATCAGCTCGATAAATAAATGATGGACAGATAGTACCTGATCTGTCCGATTATTCTGATTATCTCGGGGCCAGACCTGCCTCTTTGTCTCTCATAACTGGCTAGAACATTGAATATCTCATCTTTTACTCTAATCTTGTCTAATAAGTTTTAAACAATTAAGCTAGGATAATAAGTTTAAAACAATTAAACTAGGAAAATGTTTACTTTCTTTTAATTTCCCCATGTAATTTTGATGATTATTGGACGTTTTCTCTGGTTAATAAACTGGTGCTGTCGTTTATAATGAGCGGTTTATAATAGGACACTGTCAACAAGATCAATGTACTTTGGATTGTATCTCAAAAACATGAGAGGCAGTTGACAAATGTAAGAGTGATATCAATATTAAACATCGTTAATTCATTCTCGACACTTTCTCTGTTTAAATCTGACTGATCAAGTGCATATCAACCTGTATAATCGTTGCTTCAATTAAACATCAGCGCATACGCGAGCACTTTTATAGGAGTATATTCCGTAAATATTCATTACATCTAGGGAGCCGCGATAGCTCAGTGGTTAGTGAACTGGACTACAAAGGACAAGGGGTAGGGTTCGATCCCAACCGACGGCTTCCGGGTTCACCCAGCCTTAAATGGGTACCGGATTTTTTTCTGGGAAAGTAAAGCAGCACGGGCGTAATACTGACCACATTACCCGAAAAAATCATGTGCTGAAGGTCTGTAAAATATAAGGTCACTAACACCATATTTCTCTATACGCCACTTGGCGTGACGGGGGTACTTTACTTTTTTATTACTTTATTCATTACATCTACCGTACGTTTCTGTGCCTTCTAGTACTTACTAAAATAAAAATTATTAAGGTCCAAATCAGTATAATATTATATGATTTGTACAATCAATATTTTTGTCGTATTGCCTATTACAGTATGAACTAAAAGAAGAGAACGAAATTTTTTTTTTAAAGATATCTGTGGGTAATCTGTCGCTCCTCCGTGTAATCAGTAAATATGGACCGTGTTTAAATTAAAACAAATCCATTGCAAGTGTCTGCGTTAAAGTCAAAATGATGTTCTACTTAACAAATCTGCGCCGGTGATGCGGAGTCGTACACAATTTTCCTTTTTGACAAGTCAAGTGTTGTGAATACGACCTTCCGCCGTCTGGAATTGATCTGCGGCTTACGTCTACACATTGAGTACTGCTCAATGACCGTCGTTGGAATTATTCGACGCAAGTTATTTACATGTTACTACTCATTAATGTGGACTGCCCCGTCAAGTCAACCGAAGTTTTTTCTCCTTAGGGAATTTGCACCGTGTTTCATTCGTTGTAGGCTGCATTTACTAGAGTAATCGGGAATCTATGGGCGCAGCTATTGTTGTGTGGGCTACGTTATCATAATGGCTCATCGTATATCCCTAGACCGGCAATACGCTAATCTTACGGTCTGTTGTTTGATGTGCGATGGAGATAATCTGACGACGAACTGTGTTTTATATGTTCCGAATTGGAGTCAAAAACGATGCCCTAACATCATCAAGCACATTACATTTAAAAAAAAACTATGACGATCATCATTTTAAAATATCAGGAGGACGTGAACTTATGGTCAATATGTTGGATAGACGGCAGGAACCATTGAAGGCTGTGTATGAAAAGTGTTCTTTGTTGCAGTTTCCTCATATTCCAAGTCCGGCTTTTTGCAGGAGCTACTGAGTTAAGTGCTTTTTACACACTGTGACCTGTGTGTCTCATCCGCTTTGATCATGTTTCGATATTACAATTGTTTACGATGAATGATGACATCGTATGACAAAGAACAGTTGGCTGTGTTCACTTTCTGTGAGGTTTCGCCTTACGTTGTTTGGCGTGTGTTGAGACTGCTGTATGATGGGAACTACAGCTACCTTTCTTTGTTTGTGAGATGAGTTAGTAATTTGATGATTCCACTGGCACGGGTGGTTGAGCAATTATAAATCTTAATTCGCTTGCAGTGATACCGGGGCCTTCCATAACCATAACCATAACCATAACCAAACTGTTCACAATCAGTAAAAGAAACAAAAACTATTGATTAGTTGTAATTGGCTGCTTATTATTATTGAATATGTTTTAATTCTTGATAGGATGAGTTTGATATCAGAAAACGTTTTATCAAATACTGATAGCCAGATTCTGATATTACCAAGAATCGTTCCTTGAGCGATGAAATGAAGTAAGGAAGAATTGATGAAATAGCTCAAGATGCTCAAGATTCACAATGTCAGCCTTTAAAACCATCACCGTTCGCTTTACAGCTTGATGGATTAATTTAGCCAGAAAATAAAGCTTTACTTTATCATGCAAGAGATTTATGTAAGAAATAACATAATTGTCAAGGTTGATTATGGTGGTTTGCTTTATATTTATTAACTGATACTTAGGTACTACAATATCTAATGTTATAGAAGAGCTTTTTCATAGGAAAAGAACACCCCAAGAACAATATACTGTTCCATTCCTACTAACAGTGCTCGTGTGATGATATGGCTGTCTAAGTTGCTGACTTGGCTGTCTTTGACATAAACAGATTACTCTTATAAAACATCACATTTCGATTTGCACATTCAATGGAATTTATAATTTATAACTCACGATGTTTGGAACAAGATCGACATATGTCTTTGCTCTTATGTCTACAAGTTTGGAGATAGTAAATCACACAACAATGTGATCATATCTCCGCTGTACTACATTGGAATTTTGTGGGTCCGCTTAGTCAATCGACGTTGTTCATACAGCCACGCCGTGATATCTTACCACGCCGAACTTCCATTTCTGAATATTCTTATGTTTTATCACATCTAACTTGATACTTACTGTATAATGTCGAGTACTCAAATTACAGTATTCTTAGATTTCTGTAGACAACTCTTCTCTGATTTATAATAACTCCATGGTTCTGGAATTTACTGACAGCTTCTATATTTCGCTCTGACTCTATTTACTATTCTAATGGTTTTACAAACCTGTTGATAACTTCTAATACTTCCTAATTCCTTAACTATCTACCAACCACTTCTGTGCAATGAGACAGGTTCCTAAATCAGTCTAATTTTACATCTTCGTAGTATCTCCTACACGCTTTGAAGGTGCAGCTGCAAAATCTTCCGAGGAGGTTCCAACTATTCCCTGGGCATTTTAGTTACCTGGCGTGATCGGTTCTGGGAACTCCGCCGTACAATCCTAGGACACTCATCCCACTTACAGATTGCTTGGCAATGTCCTATCATTTAATGTGAAGTCTTGAGAAACATCTGTCACTCTTATCGGTTGACTCCATAAAACAAAGCTACTCTTGATCTTTCCTCACTACCCAGATTCTCTCGCACAAATCTTTTGATTTTGTTGACTCGTTGACCCTCGCTGGACATCAGAGAAATCTTCTCGTCTACCTCCGCTGGACATCAGAGAAATCTTCTCGTCTACCTCCGCTGGACATCAGAGAAGTTTTAGCTCTTGAAACACCCGTTCGGTTTCCACGACCGACAGTCTCCTCCATCCTGGAAAGGTCTGTTGTGGGATTTTTCTGTTTCATCTCTCGCTGATCGTCAGCCGTGACCAGAAGTATCACTACTTAATGACGTTTCTCTCTCTGGTCATGGAACGCCTACGAGTCACCTCCTACATGTCACATTTCTATGTCGGCATTTCTGTTTGTCAATGTTCATGCAACTCTAAGTCTGCCTGACGGTCTTCCTTTATCAAAGTTCATGCAACTCTAAGTCTGCCTGACGGTCTTCCGTTATCAAGGTTCATGCAACTCTAAGTCTGCCTGACGGTCTTCCGTTATAAAGGTTCATGCAACTCTAAGTCTGCCTGACGGTCTTCCGTTATCAAAGTTCATGCAACTCTAAGTCTGCCTGACGGTCTTCCGTTATCAAGGTTCATGCAACTCTAAGTCTGCCTGACGGTCTTCCGTTATCAAAGTTCATGCAACTCTAAGTCTGCCTGACGGTCTTCCGTTATCAAAGTTCATGCAACTCTAAGTCTGCCTGACGGTCTTCCGTTATCAAAGTTCATGCAACTCTAAGTCTGCCTGACGGTCTTCCTTTATCAAAGTTCATGCAACTCTAAGTCTGTCTTACGGTCTTCCTTTATCAAAGTTCATGCAACTCTAAGTCTGCCTGACGGTCTTCCTTTATCAAAGTTTGTTTGTTTATTCATCCTCATGATCATCATGCGCCATACAGATTGGCGTAAACGGTTAAGACCTTCCACAATTCTCTATTAAAAGTGCTTCCTATCAATTCTGATGTTGACTGTTTTCCATACCATGATACCAAAGCTATCTAGTATCTTCTCTCTTTGTAGCCCGCGACCTCTGTTTCCCTGTAGTTTACTAGTTGTGATCAAGCATTCACAATTTCCTCTTCTCATTATGTCCAAAGAATGTTCATTAATTGCTCTTTCTGATGTTTCTTATGAGCTCCCTTTTTGTGTCGGCCTATTTGTGAATATCCTCGTTGGTCTTTTCAACTGTCCAGGGAACTTGCAACATTCTTCTGAGATATCTCATCTCTGTCGCCTCTAATCGTCTTTACATTTCTTTGTCTAGAGTCCATGATTCGCTCCCATAAGTCAAAATTGGCTCTATATAGCACAGCTGAACTTTTTTTCTCTCCTATAATAGCATAGATTTGTTGAATAAGACGTTTTTTTCATTTTGTGAAATGCTATTTTGACCTGAGCTATTGTGCTCTTTATTTATGTTGTGCATCTCCCATCTGATGTTATTATTGTGCCCAGTATTTAAAGCGCTGCACTTGATTTAGGTGTCCTGTTTATTGTTAAAGCTACATGATGATTATTATTTCTTTGATATTACTATTACTTCTGTTTTCTTATCATTCAGACTGAGATCTTTCTTGGTGCTTTCGTTTACAATTATATACATTTCGTGTAGTTCAATCTCTGTCTCTGCTATTAAGACTGTGCCACCCGCATATTGCAAATTAATCCTAGCTGTTGTTTATTCCTTGTTATTATTATTGTCCACACTATAACAACGCCAGCGATATGGAAGTCTTGTTCGCCCCTGATGTCTGAACAAGTGACATTGTGAGCCACATGAGTTCCAGTATTCTGTTTGATATTTCGAAGGTCGTTCACAAAATCTGTATGAAAGCGCCTGCCGGATTCACCAATATAAGTAATATGGCATAGCTAGAGGAACTGGCTGGTCACGAGGCAAGACGCCGTCCTCGAGACAGAGAGGTTCTGGGCTCAAATCCTGGTTGCACCAATTGGGATTCTTATCTATGATTTCTCTCTGCGGCAACCACCTTTGGTCTCAGTAGCGAGGCCCGGCTTTAAACGTCAATTACTCATCGACGGAAAAAAAAATATGAGTACTTCCGAAGACGGAGTTATCTGCCTGTGAGGCGAGGGACCACTCTGCACACAGCTGCCAGTGAAAAATAGATTAACACGCAACATTCAGTTCCTAGTCTTTAGGGACTTCGTCAGAGATCAAACCTGGCGAACGAAAAAAAAAATATGGCATCGCTGGCATATAATAGCATCGATACTATTGCGGAACTCTCACATGGATTCATCTTTATCTCCAAACGTCCGATGGGAAATGCATTTGAGACGGTGAGGAGCACACAAGAACAGGTAATGCACGCCAGTCTACAAGGGACGTAACTGTTTGTGGTCGAAGTGGGGGAGATGGCTCTTGTCCAGAATGTCTCTCAAATTCCTGTCACGTTTTAAGGCGACCATAGGGAGATCACGAAAAAGTAAACGGGTGGTGGGATCAGAGTTGAGAATGGAACGGTAACGGTTGAGATTTCTCATAAGTTGTGAGTGTTGTAGAATTGGGTGAGTATGGTTTACTATAGAGAAGGGCCGGTTAGAAGTTGTGAGTGCATCCTGACAGGGAATGCAGAAAACCCGTTGGAGGTCAGACTGAAGGATCTACTTAGGAAAATGTCGGCAGCTAAGGAAGTCCAACAAGATGTGAGTCTATTGGAGAAAAACCTGATCGTCCAAGCAGATACTACGCAATAGTTGAGAAATTAATAACAGAACTGATATTGTCCCCAGGGAGAAAGAAATACCCCACTAGATTGGAAGAATCATTTTATTAGAATCAAGAATTCTTACTTCAACAAATTATTCCAGGTTTAGAGAGATTATGTATCCTACCACTAAAAACATTCCAAAAGATCATCTTAAATAGGAGTAGAATGAAAGACGAAACATGCGCAACCGCGAAATCATCAGGTTGGTTTTAGAAGTGGTATATTGTGCATGGACCATATATAAACATTACGTTTAATTATGGAGCAGTCATCTGAACTCTTCTCTCGGTGTTAGCTTCATTGCTTCAGAAACGCTTCAGTCAGAGTAGACAGAAATTCACTTTGGAAGTTACTAAGTCACTACAGAATAACAATAAAATCAGTTCATATTCTGGCTATATCATATTCTATCCCATTCCGTTCTATCCTATCCTGTCCTATCCTATCCTATCCTATCCTAAAATACTATCCTACCCTACCCTATCCTACCCTATCCTATCATATCATATCCTATACTATACTATCCTTTCCTATCCCATCCTATCCTATCCTATTCTATTATATTCTATCCTACCCTACTCTACCTTACTCTATCCTATCGTATCCTATTCTATTCTACACTACCATATTCTATCCAATCCTGTCCTATCCTGTCCTATCCTATCCTATCCTACCCTACCCTATCCTACCCTACCCTACCCTATCCTACCCTACCCTATCCTACCCTACCCAACCCTACCCTACCCAACCCTACCCAACCCTACCCTACCCTACCCTACCCTACCCTACCCTACCCTACCCTACCCTACCCTACCCTACCCTATCCTATCCTATCCTATCTTATCATATCCTGTCTTTTTCTATCCTTTTCAACCTATCCATTGAGTCACTTTCGTTGCAGTTGAGAATTGCTCGTATCCGCACTTTCTCATGTCAAAGCATATCAAAATCATGCTAATAACTCAATCGTTTACACTTGATATACAGGATAGTTCACTGAGGAATGACATGCAGCATAGTTCATGATGACTACTAAAAGAAAATGACAAAGTAAAAACCCAGGTCAGATAGGGTTTGCCTGTCGTCTTTCTTCCTTTTTCTGCTGCCAGTAGATTGTATTATTAAAAACACAAAGAACAAAGTAGGAATGGAATTCAATGGATCCCATAGTCACAACTTGCAGATCTAGATTTTGAAGAGATTTAATATTGCTACCAAAAACAGATGTAAGTAATTAGCAATAAAGTGCCACAAATATCGACACCGGATTAGACTTTACATTAAAAAAAAATTAAACAAATTAAAATTCCAAGAATAGACAAATCACTAATCCAAGCGGACAAGAAAGCGGAAGATAAGAATGCATCCACGAATCTTGCTAGCTCCACGAACAGAGATAGAGATACACAAAAACATTTTACAGCCAGAACTGGAGTGGCTATAACAACTTTCTGAGTCTGTTAAAAAGAGGCAGTGAAGATCAACACCTCTATCTGAATATACATAAACCTTAGATGATGTCCTCCGACTAAGCAAAAACCCAAAGCAAAATCATCATGCAATAAAAAACTTGAAATTGTAGCAAACTTTTAATATATGGGTTTGTAATAATAAAAAAATTGAGACGTCTAGAAGGAGATCACGAGAAGACTAACAAAATGGACTCAAGAATAGAATGATTGTTAGTTTCTCGTGAATGGCTTTCAACGCCTCCTTTAACAGTATGTCACAATATAAACTTGTAATTCTAAATGATTGCTAGAGAGAGTTAAACTAAACGTCTTGACAATCAATGCTCCATTTGTACTTTACAAGTGCCTGGAAAATATCCAAGGATACACGTGATTTATTTCGTCATTGTATAATTATTATTGTATTAAATATGTTTGTAATTTGCTATATTCTTCTTCTCTCCCTTAAATAAAGACTAACTGAGCTCTGAATGGCTGATTTCCCTAATGACATGTTGTAGATACCAACAAATTTAACCAACGTTGCATGATCTATGACCGTCGCTTACACTGTACCCTAGATGTGGCTCACACTGTTCATCTCCGCTTCAGCCTCTATTACTGCTTTTCTTCGCCAGTCTCTCCGCTTCAGCCACTATTAATGCTTTTCTTCTCCGGTCTCTCCGCTTCAGCCTCTATTAATGCTTTTCTTCGCCAGTCTCTCCGCTTCAGCCTCTATTAATGCTTTTCTTCTCCGGTCTCTCCGCTTCAGCCTCTATTAATGCTTTTCTTCTCCGGTCTCTCCGCTTCAGCCTCTATTAATGCTTTTCTTCTCCGGTCTCTCCGCTTCAGCCTCTATTAATGCTTTTCTTCTCCGGTCTCTCTGCTTCAGCCTCTATTAATGCTTTTCTACTCCGGTCTCTCCGCTTCAGCCTCTATTAATGCTTTTCTTCTCCGGTCTCTCCGCTTCAGCCTCTATTAATGCTTTTCTTCTCCGGTCTCTCCGCATCAGCCTCTATTAATGCTTTTCTTCTCCGGTCTCTCCGCATCAGCCTCTATTAATACTTTTCTTCTCCAGTCTCTCCGCTTCAGCCTCTATTAATGCTTTTTTGCTCCGGTCTCTCCGCTTCAGCCTCTATTACTGCTTTTCTTCTCCAGTCTCTCCGCTTCAGCCACTATTAATGCTTTTCTTCTCCAGTCTCTCCGCTTCAGCCTCTATTAATGCTTTTCTTGGCCGGTCTCTCCGCTTCAGCCTCTATTAATGCTTTTCTTGGCCGGTCTCTCCGCTTCAGCCTCTATTAATGCTTTTCTTGGCCGGTCTCTCCGCTTCAGCCACTATTAATGCTTTTCTTCTCCGGTCTCTCCGCTTCAGCCTCTATTAATGCTTTTCTTGGCCGGTCTCTCCGCTTCAGCCTCTATTAATGCTTTTCTTGGCCGGTCTCTCCGCTTCAGCCTCTATTAATGCTTTTCTTGGCCGGTCTCTCCGCTTCAGCCTCTATTAATGCTTTTCTTGGCCAGTCTCTCCGCTTCAGCCTCTATTAATGCTTTTCTTGGCCGGTCTCTCCGCTTCAGCCACTATTAATGCTTTTCTTGGCCGGTCTCTCCGCTTCAGCCTCTATTAATGCTTTTCTTGGCCGGTCTGTCCGCTTCAGCCTCTATTAATGCTTTTCTTGGCCGGTCTCTCCGCTTCAGCCTCTATTAATGCTTTTCTTGGCCAGTCTCTCCGCTTCAGCCTCTATTAATGCTTTTCTTGGCCGGTCTCTCCGCTTCAGCCTCTATTAATGCTTTTCTTGGCCGGTCTGTCCGCTTCAGCCTCTATTAATGCTTTTCTTGGCCGGTCTCTCCGCTTCAGCCTCTATTACTGCTTTTCTTCTCCGGTCTCTCCGCTTCAGCCTCTATTAATGCTTTTCTTCTCCGGTCTCTCCGCTTCAGCCTCTATTACTGCTTTTCTTCTCCGGTCTCTCCGCTTCAGCCTCTATTAATGCTTTTCTTGGCCGGTCTCTCCGCTTCAGCCTCTATTACTGCTTTTCTTCTCCGGTCTCTCCGCTTCAGTCACTATTAATGCTTTTCTTGGCCGGTCTCACTTTCGCTTCAGGTCAATACACTTTTATTGTTGCTTATCGACATCTTCTGAAGGCATGATTGTTCTTGTTCCAACCTCAGCCTAGAGTTAGTGTTTTATAATTGCAGACCTAATTACCCAATAGGGTCTTCAAATATATATTTAGCTATTTGGTCTACAAATACCTATTTACTTATTTGGTCTAGAAATACCTATTTACTTATTTGGTCTACAAATACCTATTTACTTATTTGGTCTACAAATATATATTTACCTATTTAGTCTACAAATACATTTTTACTTATTTGGTCTACAAATACCTATTTGATCTACAAATACCTATTTACTTATTTGGTCTAGAAATACCTATTTACTTATTTGGTCTACAAATACCTATTTACTTAGTTGGTCTACAAATATATATTTACCTATTTGGTCTACGCGATCCTTTAAGCGACTTTCATTCTTGTTGCTTATTATTTAGTTGCATAGCCTGTTGCACTGTTTAGTTTATCGTGCAGTTTCTGTTTTCTCAAAAGATCAATAGTGAAAGTTCAATACGCTCTTGTAGGCTCCGTCATATGTTGAGTCCGACGTCATTGAAATTAATGAGCATCGATTTAGTATGTTATAACAGCAGTTCAGATGATAATATAATATAATAATAATAATATGTCCTTTGACGTCTTGAAAGACAGTTGGTAGCAATTTTATTCTAATTTATAACTTGTACCACTTCTAAACGTGCACACAAGTATGGAAGGGCAGAGATAAACTCAATAATCGTATACATAAAGTAAGTAAAGTACTCTCGTCACTCCAAGTAGTGCATAGGGAATATGGTGTTAGTGACAATAAATTTTACAAACCTTCAGCACATGATTTTTGGGGTAATGTGGTCGGTATTACGTCCGTGCCGCTTTACTTTCCCAGGAAAAAAAAATCCGGTCCACATTAAAGGCTCGGTGAAATGAAGCCGTCGGTTGGGATCGAACCATACCTCTTGTCCTTTGTAGTCCAGTTCACTAACCACTGAGCTATCGCGGCTCCCAATCGTTTACATGTTCTAGCATTTTCCTGATAAATCACAAAATTCGATATAACCAGGTTCACGTTTTCAATAAAAGACATACACCTTAAGCACGTCTACTTTTATTAATAAAACAAAATGAAGAAAGCAATTTAATATTTTGTGCTTACTTTACTTCCTTAATTATCTGAAGCTCTTGCAACCTTCATTCTCCAGTCACATAAATCCTAATTTGAGATAATTTAATATCTCAAAAGTTATACAGGTCAAGGAGACACAGAATGAAAATAGACTCAGAGAAGTAAAGGTCACAATGACTTTAATAATAAAAATGAGTTTATATGAAAGTCAAAATTACTAAGGACAAAAAAAGTACTTAGGCTGTACAAAATAATGTATTTTTAATCTTATGCTTGTTGGAAAACAACTAAACAATAAATTAAATGTACCCAAAATCAAATGCTTCAGAAAAATAAAATACTTTAATGACTTGAAATTAATTCAGGATTGGTGCAGAGGTAAAAGAAATGACCAGTAATCCAATGCCATCTATAATCAAGAACATAGAGTGGACAAATGTCTACCACTTAATGAATAAAGACATCACGAGAATATCAAAGCAAGTTCTCTAATGTGAAACTGAGAGCAAAGTAAAAGAGAACAAAGTGGTCTTTTATGATACATTTGTTTTACAATTAAAAAAAAATGTACTAGACATAGTTCTTCATGTTAGATACCAATTTATGTGTTTATATACTGGGAAGGTACACCAAATAGTGTCAGATATCCTAGTCCTTCCTAGTACCCCCGTCACGCCAAGTGGCGTATTGGGAATATGGTGTTAGTGACCATACATTTTACAGACCTTCAGCACATGATTTTTGAGGTAATATGGTCGGTATTACGCCCGTGCTGCTTTACTTTCCCAGAAAAAGTCCGGTACCCATTTAAGACTGGGTGAACCCGGAAGCCGTCGGTTGTGATCGAACCTACTTCTTGTCCATTGTAGTCCAGTTCACTAACCACTGAGCTATCGCGGCTTTTTAAGTATCAGATATAGTCATTTAAAAATATTTTTTCGCATTAGCAATATTCAACTGAAAAAAAAAAAACAATTATTGTATTTCTACAATTAGTAGAGAAGGGGATTCACAATATTGTGCGCAGACACAAAGTGGAACCACTCCTGGAAAATAAAAATGTTAAAGATGTGAAAAATATAGTTGAAATTGGTCAGTCTGGCCTATAAATGCAGCACAATTCGTAATTCTGGCGTTGATATACAACAAAAATAATATAAAAAATAACCATTACAGAACATTAAATGATATAGGCACATGGCAGAAAAATACCTTAGAGTTAAGATCAGAAAAGTGTTCCTTGTTGCAGTTTATTATTTATTATTTATAAATATTACAAGTTGTATGTCAGTGTTAGTCACATCTCATGTCTTTGTGTGTGCATGCCTGTGTTAGTCACCTCTAGTGACTCGGGCAGATGGTGCTCGTAAACCTGGGAGGGCCGATCATCTAAGGGCAGAATCCCCCTACAGAAAAGACAATCTGCTGCCTTGCAGGAAGATTGGGGACAATCAAAGGCTAAGGAAAGCAAACCTGAACAAAATGCTCGCTGAAATCGGATGCACTGGGCCACTGGCGCAGAACACAGTGCAACGTTTTAACAGGTATTCAAGCGGAGTGGATCTAACAGGCTTAAACAGACAGATGTCTTCGTGTGAGAGTCTGGAGTCCTACTCTGATTGAGTCCTGATCGCACAGAGATAGAGAGATCAGAAATGAAGAAGGTGGGAAAATTCCCGCTTTTTAATGTATAAAGACAAATAACATATGCAATGATTTGGCCACGTCATAAAAAGGAAATGTCTAAACACAACACAATGAGCTTTAAATAAACGTTATAAGGTCACCAGAAACCAGAGCTGTTCACGAAAAATGTGAATTGTTGGAATGTTAAATTCTAGGAAACATAACAGCAGGAAAGGCAAACAGACGAATGCCATCATGATTAACAGGTCACATGTCACTTGTAGAACGTTGTATCTACCTCAGCATATCTAAAAGTATCTATCTCTATCCTGCTCACTCACTTCTTCTGCTGTCATGTTCAAGGTCTATTTGATATTTTAAAGCCATCCTATTTTATCCAATGCTCGTGTCTTCAGAAGTACACAGTACAGCAAACTATATCTACCCTCGTTGCAGAAAGGACATGATGAAAGAAAGTAGATGAAGAGGAGTACAACATAATTTCTAGATGTATCAATAATGAACCACTCTGAGAGTGAGACAAACTGTCGTGTCAATTCGAGAAGGAAAAATGCAAAGAGTGCACGAGATCAAAGTGTCATCATGACTGAAAAGCAAAACAAAAAAATAAAAATAAAAAAAGAAAGAAAAAATTTAGTGAAAATTTCAAGTGTGGCTTTTGTTTTAATCACATCAACTCGTTTGCTCTCTAGTAGCTGGGAAAACGTATGTTTATCTGTTATTATAAAAAAATGCATGTTTTATCATGCGAACCAAATCAATGAACGTAAGAATTGAGATGATTATGGTTAGTCGAAGGTCACGGTATCACTGCAAACGAATTAAAATCCATAATTACTCAACAGCCCGTGCCACTGGAATCATTAAAACTCATCTCATTGAAGGATCAAAACAAAGAAATGGAGCTGCAGTCAACATTATAGCAGCTACAGTACACGCCAAAAGACCAAGGCCAGGCGGTACCGAAAGTTAACGTACACGATCTCATCATTCATCGTAAGCAATCGGAATATTGAAACACGATCCAGATAAATAAAACACAGCTCACGGTGTGCACACAGCACTAAACTCAGCAGCTCTGGAAGCAAGCCGGACTTGGAATATGAGGAAACTGCAAAAAGGAAAACTGTTCAGACTGACCCTCAATGCTTCTTGTCGCCTATCCGCAATATTGACCGGAAGTCCTAAAAAATTTATGAAGTTTTAAAACAACTAAAAATGACAACAGAACTACTAAACATAATTAAAAGAAGACAAATGCCATTTTTAGGGTATGTTAAAAGACACAGCAGGATGCCAAAAGTAATATTTGAAAGGAAAATTCAAGGTAAAAGAGATACAGGCAGACAAAAAATAACGTGGACAAGTAACATCTAAAGATAGACACGTCAGCACATGAAAGCGTGCAACATCAAAGCAAGAGACAGCACAGAATGGCGCTCCATGGTAGCCAACCTTCGATACGGCGACGTCTCTCAATGATGATGATGATGATGATGATGATGATGATGATGAAAAGTGTTTATCTCAGTTACTTTAGATAATAATAATGATCATCATCAAGAACCATGCCTGCTGGTGTAGGTGATCATGTCTCTCCGCAACTTTCAATCTCGACAGTTATTTATCATTTCTGTTGTTGACTTTCTGCCAAACCATTCTCTTAAGCTGTTTGGTATTTTTTTCTCTTTTCTTCCCTCTATCTCTTCGGCCTTCAATTTTCCCAGTTGTTACAATATACTCCAGCTGTTGTTCCTTCCTCATTACATGGCCAAAAAATGATGATTGTTTCTTCCTAATATTGGAAATTAGCTCTCTTTTTGCTTTGGCCTCTTTGAGAACGTTTTCATTACTCTTCTTAGCTGTCCATGGTATTCTCAACATTCTTCTGTAAACCCACATTTCTACAGCCTTCTATGTTTTTCGTGTATATTGTCCTACTCTGACCCACACCCATATGTTAAGACTGGCTCTACGTAACATTTAAGAACTCCTTTTCTTGTTTCTATTTTGTCAAAAAATGGATTGCGTTGTATCTTCATCATTTTCTGGAAAGCTGCTTTTGCCTAAGTCATTCTGCCTCTCACCTCTGTTGTATTGCGGCTAATACAAACATACATTGATGATATTAACAACAGGCGGCATAATAAAAATAACATAATTATTCGACAATAAGAGGGAATATAAACAACCAAAGAATGTATGGTGGGTTACAGTATTCAAAATATGAGGTCGAGAATGCAGAGTGAACAGAAATGAAGTTGTAGGTTCTGAAGACACACACAGAGAGAGAGAGAGAGAGAGAGAGAGAGAGAGAGAGAGACTTGAAATATTGATTTAGTGGATAATGGAAATAATTGAGCTGAGAAAGAATAAAAAGAAACAATAAAATTATGAAACAGCTGAAAATGATGAAAGAATTATTCAAAACAATTCAAACATAAAAATATTAATTGTGGATACAAAAATAGAGATGATAACAGGATACAAATTATCTTGGAGAGGAAAATGCAAATTAAACCAGTTTAAGAAGGACACAGACAAAAGGAAACTAACAACATCAAGAAATTCGGCTGACAACATCAAGAGATGGGCTGACAACATCAAGAGATGGGCTGACAACATCAAGAAATTGGGCTGACAACATCAAGAGATGGGCTGACAACATCAAGAAATTGGGCTGACAACATCAAGAGATGGGCCGACAACATCAAGAGATGGGCTGACAACATCAAGAGATGGGTTGACAACATCAAGAGATGGGCTGACAACATCAAGAAATTGGGCTGACAACATCAAGAAATTGGGCTGACAACATCAAGAAATTGGGCTGACAACATCAAGAAATTGGGCTGACAACATCAAGAAATTGGGCTGACAACATCAAGAAATTGGGCTGACAACATCAAGAAATTGGGCTGACAACATCAATAAATTGGGCTGACAACATCTATAGATGGGCTGACAACATCAAGAGATGGGCTGACAACATCAAGAAATTGGGCTGACAACATCAAGAGATGGGCTGGAGAACCTAATATAAAGTGTCCATCAAGACAAGAGGCGTAGTCGCCAACTTCGATATGTAGATGGCACAAGATGATGATAGTACACACGTTTAACTTTAAACATTCTGTATTCAGAACACTATATTATCTATTCATCCCCTCGTTGCTTGTTCTCACATACATTCTCTTTTAATTATGCGCATACATTTGACTTCTTTAGTTTCACTATTAGCCAGCATAGTTTTAGATGGCGATACTAAAGAGTCAGCCCATCTCTTGATGTTATAGTTTTAGATGTTGTGAGGGCCTACAAAAAACGGTATTAGACAAAACAGTTTTATTGTAGTTTTTCGCCAAGAACATAGATCACTTGTTAATGAAAGCCTAGGAGGGACCTCTCATCATTGAGCGTAATGGGAGCGGAAGACTCTAATCAGCATATTCTTAATCTTCGTCATTACCTTTTTCCGTTCGTTTCGACACACCATGCGCCATGAATTCGGTCATGTACGTTCAGCCGCACAGTGCATCACTCTCAATTTATTTGATTAGTGAAAACCGCCATGAGACCCTATTCTTTTTACAGGTCTTGTATCATTTTGGTATTGGTGAAATATAATTCCTTGTTTAATTATCTAAAATTACATATATAATACATTAAGTGTTGGATAAACATAAACATGTAGATTGATATTTAAGAACATGAAAAATTGTGTCTCTGAAATCACTACCGCTATATTGATAAACACCTTCCGTACTGAAAGAGATAATGGAGGTTTTGTAATGAAAGAAATGATCTGGTTGTGGTTATTGAGTAAGCACTGGCGTGTCCAACTCTCAGCCGCTGGAGAGTAAACGATTGGAACGAATACAAGGTGAGGCCATGCGCACCATTCTTGGACACGAGTGCCAAAAGTGTAGTCATGTTCTTTCCTGTTTTGAAGAGAGTATGCAGACGACAGAACCTGTGGTTCTACCGGTGGATATTCAGGCCTTAATCTATGAGAATTCATGTGGTAGTCCGGCCGTTATTCACACTGATCTGTTGTTTGCCACAGTTGGAGCTCAAAAGTCCTCACGGTTGAGATCAAAAGAAGAGCGGCAAAAGAAAAACAGTTGTTTTCGGTTATTAAGTTATTGAGTTATTAGCGGGTCATCATCACTGCACTCCAAACATGTCCATAGGTGCTCAGATCCCCTCCTCAGCAATCCCCGCAGTGTCCAGTGACTGAATTTTCCAGTTCTATATTGGTTGATAAGTCTTCTTACACGGCCACTAAGTTTCTCATTTCTGGCTGTGACCATCATAACTCCCATTTCCGTCATCCGATGAAGTGACGTGGATCTGTGTTTGTCCAAGTCCTGTGCTCTTCCCACATCTTGGAGGGCATTGATGATGTCCGCCCAATCCATTGGATGCCCGTTCTCAACGACAGCGCAGCGGGAATGGATACAAGAAGAAGAAATAAAGAAAATAAAGATGAGTATAAGAGATTAAATAAAGAAATTGTAGTAAAATGCAATGAAGCAAAAGAAGCATGGCTAAAAGAGAGATGTAAAGAGATTGAAATGCAACAAAAAGGAGATCTTAGAGAAAGCTAAATCTATATACAAACAAATTGAGGAATTAACAGGAACAAAAACGCAATCAAAAACTGGATGTCTAAGATCGATGGAAGGAGAACTGTTGATTGATCAATAAAACATAAGGGAACGATGGACAGAATACATTAAAGATCTTTATAATGATGAACGAACGGAAGTAAATATTAAGGATGATGGAGAAGGACCAGAAATACTCAGAGAAGAAATGGAAGACGCCTTGTGCAATTTGAAAGCAGTCAAAATATCTATAAAAATAAGCAGAAAAGTGCTGAACCAACTTGGAGATTTAAGAGGGAGGAACAGAAAATGATACCAAAATAAGGATATAAAAAAGAGGGGCTTTCATTGCACTGGGAAACATGGAAATCCAAAGAAATTAGGCTAAATACAAAAATAAAAATTTTCAACTTAAATGTTAAGGCGGTCCTATTATATGGCTGTGAAACATGGAGACCAACAAAAGTGACAATCACAAAGATACTGACTTTCATTAATGGATGCTTACGCAGAATAAAAGGATGGAAATGGCAAGACAAAGTCACTAATATAGAATTATGGAAATTTACCAGTCAAACACCAGTGGATAAAGAGATACAGCGAAGACGACGGCGCTGGATATGACACACACTACGGAAACCAACTGAAAGTATTACACAACAGGCCCTTTTTGGAATCCCCAGGGGAAAAGACAAAGAAGAAGACCAAGGAATTTTGGAGAAGACAAATAGAAGCAGAGATGAAGATGATAGGGAATACATGGAATGATCTTAAAAGATTGGCAAAAAACAGAATGACTTGGATAGTGTTTGTTGAAGACCTATGCTCCACTGGGAGCTAAAAAGGTAGAAGGAGAAGAAGAACTTTGAGATAATGACCATAGACCAGTCAAACTTTCAATGGCTCTTGCTCAAAAACAGGAGTTGCAAATATCTCTTCCCCACTGGAACTATAAGAGTGCAGATTGGGCAAAGTTTGTCAGGCTCACTGATGCATTTACTGCACCTATCAACACTCACGAAAAGAAGGTCAATATTATGATAGAACGGTTAACAAATGGAATCCTGAGAGCTGCTAAAGAATCCATTCCTAGAGGAGCAAGAATAAACTACAAGCCATACTGGAGCAAGGAAATACAAAGACTAGAAGAGGAACTGGACTCTGCCAGAGAACTAGCTGAAACATCACACACCACAGAGAGCAACATTGCATACAAAGCAGCCTCTGCCAAATACAGACGTGAGGGCATGATATCAACAAGACAGAGCTGGATAGACAAAACAGATAGCCTTAATCTAGCCAAAAATGGTCATAATCTACGGAAACTTGCGAAAGCTCTGAGCGACGAAAACAACTGCCGAGCTCCAATATCATTAGCACACAATCAGAACATCCTCACAGGCAAAAGGGCAGCAAATCTACTGGTAGAGACTTACAAAAACATTTTAGAATAAACATTCCAATAGATAAACAGAAAGCTGCATGACGGGAAAACGAAGATGCAAAACACATGCCTTTAGCACCAGAAGAGCATCAGTCGACCATCTTCACCCCAACAGAATGAGATGTGACACCTCAAAGGATTGCGGCTCAAAAGTTCCCCCGGTAAAGATGGAATCTCCAATGAAAAGCTCTTAAATCTGGGAGAGAAAACCAAGAGCCAGCTTCTAAGAATAATAAATGCTAGCTGGAAGAGAGGTCATGTGCCGGCAATGTGGAAAGAAGCTCTTATGGTGCCCAACCTCAAGCGTGGAAAAGACCCATTAGACCCAAGTAGCTATAGACCAATTAGCCTACTGAGCTGCCTGAGTAAACTCATGGAAAGGCTGGTTAACAGAAGACTTATGTGGCATTTGGAGACAAAACAGCAAATCGTACCACAACAAAGTGGCTTCCGTCAGCACAGATCAACTGAAGACCTGGTCACCTACATTGCACAGGAAATAGAGGATGCTATAAAAGAAAAGAAACGCACAATGGCAGTGTGGGTAGACATGAAGAAGGCTTTTGATAGGGCATGGCGAGAGGGTTTAAAGAGCAAGCTTTTTAGATTTGGCATCCAGGGTCGTTTATTCAATTGGGTCTCTCAATACCTTCATGATAGAACGGCCAGAGTACAAGTTCAAAGGTCAACTAAGTAAGAAGGTCTCAATCGAAAAAGGTGCCCCAAAAGGCGGAGTCTTGTCCCCAACACTCTTTTTAATTTTCATAAATGACATTTTATTCACAATTATCGTAATGGACATTCCACCCAGAATACACTCAGCAATATACGCAGATGACCTGGCTCACGAGTGAAGTATGTTGGTGGCCGGACCCAGGATGCAAGATGCCCTAGGTGAACTTGAAAAATAAACGAATACCTGGTTCTTACCAATCAACGAAAATAAAAAACTACATATACAATTTTCAGCCTATAAAGAAACACACTCTCTGCAAACTTGAAGATAAAAGAACATACACTCCCTATTGACAAAACCCAACATATCTTGGCGTCACCATGATACGCAGAATGACTTGGAAAAATCAGATAGACAGAGTAAGAATAAAAGCCAGAAAACGAACTAATATTATGAAGAAATTGGCAGGAACGGACTGGGGAGCAGGCAGCAATATTTGGAAAGACTATACGTAGAAAGAGTCAGACCAGTTCTAGAGTATGGCGTCACAGCCTGGGCTATGGCTTCCAAATTACACCTTAGCAAAATTAACAGAACACAGAACCAAGCTGTCCGTATCATCACTGGTGCTATGAAATCTACACCTATCAAGACTCTAGAAACAGTAACAGGTTTACAACCCTTAGATGACAGACGGGTCACTAAAGTATTGCAACAAGCGGAGAAATATAGAAGGCTCCTTAGCCACCCCATGCACCAAAGAATAACTGGTTCCGGAATTGTACGACTAAAGAGGAGCAACTTCGCTGCAATTGCCAATGAACTAACTACTGGGGATCCAATACTTTCCCAAACAATATCGAAACATCTGATATGTCTCCTCATGGAAAACATAAAATACCAGAACTTAAGAAAAATATAACAGGAATCATGAAAAAAGGCACCCAATCAGACACAGAAAGAAAACACGTAGCAGAAAAACACATACACGATACCTACCAACATGACTATTGGTCCCACATATACACAGATGGATCTGCTACAAATGCCACCAGAAATGTAAGGGGAGGTGTATTCTTGACGCTGAATAATCAGGACGAGATCACCAAGTCAATAGCTACTGGAAAATTCTCAAACAACTTTAAAGCAGAAACTGAGGCCATCAGAGATGCTGCAACACTGGCTACTCAACACAAAAATAACATGCACAATATTGTTATTGGCTATTGTTATTGGCTATGGAAGGCCTCGGTCTCACAGCAAACGAATTAAAATCCATAATTGCTCAACCGCCCGTGCCAGTGGAATCATCCGAATTACCAACTCATCTCCCAAACAAAGAAAGGTAACTGTAGTCCCCATCGCAGCAGTCTCAGCACACGCCAAAAGACATAAGGCGAAACCGCGCAGAAAGTGAACACAGCCAACTGTTCCCCGTCATACGATATCATCATTCATCGTAAACAAGCGGGATATCGAAGCAGGATCAAAACGGATGAGACACGCAGCTCACGGTGTGCACAGAGCACTTAACTCAGTAGCTCCTGCAACAAGCCGGACTTGGAATATGAGGAAACTGCAAGAAGGAACACTTTTCAGACATAGCCTTCAATGGTTCCTGCCGCCTATCCACCATATACCATGGGAGTTTACGTCCTCCCGAAAACGATGATCGTCGTAGCACCTGATGATGTTAGGCCATCATTGATGACTCCAATTCCAAACATATAGACACACAGTGGTGGCAAGTTATCATTTCCAATCCAACAGAAGCCACATGACCTGTAGTTAGTAAAAACACAATTGATGATGTTCTCCGCTCCCTTCTTGTAGCTGCCGCCACACAATTCTGATGTCTCATTATCTTGGACATCATTCAAGAACAATGTCAGATGAACATTCCATAGATATGGCTTTGCTGATGAAATGCTCGGTGCAACAGTTGTATCAATCATACTGGAGGCTCCTGGTCTGTGGTCATTAATATCACAGAAGGCACATGATGTTGTTATATTCAGAATTTCTTTCTGTGGTGTAAATATGTGGCACACACATGGAGCGTAGTTTGTGGTCACAGTAATCCCATTAAAGGCAATTCTAGGGTAGCATGGCATAGCTGTTTCAGAACAGCACAATCCTGTGATGTTTTCTGTGTTCGATATAAAGCTGCTACACAATTCTGACCAATTATAGGTGTGGACATTATTCACTTGCAATGACAAAACTGCTTTGTTTACATCATAAACCTCTGGAAGCGAATCATTTATGGGATTAATAGTACAATTTATTCTTCCATCGGGGATATCTTCATTGAGTCCCCCCCCCAAAAAAAAGTCTTTGGTTAAAAAGCACATATGCTTTTGAGTTAAACACAAAATGAGCCCACTTCATAGATTTAAAATGATCCTTGCCAATGTCGTCCGTTTGCACAAGTTAGGTCCTTAGCAACCAAGGTCACAAACTAAGCTATCAATTTATCGACTTTATCTACAGCGAAGGTTAACGAACTGTGAACAAACATTTATGTTCAAAACCCTGAATACATTTTCAAAAATCTGCCAACTCGCCGCAATAATATATATCGTGGTATTCAAATTAAACATTGCTTAGTCCATAGCTCGAATGTAAATAAGCTGCCATTTTTCTGCACTGTCACTACTATCAGCTCTAAAAAACCCCAAGAACAATGAACTAGATGACTTGAGAACAGCCTTGGACCAACTATGCAATAACTTCCAGAGAGTAGTCATTCAGTGGATACCATCACACTGTAATATACACGGGAACGAACGCGCAGACAAATTAGCTAAAGAGGGAGGGAGATTACCACAAGAGAACCATCCGCTCAGTTATGATGAAGCTAAATCCATCCTCAAAGGTCAGTACCATGATAAATAGAAACGAGAACACCCAAAACATAACGATAGGGACATATACCACCAACTATAATGGAGGGATCAAGTCATCATACTTCGCCTACGCACTGGCCACAATAGAATGAGAAATCACATGATCACCAAATTCAAAATAGATACGACCAGTCTATGTCACTGCACACTGGACAATATGACTACAAAACATGTTCTACAGGATTGGCCCCCAGTACACGGACCTGAGAAGAGCAATGTGGTCCACACCCACCATCCTGGAAGAGAAACTACATGGGGCAATCGATTCACTTAAACTGACAGCTGACTTCAAGAGAGAGTCTGGAATCCTACACTGATTGAGTCTTGATCGCAGAGAGAGAGAGAAAGAGAGAGAGAGAGAGAGAGAGAGAGAGACACTCGAAACTATAGGAAACGTGAACGAAATTAAAACAGCAAAGAAATAAAATATCAACGAGTTTAGTCTTGAAAAGGGAAACAACTACTAATAGTTAAAATTGTTCCTTTCAAAAACTGCTTATTTTAAATGCGGTTATCTTCCATTTACTGTCAAATCGCATATGTTTTATGTAGATCTTCTCATCATACAACATTGCAATGTACACGACATAGATGTACTAGAAAACTTCGACATGGAGAATAATATCCCCATATGATGAAGATCGGGGATATATATATTCTTATATGTATATATATGTATATAAAGTGTAAAATTGAGAATATATGAATAGCTTCTTGAATCCCTAGTATCTTGAGAAAGATTCGAGATTTGACACCTCGAATTATCACGCATTTTTCGTCATTTGAATTCTAACATTTAAAATCGTTTTTAGTAAACTTTGAAAATGTTACTTGTAACTTCGTTAACGACTGAGTGAATTGTTAACCTACAAGTGGCGGCGATTGTTTCAGTGTCGGCGATAAATGGATCTTGCGGCACTGTGTGACACATTCTTTTCAACACGCCATCTTGCTGAATCTTCCGGAACTTTCTGGTAAACAAACTGCGGTGAGCTCTCTCTAAAATAAATACCAGTAGTTCTAGAGGTATCTAGCAAGTCTTCAAATGGTGAACGACATGAACAAGGAACATAGGCTGACCTTGAGAAATAGCGCAACGATGAGCAAGGAGAGCAGGCACTGACCTCATAAATGAGAGTGAGAAACTCGTCCATAGCAGTGACTTATGGTGAAATAAACAGTGAACCTTATTTCACATTTGATGATACTGGAAAGGCTCAAGATGGTGACGGTTGTTAAGAGATGCCGTTTTCTTTCTTTTTCCTCCTGAAAGAAATGTGTAAATGAAGTAATTGTTTTGACGTTGTTGTGAAGTGGTTGTGACGTGGTTGTAACGTTGTGACGTTGTTGTGAAGTGGTTGTAACGTTGTTGTGACGTGGTTGTGACGTGGTTATGATAGAACAAAACAATTAAAACTACAGTATTTAAACTTTTATAAATAAAAAAACGAGTATTTGCCACTTCTTGTGTATTTAAGTCTAGTGTTACCTTACCTTACCTTATATTTAGTGTCGCTATCAGGCAAATCTTTAAAAAATTAATGTTGTCACTAGACTACATTTGTATTTAAATTCCTTTACTTGTTTAAGTGTCTGACGTCTATTATTATGCTGATGTTCTGTTTTTTCCGATGCTTATAATGTCTATCTAGTTGGGGTTCATTTTGCATTGTATTGGGTACCTAAACCCCTAATGCGGGGGAGATGGGAGAGATCCATTCGTCAGAATTCTCGAGAATTCGTCCTCCACGGGGAAGTGAGAGGGTGGACGAGGAGTGTGAAGACAGAAGTGGAACTTAAGACGTAATTTACTGAGATTGGAATGGAAGATCTCGAGGAGATGATAGCGGTAGCTGTTATGACGAAGAGGGATAAACTTCCTAACACCACAATTTTGCTGCGCTGCTAGTCCATGAACGACACCTATCTGCCCTTCACTCGCATTCACATCTCGTCTTTTATTATCTGATCCTTCATTCATCCATTTTCCTCTCGGAGCGAAGACGGCACACAGGGTGGAAGTCACAATTCTCCAAGATTGACAATTTGCTGCTAGTTCGTGTAGTGGTTTTTTAGTCCCATGTTTGAGATTTCAATAGTAATTGTTATGTGTAGGGAATCTCTGTGCCCGCTCTCCTTTCTTTTACCAGATGGTTTCCAAATGAATACTTGATGGGGATTGGGGGGGGGGGGCGAGGCGCTGTCTTCATTCTCAGCACATAATCGATGCATCTCCAATGATCTTTCTTTAGTCGCCTGCAATATAACAGAAACCTCCGGGATAACTTGCTGTGAAGCTACTGTGGGTGTGTCTAAACTAGGACTACTTCCATTTCATCATGTTCCAGAACAGGAAAACGTCTAAGCCGCTGTTTCGTTAGCAACGTTCATCACACCTAATTGCTTTAGTAGATCGTTTGGAAATGTGGCCATGTACACTTGTTCACACATCCATCCACCACTATCAATTTTGATTTGAATCCCTGCTTCGGAAACTCTTCACCAGGTTTCCATATTTGTCTTGCTTCGATGTTTTATCTCCTGTAAAAACTGGCTGTTAGGGATGAGCAAAGGATTATTATTAAATCACGGAATCATCAAAATGATAGAGCACAATAATTGTACTGATCGCTACAATATAACGAGATGAATCAAGATATAATCTCGGGTAGCGTCCAAAAAGTTGATTAGTCCAAAACCCTCGTTATTCATAGCAAACTCGCTTGGTTAATTCCCTTTCTTACATCTAGAAGTCTTTCATTTCACAGAAATAACCTATCGCGGCCGCATTGAAGCTACAAACATCTCTGATATCAGTTGTTAATGAAGGTGGCCAGACAGTTCGATGGATTTTACAAGTTAAATCAGAGTTGTAAATTATGGCACATTTTGTTACAGTGTGTGTTAGAGGGCTTCTTTCTGGTCTGGATTTTAGCTAGCAGAGTGGTCCCGTTACATTCATCTGACCACATTGTCAACATTGATTTTTGCGCCAACTCACGGAGATTTGTGATGTAGGCGACTGATTGTTAATTGAAGTGGAATGGTACTGTACCTCTGCCTTGATCTGCGTTGGACTACATTTGCTAATGCTGGACTCCGATAAAATCGAGTGCTTCAGGGAAATGGAGGCCTCACTTCCTTTGTTCAGACAGCGATTCTTGTGGCCCTCACTAACCATGAAAGGTACAGAGATTTGGCACGGGCGTATGAAGGTTATGCTGCAAGCACATATCGTTACGATAACCCCGAAGTGTGCATCCTGACCTGCGCACTTTTTTTTCTTCAGAACGCGACACGTTCACAATAACAGTATGAACGATCATTACCTGGGTTGCTGGAAATGGATGGAGCGGACATGGGAATGCCCCGCCTGCAGTGACCATAATACGTTCCAAAGTATATAGTCTAAAATCGATGGATTTGTTACAGGGTAAGTAAACATTACTTTTTCTCTCTTTGACTTGTCCATGTTTGTGAAGTTTTTTCGGATTAATTTTTTACAGTATGGGATAGCCAGTCCCATGCCTAACCCTCCTTTCTCGCCTCTTACGAACATGCCTGGTAGGGTACAGCGCCACTATTCTTTACTCCCCTTTCGGGCCCCGGCAGCGCATGGGCGACAAAGAGGAAGACCAAGGAATTCTTGTAGACGACAGATAGAAGCAGAGATGAAGATGATGAGGAAGACATGGAGTGATCTTAAAAGAATGGCAAAAACAGAACGACTTGGAAAGTGTTTGTTGAAGACATGCTCCACTGGGAGCTAAAAAGGTAGAAGCAGAAGAAGAGTGATACAATGAATAAATGTGAAGAGGGGAAAGAAGAACAAAGTGGTTGTAATTAAACGGGTCGATAATGAAAGGGTTAATAATAGGGTTGAGTGAAAGAAGATCGTCAAGTAGAAACTATGGCACGCGTGAACGGAGTTTAACAGGAAGCAACTAGAGTAACACGAGCAAGTTGTACATAAACAATTAACCTTAAATGTATAAGGCTCGCAAACAGGCACTTTTTCTTGTTTTGTCTGAATCTACTACAAGTCACAAGCACAAGTATTAGGCATACAATGAATGAGGAAAGGATCTTTTTTGTTTCTTCTTTTCTCTTTTCACTGATACCGAAAGTGTCGTACTTTATATCATTTGTTGTTTTTGAGCTGATCGAACTGTCTGAATTTGTGATTTTCCTTTGTTGTTACATGTTTCTATTACTGCATCTATACATCTTCTTCGATGTCTTCCTCTTGGTCTTTTTCCATGCATTCTTCTTTGGTCTTAATGTTTAGTGGGTGTCTTAATTCCCTTATTCTCATAGCCTCTGTTTTTGCTGTGCTAATTGCAAAAACAGAGGCTATGAGAATAAGCAAATTAAGAATGGATACCTGGGTAAAGGATACCGTTTCATAATCAATGGAAAATGTTGAAAAAAATCATGGATAAGACATTAAAAAAATATAAAAAAAATAATATTTCAAGAAAATAGAACGTAATTTGTTTCTGCCGCTAAGTATTCCTTAGAATATATAAATAATAGAGATTATAGGATATATGGACCATGTCTTAAGATTAGGTTGGGGGGGTATAAATATATTATGGCAAGCATTAGCTCATTACAGAGTAAATGATCACCTTATTAAATGTTACAAGAGGCAACATAGTAACTGTAGAACTGTGAAAAGAGCGAGTAATGAAATCACAAAACAATTTGTAGTAACATCTTTAGTAAGACAAGGCTGAGTGTTGTCACCACTCATGTTTATTACTTACATTGACAAAATATGCAAGGATGTCAAATCACAGTGTGAAGATGTGAATGTACTACTTTTTGCTGGCGACCCAAATAGCTTTCGTAAAAGAACTTCAGTAACATCAGCTGTCCTTGAATAATGAATGCAAAAATGAATATTAAAATTAACACTGAAAAAAAGAAACTTTATCAATAGAAAGATAAAAGAAGACATTAAAAATAGTTATAGAACATCAAGTTATAAAGCCAGTAACAAACTTTAAATGCCTGGGAACAACATTCTCTGACAATGGCACAATCGATAAAAATAATTCGATGCAATAAGGCAAACCAAATTTTGGGACAGCTATCCCCTACACTTAACACAAAGCAATACCAATAACTACCAAGACACAACTTATACAGGGCATATTCCTTCCAACCTTCTGCTACAAATGGCATACATGGTCACTACGTCTAAACATAAAGGAAAGCATGTCACCACTGAGATGCGTTGTCTGTGAAAAGCGCATTGGATGACCGAAAAAGACAGAAAAATAAATTGTTATAAGAGAAAGAGTAGGCGCTGGCTCCAATCCTAAGCTACATACATAAACAACAACTGGTGTTGCCCATCTAGAAAGAATGACGTGGTATTCCTTACCATACAAAGCATATATCAAAATAGGAGTACAGGGCATAGCAAGAGACAGACCAGAGTACGATGAATAGACAACATCAAAGAAACACTACAACAACATCAATTAACAATGAGTGAGGCCGACAAAAGGATCAGAACAAGAACTTTGTTATCTCCCTTGACACCAGAAACGGTACAAGTGGAAGTGAAGAAGTAGAAGAAGGTAGAGCAAGCATGTCATGTCATCATTAAATACTATCGTCAGAGCTACTAAAACTACTAGTCCTACACATACAAAATACTCAGAACATAAAACTCTAGCCTTTCGGCTGTTAAAATACAATTTGGCGATGGGTTTTTGGATACTTCATTACTGCCAGCCATTTCCTACTTCCACACACGGATCAGGGGATTGTAAACTTTTAAAACAAATTCGTTGACTTTGTGAACACATTCATTCAAGGGAGATCATTCTATGCTTGCCATGGGACAAGTAATTATATTAGAGTTGAATCCCTTGAATATACACGTTCTTATCATGTGGATATGGAAAATCGAGACAACATTGAATTGACCCAGCCATCGTTTGCTCGGCAGAAAAGGAATTTCATTGAAACGCTGGCAACGTACATCGGTTTTAAAAGTTTACTTAAAGGGTATACGGTGAATGGTCAAAATGGACCGGACGAGAACATTTATCTCGGGAAAGTTTTACATTGTTGAATAGAAAACACAGAAAAAGTAGACAATGACCAGTTGGTTGAGTTGTTTAGATCCAAGGCTAGGCAGCGAGGGTTGTGACTGACAGATGACAAAAGTGGGTTTTTCATTGGAAGGTGGACATTATCATGATAATAGTTATGTTAGATAAGAGCGAATGAATAGAGTGTACACTGTATATACTCTGTTGCAGCATAAACATAAACAGTAGCAGAGGCCAACAAAAGAGCTTCATACGGCAAAATATAACTCCCGCTTAACGTTGAAAGGCCAATGAGGAAAGATAGAAGAAGATACCTGTGCTGTGTCGACCTAGTATGGCATATTGTTTCATTGTGGATGTGTTCTGTAGTGCGTTCACAAATGTTGCTTTCATAATTTATTTCTTTTCTTATTTTCTTTAAAAAATTTTTGTTAAAAGGGGCCCTACGTTTGTACCAGCCCATATATGTTAATCACAAAAGTTATGTAGAAAGCACATATTATATTTTAAAAACAAGTCATATTTTTTGTTAATAGTATCAGTTATTAATTTTTGAAGTGTTGCAAATTATGTGTTGCAGTATTTGTTGTTCTTTTAAAAAGTGAGACGGAATTATTCCTCAGTAGCCAACACGCCAACTTTAATTCATAAGAAATGAGCATGGCATTTTTACAATTCACCGTTTTCATAAATCCGTTCCCGTATTCATAACCCTCCAGTTGTACCCTAGGCTACTGTGTCCACTTGATCATTCCATCGCCCACCAATTGTAAGCTTCACTACTGCCGCCCACTTGATCATTCCATCGCCCACCAATTGTACACTTCACTACTGCCGTCCACTTGATCATTCCATCGCCCACCAGTTTAAGCTTCACTACTGTCGTCCACTTGATCATTCCATCGCCCACCAGTTTAAGCTTCACTGCTGTCGTCCACTTGATCATTCCATCGGCCACCAGTTTAAGCTTCACTGCTGTCGTCCACTTGATCATTCCATCGCCCACCAATTGTACGCTTCCCTGCTACCGTCCACTTGATCATTCCATCGCCCACCAGTTGTACCCGGGGCTACTGTCGTCCACTTGATCATTCCATCGCCCACCAATTGTACGCTTCCTGCTACCGTCCACTTGATCATTCCATCGCCCACCAGTTGTACCCGGGCTACTGTCGCCAATTGATCATTCCATCGCCCACCAATTGTACGCTTCACTACTGTCGTTCACTTGACATTCCATCGCCCACCAGTTTAAGCTTCACTGCTGTCTTCCACTTGATCATTCCATCGCCCCACCAATTGTACGCTTCACTACTGTCGTTCACTTGACATTCCATCGCCCATCAGTTTAAGCTTCACTACTGCCGCCAACTTGATCATTCCATCGCTCCCCAATTGTACGCTTCACTGCTGCCGCCCTCTTGATCATTCCATCGCCCACCAGTTCTACCCTTGGCTGCTGCCGTCCACTTGATCATTCCATCGCTCCCAAATTATACGCTTCACTATTGCCACCCACTTGATCATTCCATCGCCCCCAGTTCTACCTTGCTGCTGCCGTCCACTTGATCATTCCATCGCCCACCAGTTCTACCCTTGGCTGCTGCCGTCCACTTGATCATTCCATCCCCCACCAGTTGTACACGTGGCTGCTGCCGGCCACCTTATCATTCCATCGCTTATCAGTTGTACTTTTGATAACTACCGTCCATTTGATCATTCATCGCCCAGAAGTTGTACCCTTAACTGCTCCGTCCATTTGATCATTCTATCGTCCACCTGTTGTACCCTAGGCTGCTGCTGTCCACTTGATCATTACATCGCCCACCAGTTGTACATGTGACTGTTGCGGTCCACTGGATCATTCCATCCTACACAAATTGTACTCTTGATTGCTGCCGTCCATTTGATCATTACATTCCCCACCAATTGCACCCTTTGATTGCTGCCGTCCACTTGAGCATTCCATAACTCACCAGTTGTAACTTGACTGCTGCCGTCCATTTGTACATTTCATCGATAACTAGTTCTACTCTTGACTGCTGCCGTCCACCTGATCATTCCTTCGCCCACCAGTTGTACCCTGGGCTGCTGCCATCCACTTTTCCATCCTCCACCAATTGTACACTTGACTGATGTCATGCACTTGATCATTCCATCCTCCACCAATTACACACTTGACTGCTGCCGTCCACTGGATCATTCCATCGCCCACCAGTTGTACCCTGGTCTGCTGAAGTCAGCTTGATCATTCCATCCCCACCAATTGTACACTTGACTGCTGCTGTCCACTTGATCATTCATCGCCCACCAGTTGTGCCATTAACTCCTGCCGTCCACTTGATCATTCCATCGCCCACCAGCTGTACACTTCACTGCCACCGTCAAATTGATCATTCAGCCTCCACCAATTGTATACTTCACTGCCGCCGTCCAATTGATCATTCAGCCCCCACCAATTGTATACTTTACTACTGCCGTCCACTTGATTATTCTATCGCCCACTAGTGGTACCCATTACTGCAGCCTTCCACTTGATCATTTGATCGCTCACCAATTGTACCCTTCACTGCTGCCGTCCACTTGATCATTCCGTCTACCAGTTGTACCCTGTAATGCTGTCATCCACTTTATCATTCCATAGCCCGTCCTCTCCTCCCACTGGAGTCCACCCACTTTTGGAAACACTTCTCTAAAGTGTGATCAATAGCCTCAGCAGGGGAGATACACGACAGACACGTAAACATATAATTAACGTATATGCATATAATTAACAGAATATGTATCATAGAATAAGGTTTGTCTGCTGCAAAGAATACATAAGTTTAAAGATACATCATGCTGGTTATATGTTCAGTATATCGGTCTCGTATTTGTGCTTTATATATACATGTATATATATATATATATATATATATATATGTATATATATATTGACAAAACATGGTACCCATTTTCATCCCCTCACATTTCGAATAAAAAGAAAAGCTATTCATAATGAAACATAAGAAGCCCACCATTAAATGTCCTTTTCAATATTAAGTGGATTGAATAGAGCGATGGTGGAGTGAACCAGTCAGTCGGGACAAACATGTTCACTGATATAAACATAGGAGCCAGAACGAGAAAATATAAACTCAATGAGCAGATTGTCAGACCTATAACATGTCACTGTGACCTGAGATCATATCCTCACACAATGGTTTCAGAGACTCCCTGAGGAGCACTTAAACAGATCCCAGAACATGTATTATATGACTGTAACATCCTCAGTCTTCTACAAGGAGAGACAGCAAGTGTGGCCCACAGTCCTGCAGGACTAAACTGCGGGAAATAATAGAAGTCCTAAAGCGACCCGAACTTCTTTTTTTGGACTAGATGTATAGAGAAAGATGTTCCCTCATGCGGAAGAATACAATAACTTTACTATTGGGCAGAATGAGCTGCCGACACGCTCAACATCAAACGAAGTGACAGCTGTCGGTAACTTATGCTAAATTCGTTCACCAGCATCGAAGAATAACAGAGCTGGTTCAGGCATTCACCGTCTACCGAAACGACAGCTGCCAGCGATTGGCACTAAAAGCCTCAATAATATTAAACCTGATGTATTTATTATTGACATTTAATTTATTAATGTTATTGTAGGATATACTTTCGTTTATGAGTGTCGCTGTTACACGTTACTATTATTGTTCTTCTAATGTTTATCTGTATATTCCTTTTCGTATGCTAACGTTAACACATCTGAATTGTACTAAACTTCATGATGTACTGCTGCAAGACTAATTCACTTCATTCTTCTGTCTTTTTAACACGTTTTTATTGTTAAATTTCCTTGGATTCGTTGAGCATAGCCTAGTCATTTCCAAAGTATTTTTGTTTCCAAATCTTGATTGATGTTTGTTAATGGCTAATCTTTTGCCGACTTTTTTGACGAAATGTGTTGATCACAACGGATGTTTAAAATCTTCTTAAGACAGCCAACTTCAAATCCTCTTAGTCGACGTTCTATCTAATGGTTCATTCTCCGCGTTTTCTGCTGTCTTTGGTTATTGGTTATGGAAGGCCTCGGTTTCATAGCAAACGAATTAAAATCCGTAATTGCTCAACCGCCCGTGCCAGTGAAATCATCCGAATTACTAATTCATCTCCCAAACAAAGAAAGGTAACTGTAGTCCCCATCGTAGCAGTCTCAGCACACGCCAAAGACATAAGGCGAAACCGCGCAGAAAGTGAACACAGCCAACTGTTCCCCGTCACATGATATCATCATTCATCGTAAACAAACGGGATATCGAAGCAGGATCAAAACGGATGAGGCAAACAGCTCACGGTGTGCACAGAGCACTTAACTCAGTAGCTCCTGCAACAAGCCGGACTTGGAATATGAGGAAACTGCAAGAAGGAACACTTTTCAGACATAGCCTTCAATGGTTCCTGCCGCCTATCCACCATATACCATGGAGTTCACGTCCTCCCGAAAATGATGATCGTCATAGCACTTGATGATGTTAGGCCGTCATTGATGACTCCAATTCCAAACATATAGACACACAGTGGTAGTAAGTTATCATTTCCAATCCAACAGAAGTCACATGACCTGTAGTTAGTAAAACCACAGAGAGAATATGATTTTGTAACCTTCACTGATTCACTCTTAGATGTGAATGTGTAGTTTACACAAGAGGAGAAGTTTTCAACTACAGTGATCCCATTTAAGGCAATTCTGGGATAGCAAGGCAAGTCTCCTTTATAGCAGCAGAACTTGATGTTCTCCGCTCCCTTCTTGTAGCTGCCGCCACACGATTCTGATGTCTCATTAACTTGGATATCATTCAAGAACAATGTCAGATTAACATTCCATAGATATGGCTTTGCTGATGAAATGCTTGGTGCAACAGTTGTATCAATTATACTGGAGGCTCCTGGTCTGTGGTCATTAATATCACAGACGGCACATGATGTTGTTATATTCAGTGTTTCTTTCTGGGTGTAAATATGTGGCACACACTTCTGCTGTATGTTCAACTTCAACACACATTTCTGCTGTATGTTGAGTTATTGAGTAATTTGTGGGTCATCATTTTTGCACTCCGAACATGTTCATAGGTGTTCTGATCCCTTCCTCAGCAAGTCTCACAGTGTCCAGAGACTGTCGACCCCACTTCTTCTGCAAGACGTCTGCTGTATATACGAATATGGATCGCACTTCGACTTGTAAATTCTAAACTTAGACAGAAACTAGTTGAGCGCCAAATGTTTTAATGTTTTCAAATGTCTTTTGAATGCCTGGGCTGACTACACTAAGAGATATTTCGTTTTCAATGTCGCTATTTAATGAATATATAGTTTCCACGTATTTAAAGTGACCCACTTCTTCTAGCCCCACTCTTCTGAATGTACTTTGTTTCTACTTTTGACATTTTTCATCATGATTTTAGTCTTCTCTGCATTTATTGTCAGTGCTACTGTGTTACTGATCTACCCTATATGTTTTGTATGTCTTGGTGAGAGTGGGCAAGCAATCCAACATCGTCTGCATGTCAATATCTTCAAGACACGTCGTGGGACCATATGTAATTCCTCTTGGTCAGTCCCAACAATCATTCTAATGATCCAGCCTAAAACTACAATGAAAAGAAGTGGTGACAAAATGCATGCTTGTCTAACTCCCGTTATAATTCTGAACCAGCTCTCTGCTGTCCTTCATGTCCTACACAGCACTGGTTGTGATGGTGTGAGGAATGTATATGCACCTCAAACTGGCGGTGCACCCCTTCCTCACTAGATGGATCGCCGCCGCACTGTTTCAGAGGAAGGTGATACTCAGATGTGGAAGTTGGTCTTCCGAGCCAACATCCATTTGTCCAGGGCTGCCACAAGGCTCACCATTGTCACCAGTTCTATTTAACGTTTACACAATAACGATCACGGAACAACAGCTGGATGGGTAGGGGAATAACTATGACTTTTGCTGATTATATTCTGGTACATCGACAGGGAAGAGATAGACGGGGAATCGCCTCCACAATGTAAGACGAATTCTATCGCATTTCTTCCTGGGATTCTATCGCATTTCTTCCTGGTGTGGGTTTTCAGGTGCCTTGGTTAATCCTAATAAAGCATCAGTTTCATGGTTCTCCCTTAACAATCATATCGTTAATACGACCACACCGGTAGTACGAATGGGAGCTCATGAGGTGACCAGGGACAAGTTCATGACATACCTCGGAGTTAAGTTTGATCGCAGCCTGTATTTTCGGGACCACCTCGACCATGTGATAACAAAATCCCGCAAAGGATTAGACGCCTTGAAGGTCATATCAGCTGCTAACATTGAGCAGAGACTACTTACTCTTCTGTTCAAGGGATTAGTCCTCGCACCAATCGAGTATGCCCTGGCAATTCTTACTGTCAGTACGACTTAAATTGATAGGCTGGAGAAAATACAAAATGAAGCCATGCGCTTTTTCCTGAGATGTACGAGGGACACTCCTGTGTAGCAATGAGATATCTTCTTGATTTTCCAACGTGGATGACAGAATCAAGATCTGGAGAGCACGAGCATACCTGAAGATTAGTACAGATACAGAGCATCCATTGCACCACGTGCTCAACACGCGCTCAACAGTGAAAAGTGCCAGGCTAAAAAGAGGCAAATCATGGGTGGACCGAGCACAAGATGTCATCAAACAGGTGCGTGGGCTTACCAATATCACGTTGGTGAGGAGTGGATACCGGTGCCTACATCATTCAAGGGACTTTCTCGTGTATTGTCACACTCGACAAGAAAAGTATGGAACAGAACCCGGTAGTTGTTAATGCTGAGGTCAACGGTCTCATCTGCGATAACACCGATGAGAAAGATGCAGTCATCTATACAGACGGATCTGTAATACGACACCAAAGAAGTGCATGGGCATTTACAGCACGCTCGGCAGGCAGAATAGCCAAGGAGACAGTGGTGCATACGTCATGACCACGAGTAGCATGACAATGGAGGCGATGGCATTGACCAAGGCATTTAAATGGTTAGCGTCACATGACTACACCCCACGCATGTATACTGAGTGATTCGATGAGCATGATAAAAAAGTGGAGGCATACAATGTCAGTACGCATACAATGGGTAGAGTCGTTGCAGAAATCCAAAATACATAAGGTCACCTTTGTCTATGTCCCTGGACACGCGGAGTACGGGAAATGAAAGAGCGGACAGGTTGGCTAGCTGCGCTGTCGTTGAGAACGGGCAACCAATGGATTGGGTGGACATTATCAATGCCCTCCGAGATGTGGGAAGAGCACAGGACTTCGACAAACACAGATCCACGTCACTTCTTCGGGTGATGGAAATGGGAGTTAAGATGGGCACAGTCAGAAATGAGAAACTTATTGGCCGTGTAAAAAGACTTATCAACCAACATAGAACTGGAGTCGTCAGTCGCTGGACACTGAGGGAATTGCTGAGGAGGGGATCTGAGCACCTATGGACATGTTCGGAGTGCAATGATGATGACCCGAAAAAACTCAATAACTCAAATAACTGCACTGGTTGCAACTGTACATGTCCTTTAATATATTAACGATTTTATCCGCTAGCTGTACCCATATAATATTCTCCAAACAAATAGATGATGGATGTTGTCGAATAAATTCTCAATGTCTATGAAGTTTATATTTAAGGATGAATTCCATTCCAGTGCAGTTCTAAATTTTTCGCAGAGAGAAAGATTTGATCAGTATTTAATCTCCCACTTCTAAAGCCTGTCTGCTCTTCTCTCAGCTTCCGTTCAACACTGTTCTCTCTTTGCGCTGGATAAGTAATGCGCAAAATATCTTCGCAGGAACTGACAGCAGGTTTATACTTATCCAAGGAATAATAGAACAAAGAAGTATGTGTTAGCACTCGGAAAAATTGACAGACAAACAACAATAGAAAAAAACGAAGAACAATATATGGTCCGAAGTGGGATCGAACCCGTACTCAGTGGCACCGCGCCTTGCCACGAGAAGCCGAACGCTTGGCACACTGCCACGCAGCCAACTAAAAAATTGGCTATTGCAGCAGTGTCTTACACGATGACGTTCTCAATGACTATAGCATAGGTAACGATCACAGACCGGAAATACATTGTATATTTGTACTTTCCTATTAATGCAAGTATCTCCCAGTAGGGCTGAATACTTGTGTTGTAGACAACATTTATTGGACGAAACCGCACGAATATTAGTTTCCAGTGGTTATATACTGGGTACAAATAATTATACATAAATATTATTATATACAAATATACAATTTATTTCCGGTCCGTGATCGTTACCCTATGCTATAGTCATTGAGAACGTCATCGTGTAAGACACTGCTGCAATAGCCAATTTTTTAGTTGGCTGCGTGGCAGTGTGCCAAGCGTTCGGCTTCTCGTGGCAAGGCGCGGTGCCACTGAGTACGGGTTCGATCCCACTTCGGACCATATATTGTTCTTCGTTTTTTTCTATTGTTGTTTGTCTGTCAATTTTTCCGAGTGCTAACACATACTTCTTTGTTCTATTATTCCCTATTATCGCCTCGGAAGTTCCCATATAATAATATTTATGTATTATTATTTATACAAATTACATAGCGACTAAGGTCCCCTTTCTTAGGTATTTTGACAGTAATACCATTGGCCATGCTTTTTGTGCTTTTTTATTTTCCCAATTGTATTGAATACAAGTTCTAAGACTTGCGCTCAGTCCTGATCTGTCTTTAACATTTAAAGCACCAGGTGCTGTGCTACTTTTGATCTATGTGATGCCAACTTCAATTTCGTAGCATGTAATTTTCCCTTTCTTCTTTTCAAACTGAGCATTCAACATAGCAATAATACAGACAGGTGCACTACTCAAGTCTTTACAGATGAGCAAATAGAGACATACTATGAAGAGATGTAAATAAAGTTATGAAGCAAGTGAAATCTTCAGAACATTTTTATTGTAATGGGAAATATGAATTCTAAATTAGGAAAGGGTAGATATAAGACCATTATAGAAAATCATGGTTTAGGAAAAAGAAATGACAGAGGAGAAAGTTTAATACAATTCTGTGAAGAAAACAGGTTGATATGTAACACCAACTTTGAGCAAGATAAAAGGAATCTATACACATAGAAAAGCCATGGAGATAGGAAGAGGAATAAAACTGTTGTCTTTAATAGTAAAAGATACACAGTATTGTTAAAACAATAAGTCTAATGAGCCATGCAACCAAAATCTTGCTGGAAGTTATACAAGGAAGGATTTAGAAAAAAATCAATATGGAATAAAAAGAACAGCAATGTAGATTTAGGACAAAAAGTGGGACAAACGAAATCATATTCTACGTGAGGACATAAATCGAAATGTACACAGAAGTAGACAACCCATATATATGCCTGCTTAATAGACTACACCAAAACTTTTGATGGAATAAACCATAAACAAAGCATAGACTGCCTAAAAAAATATACACCGGCGACACAGACATACGACTAATATGTAATTTATACTGGGAGTAAACAGAAATAATAAGATATAATAAAGAGAAATCTGCACCCATTAATATATAAAAAGAGGAGTAAAATTGTGGTGCATCCTATCAACAAGCTTGTTCAAACTATACACTGAGCACATCTTTAAAAACAGAGATGACAAGCCAAACATTAATGGGAAGATAATCCATAACCTAATATATGCTGATGATACTGCATTCATCAACAATTGCCGTCTCAGCAACGAAGGTTGGCTACCATGGAGCGCCATTCTGCTCTGTCTCTTGCTTTGATGGTGCAGGTTGTCATAGGCTGATTTGTCCATCTTTTGATGTTACTCGTTCATGTTAGTCTTGGTCTGGCTCTGCCTCTTTTACCTTGTATTTTCCCCTCCAGGATTACTTTTAGTAGGCTGTTGTGTCTTTTAACATGGCCCAAAAATCGCATTTGTCTTGTTTGAATTGTGCTTAGTAGTTCTCTTTTTCATTTTTAGTTTTTTTAAGACTTCATCGTTTGTTTTCTTTTCCTTCCATCCAATTCTACTTATTCTTCTATATATCCACATTTCAAATGCTTCAATTCTCTGTTCTGTTTTCTTGTCTAATGTCCATGTTTCTGCACCATATAGAAATATTGAAGAGACGTAACATTTTGCTATTCTTAGTTTTAGCCCTGGTGTTATTTGTTTTGATTTTACTATGTTCTTCATGACATTAAAATTACGTTTTGCCATTCCTATTCTTGTGTTTATTCCAGTTGTACATTTCCCATCACTAGTTATAGTATGTCCAAGGTAGTTGTAGTTCTGAACTGTCTCCAGGTCTATTCCTTCAGTTTTGATATCCACTTGTGGGTTTTGAGTATTTTCTTTGTTTATGATCATAGTTTTAGTCTTTTTGATATTCATATCTTTATATGACCATATTTCTTGCTTGTCGTGTTTATTTCATTAAGTAATTGTTATAGATCTTCAGGATTTTCTTCTAGTAGTACAGTACCGTCAGCATATCTTAGGTTATTGATTATCTTTCCATTACTGTTTAGGCCTGGCATCTCTGAGATGTTTTTTAAAGATTTTCTCAGCGTATTGATTGAACAAGCTTGGTGATAGGATGCATCCCTGTCTTACTCCTCCTTTTATATCAATGGGTGTAGAGTTCTCTTTCTTATATTTTATTATTGCTGTTTGCTCCTAGTATACATTACATATTAGTCGTATGTCTATGTCATCAAGATGTATCTCTTTTATGCATTATATAAGTTGTTTGTGGTGTACTCGGTCAAAAGCTTTTGTGATCAAAACGAAGATTTCACTTTTAAATCTAGATTTTAATTTACTATTTCTTCCTGTTAATACTTCGATTTGTTTGTAGATAGCTCTTTTTTGCATTTCAGTCTCTTTGCATCTTTGTTTTATCCTTGCCTATTTTCCCTCATTGCATTTTATTAGAAATTCTTTATTTCATTCGTTATGCTCATATTTAGAATTTTTATTTCATCTTCTTTTATCCATCAGCGGTGAAATGTAATTTGTCATCGATCCCTTGCTTGACTTTTCCTCACTGGTGGTATTAACTCATGTGATACCTGCTGCATTCTCTTAGCATGTCACGCTGTTCATCCATGTTTCCAGTTTTCATTGACGTAGAAATCCGAGCCACAACAAGGTAATATGAACAAAAGACGTGAGTAGACGAAGATTGTCAGACTTAGAACAGGTCATTGTGGTCTCAGAGCTCACCCTTACAAAATGGGCTGACACCATGCCACTGTGGAGTACTAAGGCAGATTCCAGAACATGTATTATAAGACTCTACCACTGTGGAGTACTAAGGCAGATTCCAGAACATGTATTATAAGACTCTACCACTGTGGAGTACTAAGGCAGATTCCAGAACATGTATTATAAGACTCTACTACTGTGGAGTACTAAGGCAGATTCCAGAACATGTATTATAAGACTCTACCACTGTGGAGTACTAAGGCAGATCCCAGAACATGTATTATAAGACTCTACCACTGTGGAGTACTAAGTCAGATTCCAGAACATGTATTATAAGACTCTACCACTGTGAAGTACTAAGGCAGATTCCAGAACATGTATTATAAGACTCTACCACTGTGGAGTACTAAGGCAGATCCCAGAACATGTATTATAAGACTCTACCACTGTGGAGTACTAAGGCAGATTCCAGAATATGTATTATAAGACTCTACCACTGTGGAGTACTAAGGCAGATTCCAGAACATGTATTATAAGACTCTACCACTGTGGAGTACTAAGGCAGATTCCAGAATATGTATTATAAGACTCTACCACTGTGGAGTACTAAGGCAGATTCCAGAACATGTATTATAAGACTATATCACTGTGGAGTACTAAGGCAGATCCCAGAACATGTATTATAAGACTCTACCACTGTGGATCACTCATACTGATCCCAGAACATGTATTATAAGATTGTACCATCATGAAGTTTATGCCCCAACAACAGACAGTCTAGAGGAAATAATTGATCAATTTTACGACGAGTTAAATGAGGCACTTCATGAATGCAAACCACACGAAAACACCATAGTTCTAGGGGATTTAACGTAAAAGTAGGAAGGAAAGAGTTGAGGAAGTAGTTGGTCATTATGGCTTAGGCAAGAGGAATGAAAGAGGTGAGAAACTTAGTGACTGGGCTAGAACACACAACGTGATGATAGGAAACACCTGGTTTAAGCAACATCCAAGACGTCTGTGGACATGGAAAAGCCCAGGGAACAACGCACGTAATCAAATAATTGATTATATAATGATAAGCAATATATTTAGAAACAGTCTGGTGTGTGTGAAACTAGACCAGGGGCAGATTGCAATAGTGATCATGTACCAGTTGTGGGAAAGCTTAGAGTCAAATTAAAAAGAACAAACCTAGCCTCAGTTAACATCAAGTTAAATTTAGATTTACTAAAATACTAAAATCAGACAAGAAGCTGCAAGACAAATATAAAATCACAATTCAGTACCGGTACAATGCAATAGAGAAGATACAAAGCATTGATGAACAGTGGGAAATGCTAAAAGAGTCAATGCAACAAACATCAAAAGAGTTCATACCACCAGTGAGGACAAATTCAAGGAAGAAATGGATGACAGATGATATTTTGCAGCTAATGTATACAAGAAGAAGAATAAAGAAAATAAAGATGAGTATAAGAGATTAAATAAAGAAATTGTAGTAAATGCAATGAAGCAAAAGAAGCATGGCTAAATGAGAGGTGCAAAGAGATCGAATTGCAACAAAAAGGAGATGTTAGAGCCATATTCAAACACATAGAGGAATTAACTTATAGAAAAAAAAAGCAATCAAAAACTGGATGTTTAAGATAAAAGAAAGGAGAACTGTTGATTGATCAAGAAACATAAGGGAACGATGGACAGAATGCATTAAGGATATTTATAATGACGAACGAACGGAAGTAAATATTAAGGATAATGGAGAAGGACCAGAAATACTCAGAGAAGAAGTGGAAGACGCCTTGCGCAATATGAAAGCAGGCAAAGCTCCTGGACCAGATAATATAACTAAAGAAGAGATTGAAGCCATGAGTGATTTTGGAATAGAAATAATAAAAAAAATATTGAATGATATCTACAACAGCGGATATATACCAGACGACATGCTCAAATCAATATGCATAGAGTGCGAAACAAAATCATCATGCGAAGAGTGCGAAACAAAATCAGTCCAGAAATTAACGATGAACAGTGTGGTTTTGTTAGAGATAAAGGAACAAGCAATGCCATTTATATCATACGATCTTTAGTAGAAAGAGCCATAGAGGTGAAAACAGATCTAGACCTATGTTTCATAGATTACATCAAGGCATTTGACAAAGTCAAATTCCAATTCTAAGAAAGTTGTGTGGAACCACATGGGGTGCGAGTGGGAAAATACTCAGTAAAGTTTACCAACAGAGTATACGCCCACATTTAGAAAATGGATCATCCGCATGGCGCTCAGCATCAAACACCACATTGCAAGAACTGGATAAAGTACAAAACCAGGCACTTAGGGTCATCACAGGAGCAATGAAATCAACACCAATATTGGAGATGGAGAAATTGTGGAGGATACCAGCACTGAGAGAACGGAGAGACACAAAGGTGCTGATACAGGCAGAAAAATGGGTGTGCATGCCGAGACATCCAATGAAGGACCGATTCCAAAATCTTGCATTGGGACGACTTAAGAGAAGCAGTTTTATCCACCAAGCCAAGCGTATTAGTAGACAAACACCAGACATGCCAAGAGTTGTTAACCCCTACTGCCCATACCAGAACAGACTCCCTGGACAGATGAATCAGGATTATCAGTCCAAATACGGATAGAAGTGAAAGGAATAGTTGCCAAAGAGGAACATAATAGTCTACAGCGAAAAACAATAACTCTCAGTTTCCTGGATGAAGAATATCCACAAGACCTATGGATCCGTGTGTACACAGATGGATTAGCACAGAATGCAGTAAAGAATGGGGGAGCAGGTGCATATATAGAGTACCCAAATAACACTAGGGACATTAATAAAATAGCAATAGGGAAATATTGTCACAATTATGATGCAGAAATACAAGCAATAAAGTTGGCAATAGAAAAACTGCTGAACAGTAATCTTAGCCCACAGCCTGTAGTGTTTCTGACAGATGCAAGATCAGTACTCCAGGCACTACAATCCAGAAAATTACCACATCTGCAGACCTTATTGACTGAACTCTGCAAGCACCACAGGGTTGCCCTGCAGTGGATCCCGTCTCACTGTGGAATACCAGGAAATGAGAAAGCAGATCAGTTGGCAAAGGAAGGTTCAGCAGGCACACAACTAGATACACCAGTTACATACTATCATAAGAAACAGATAATCAAATCAATCAGAGGACCACAAGCCCCAATCAGGATGCCTTTCATAATATGAATAAATATGAACAAGTTATAATTATACGTCTAAGAACAGGACACAATCGACTCCATAGTCACATGTATACAAAATTCAAGATCGGCACATCAACTACTTGTACATGTGGACAGGCACCCCAGACAGCTGAACACATACTTCAAGACTGCACTGAATATAGTAGACTGAGGAAAATCCATTGGCCCATAGATACAACACTACAGACAAATCTATATGGGCCACTGCAAGAATTACAAAAGACAGTAAAATTCATACAGGAAACGACATTGCTGATATAGACAATACTTTGAGCGAACGAAAGATAGACTGATAGACTTGACAAAGTAAAGCACCAAGAAATAATCAAAATTTTAGAAAGCATAAACATAGACAGCAAAGATCTAAGAATAATAAAGCACATGTACTGGTAACAAACAGCGGCCATAAGAACTGAAAACCAATTGGGAATGTTTCAACAAATAAAACAAGGTGTTAGACAAGGTTGTGTGTTGTCACCAGATTTGTTTAATATTTATAGTGACATTATTTTAAGATCCATAAGGGGCATGCCTGGAATAACAATTGGAGGCCATAATATAAATAATCTAAGGTATGTTGAGGATACAGTAGTAATCGCTAAGAGTGAAAATGAGTTACAAGAAATGTTGGACATTATAGTGAAGGAAAGCAAAAATAAAGGACTCAGCCTTAATAGCAAAAGACAGAGGTAATGGTAACAAGAAAGAAAAAGACATCACCTCAGTGCAAAATTAAGACAAGTGGAACAATGTTAAAACAGGTAAATGAATTTAAATATTTGGGAACTGTGTTAACCTCAGATGGAAGATGTACATAAGAGGTGAGATGCAAAATGGCTCAGGCAAAAGCAGCATTTCCAAAAATGAGGAAAATACTATGCAATCCATTTTTGACAATAGAAACAAGAAAAAAGAGTTCTTAAATGTTATGTAGAGCCAGTCATAACATATAGATGCGAGTCATGGACAATAGGACAACAGACAAGAAAATCACTGGAGTCTGTAGAAAGGTGGTTTTACAGAAGAATGTTGATAATACCATGGACAGCTAAGAAGAGTAATGAAGATGTTCTGAGAGAGGTAAAAGCAAAAGAGAGCTAATTTCCAATGTTAGGAAGAGACAATCATCATTTTTTGGCCATGTAATGAGAAGAAAAAAGCTTGAATATATTGTAACAACTGGAAAAATTGAGTGACGAAGAGATAGAGGGAAGCAAAGAGAAAAAAATAACAGCCAGCTTAAGAGAATGGCTTGGCAGAAGGTCAACAATAGAAATGATAAATAGATGCCGAGATCGAAATTTGTGGAGAGACATGATCACCTACGCCACTAGGCCCGGTACTTGATGATGATGACCATCCCATTCCTCTACAACTAGGGAAATAAAATTTGCGCCCAGAAGTAAGCCAGCACGGCTAAATTACGAGGAACAATAGTAGTCCTAACGCGACCCGTCCAACTCGTTATCCTTGTTGGTCTCAATGTTTAGTAAAAGATGATCTCTGAAGAGGAAGAAGAGAAATGAATTTATTATTGAGGGGAGGGGTGGGGCAGACGTTCACCATCAACCGAGATGACAGCTGTCAGTGACTCGTGCTGTGTGTGTCAGGATCAGCGAGTAACAGAGCTGGTCTAGATTCAAATGCATCTCCCACTGACGCTCCTAGAAGCAATCAAACCAATCTGGTCAAGCCAGTGTGATCAAAAAGGAAGGCAGCCACTTACTGAAAAAATGTAGTCCTGAATGTGGAAGGCTAAAATTCACAAACGTCGCAGCCTTACTGCAAACAGCGACACAGCGCAATTACGCATTCCATCATGGGTCAAGATATAAATAAATACTATTATATGTGGACACCATATGTGCATGTTTGATAGAGAGTTGCTGATACTGTTTTAGTAGCAGTCATGACATGTAAATAACAATAACAAGAAAAAAAATTAGCGAATGAAAAATAAGTATAATATTACGGATAATAACATATAGCTATTACGAGATAAAATGGCTGCATGGATAAAAAAGTTTTATCGAAGAATAGCCTCCTGCAATTTAATATCCTATCATGACGGTATTACTTGTATATAATCTACTCATACAAAGCAAGCTCGTACATTCACACTCTGCTACAGACATGGCTTCACTGACGATAAGGTCTCTGACTTTGATATCGTGTTTGTTGATGGTGATGGTTATCCAGTCTAGTGCAACAGGTAAGTAACAAAATATATCATATCTAATGGTATTTGTTGATGGTGATGGTTACCCAGTCCAATGCAACGGGTAAGTAACAAATATATCTTACTAATGGTATTTGTTGATGGTGATGGTTACCCAGTCCAATGCAACGGGTAAGTAATAAATATATCTTCACTAATGGTATTTGTTGATGGTGCTGTTACCCACCCAGTCCAATGCAACAGGTAAATAACAAAATATATCTTATCTAATGGTATTTGTTGATGGTGATGGTTACCCAGTCCAATGCAACAGGTAAGTAACAAATATATCTCCATTAATCGTGTTTGTTGATGGTGATGGTTATCCAGTCCAGTGCAACAGGTAGGTAACAAAAATATCTTAATTAAAAGTGTTTGTTGATTTTGATTGTTATCCAAGTCCAATGCAGCTCAGTGGTAGTGAACTGGACTACTACGGACAAAGGGGTTGGGTTCGATCCCACCGACGGCTCCGGGTTCACCAGCCTTAAATGGGTACCGGATTTTTTCTGGGAAAGTAAAAGCAGCACGGCGTAAATACCGACCACATTTTTCCAAAAATCATGTTGATGAAGGTCTGTAAAATATAGGGTCACTAACACCATATTTATATACGCCACTTGGCGTGTGTTGGTATTACTTTTTTACAAGTCCAATGCAACAGGTAAGTAATAAATATATCTTCACTAATGGTATTTGTTGATGGTGCGGTTACCAAGTCCAATGCAACAGGTAGGTAACAAAATATATCTTCACTAATCGTGTTTCTTGATGGTGATGGTTACCCAGTCCAGTGCAACAGGTAAGCAACAAAATATATCTTCACTGATTGTGTTTGTTTCATTCGGGCTAAAGGCGTTAACACTTACAACTAATAGTTGTACTACTTCTGTTTGGTTTAATTTTGGCTAGTAGAAGATTATGATCTGAATCCACATCTACACCTCTATAAACTTTTACATCATGTAAGGATGATTTAAACTTATTATAAATACATGTGTGGTCAACCTGATTCTCCATTCTAAGATGTGGTGACACCCATGTAGATTTATGTATTTGTTGATGTTGGAATGATTATGGATTTTCCCATAATATCTTAGAAGTCTCTGTTGTCTGATTCTACTTTTGTATTTCGATCTCCCAGGAAGATTATAATATCCCTGGCTCGTCTTTCATACATCTGACATTTCAACAGTTTATAGAAGTCATCTTTAACTAAATCATCCTTATCATTGGTTGGTGGATAGCATTGGATAATGTGTATTTTTATTTTGTTTTTTCGTTGTTTTAAATGTTGCTCTCATTAGTCTTGGCCCTGCTGCTTCCCATTCTATCAGTGTCTTCTGTGCATTCCTTGATAACATTATATCGACCCTTTCACTATGTTGTGCTCCAGGTTCCCGGTGTCCTTATGATAATATCATCTCTCCTGTATTTAGTTTTATCCTTTCCGTTCCTAGCATTCTTGTTTCGCACATTCCCAGAATATATATTTTTAAATTTCTCATTTTGCTGCTACTTGTGCAGCTTTTCCTTGTTCATTTAGGGTACGTTCATTCCAGGTGCCAATTCTGGAGGATTTCCTGGTAGACAATGTTGAGTCTGCAACCCGGACTTCTTTCGGCTTTCTCCGGTTTGCGTCACACATCTCTTAGAAAAAGAACCTTTATCTTTCCTCGATGGCGGATTTACTGTTGTTCTTTTCTTTGACTTGTCCATGTTTGTGAAGTTTTTAGGCTTATTTTTTTACAGTACTGGGTAGCCAGTACCATGTCCAACCCTCCTTAGTCGCCTCTTACGAACATGCCTGGTAGGGAACTACACCACTATACTTTACTCCCACAGCGCACGAGCACAAAACCTTGCGGTTTGTAGTATGAAGAACTTATTTGAAAAAAAAAAAATACTAGTCCAACGCGTGGGACAAATTCAAATTCCTTTTAGACCCTCTTCTTCTGTCTAATATATTTCTTAACACGCTTGGTTCGTGAGTTAAATCATTTGATTGAGCTACAGTTTTATCATTTGTTAAATATTTTACTTATAACTGTTTTCCATTTCTTTTGCTGCATTGCTATTAACACACAAGAATGTTGATTAAAACTAACTGGAAAAAAAATCCTGAAACAAGTGCGTAGATTCAAATATCAGGGATAAATAATAACATTAGATGAGACATACATTGCCAAAAAAAGAAAGAATAACAAAAGAATAACAAAATTTCATAGAATGAACAACATTCTATTTAGTCTAATCATTGCCACCTTTAATGCTAGGTAACGTGTCCTAAACTTCAATATCGTACCTGTTCTACTATATGGAAGCCAGTCATAGACAATAACCAAGCAAAACAACAGAAAGAATGTTAGAGGCACCAGATATGTGGTTTATCTGAAGAGTGTTACACATTTCATGAATAGCAACAAGAACACATACAGCTTTTTGTTAACAAGCTGGAGAAACCAGAAACAGTATTAAAAGGGAGATAATGTCGTTGAGCTCGAGAAGTTTCTGGAACGTTCTTTTAAAATGAATTCTACATTTTTTTTCAGTTTGAAAGCGCAGATGTTTCTTACAGGCGAATATTTTGTTGACGACCTCCACTAAAGATTTGCGTCGTCTTGGCACATATGGATACGGCCAGGAATATTTGCTAATCACGTAGATTCACCTTACCAGATACGAATACCTGTCGTATTTTATCAAAAATCGATTCGATCTCCATGATATTGTTGCTGCGGACCACTTGTATAACGAGATGTCTTTCAAATCTACGACGTGCAGGCGGCTTGTGGAGGTATAAGTATCTCATCGACCCAACAATTGTTTCATCTCTTTAATTAGACTGATACTACATTGTGAGGCTATCGCGTTGCTCCGGCTCGAATGGGATAGTAGTTATATCGTCTCATTGTTTTACCTATAGTTATTATTTCGATTTTAGACTTTCTTTTTCTCTTCCTCATTGTATACGACTCTCGCTATGCGGGTGTAGTTTTCATAACCCGCCTTTGGGGTGACTTGTTTACCGCGCTCTCCATCGGCACTTGGGAGTGGAGGAACAGACGATGAAGAAGAAAGGTTTTGATTCTGTCGATGGGTTATTTCAATGAAATCAAGTGAGCCCAACGAGCGCCGTTCACACTTTTTCAACCTGGTTAAATACTTGTGCAGAATACCGTGCTAGAGTTTCACCTTATCAACAGGCGCTAAATCATCGCGGTCTATGATACGTTGCATTTCGTCATCAAAATTTCTCACTTTGTCATTTGTCGTATCAGGAGGGGTACTCATAGATTGTTCCAGACCTTCCAACAACAAAGGATCCACCAAGATAGTTTTTTATCCATAACTTGGGCACCTTATACGTCTACAAAAGCGATTGAAATAAGTCGAACCAAAGTACTCATGAAACCACCGGTTTGTAGAATCTCTTACCGCTGCTTAAGATTCGTTAAGATTTTCTGTGAATGAGAAGTCTCAACTTGTACATGTATCGACGTATCTCGCGCTTCTGATGATGTCTAAGCCTAACATTACCTTATGATATGTTATGGAAGGTTAGCAGGGTAGAGTTCTGATCTACCAAAGGAGGGGTAAGACGTGTCCTTTCCTCCGCTAGTCTTCGGGACATCCCTGGGCAAGGTGGAGCTCCCGTTTAGCCCCTTATCAGGGTTATGTGAAGCCATTGGAGCAGGTGGTGGATGGTGGTGTGGGAGCAGCCAACAAGTAATGCAGGTTATGGTCCCCACACCGCGATGGCAGGCAAAGGATCTCATGTATAGAGACAACGGCTACGATCTCCGACTAGTACAGTCACTGCCAAGAAGGAAAGGAATGGCAAACTACCTTCTTAAATTGCCTGGAATAATCATGACAAATCACAACCTTATATTTACAGCTAACGACGTTAATGGGGACTTCACAGCCACCTCGTCCGGTAGGGACCGTCATGTGCTACAGGTGACACCCGATCGTCATCAAGCAACTGTATGCAAGATCAAAAATAAAGAGACACTAGTAATAGGAACTTGGAACATTAGATCAGCATTCCAGGTTGGAAAACTTGAAAACATCAGGCAAGAAATGAAGAGAATGAAATTGAACATCTTGGGCCTATGTGAAATGAGATGGACAGGGTCAGAATTATTACAACGCGACAGTGGAAATGTAATTACTCTGGGGGAACCACACACGAAAGAGGAGTAGGCTTCATGTTAGATAGAGAAAGAAGCAAAACAGTGAAAGGATTTTGGCCAGTATCAGACAGAATTCTGCTAGTAAAATTGAGAGGCAGACCAATGGGTATCAACATAATTCAAGTTTATGCACCAACATGTAATAGCGAAGAAGAAGACATTGACCCTTTTTACGAGGAGCTAGAGATGACCATGGAACAGTGTAAATACCAAGAAATAACTATTATATTAGGTGATTTCAATGCAAAGTAGAGACAGCTAAAGTGCAAAATGTGACTGGTAGGGGGGGGGGGATGGCCTTGGAGAGACGAATGACAAAGGTGATAGATTAATAGATTGGACAAAGACACATGAAATGATTATAGGTAACACCTGGTTCAAACAACACCCTAGGCGACTATGGTCATGGCAAAGCCCAGACAAAAAAGTACACAATTAAATTGATTTCATACTGGTACAGAGAAGATTCAGGAAAGGGCTAACATCGTTTAAAACAAGGCCAGGAGCAGATTGCAATAGTGACCATGTACCAGCAGTTGGAAAGATAAGAATAAAACTGCGGAAGGCACAGAAATCACCAAGAAATATAAAATTAGAACTAGATATGCTAAGAGTAGATAAATAGATGAGTGATAAGTACAGCACGATAGTACAAAATAGATATAATGCTATTGAGAAAATACAGGAAATCCGGGAAATGCTCAAACAATCGATCCAACAAACATCAAAAGAAGTAATACCAGTGACTAAAAGAATCTACAAAAAGAAATGGATGACAGAAGAAATATTACAACTAATGGACGAAAGATAAAAGAGGAAAACTTAACAAAGAAGAACGGACATACACAATATTTCACAAAGAGATCCAAAACAAGTGCAGTGAAGCAAAGGAAGGATGGTTAAAACAGAAATGTGAAGAAATGGAAAAACAACAAAAGAAAGACTCAAAATTTATGCACAATCAGTTAAATGAATTAACAGAAGAAAAGAAGTCAAAGTTTCAGGATGTGTGAAATCAAAGGAAGGAAATATTATAATGGGACAGGAGAAGACAATAGAAAGATGGACAGAACATATCAGTCAACTCTATGATGATGAAAGGCCAGAATTAAACAATTCAAATGAAGACACAGGATCACCAATAATGCTGAGTGAAGTGGAGGACGCAATTCAACACATGAAAAGAGGCAAAGCTCTAGGTCCTGACAATATAACAATGGAAGAGATAAGTGCATTAGGAGAGCTGGTAGTACAAGTCATAACAAAATTACTCAATGACATATATAACAATAGGCACATACCCGAAGATCTACTAAAATCTATCTTTGTAGCCATACCGAAGAAGTCAGGAGCCACTGATTGTGAAGACCATCGCACTATTAGTCTCATGAGCCATATGACTAAAATATTACTAAGAATAATCATGAGACCTGTAAGGAATAAAATAAAACCAGAAATAAGCGAGGAACAATGTGGATTTGTGGACCGAAAGGTAACGAATAATGCAATATATATCTTAAGAACAATGATAGAAAGATTTATACAGGTAAAGAAAGTTCTATATATGTGCTTTATAGATTATACGAAAGCATTTGACAAAGTAAAGCATGTGGAAATAATCAATAGGCTGGAGATATTAAACATTGATGGCAAGGATCTGCGATTCATTAAAAAAACATGTACTGGCTACAAACAGAAGCTATACGAATTAACAACCAAACAGGACAATTCCAGTTCATAAACCAAGGAGTCAGACAAGGCTGTGTTCTGTCACCAGATTTGTTTTCACTTTACAGCGAATATATTATGAGATCAATAGTAGAAAAAAAGGAATTGAAGTCAACGGTCACAACATAAATAATTTGCGATATGCGGATGACACAGTCTTAATGGCAGAGACAGAGAACGAACTACAAGAAATGATAGACATAATAGTAAAAGAAAGCAACAAGAATGGTCTCAGTCTGAATAGTAAGAAAACAGAAGCAATGGTTATATCGAAGAAACAATCATCACCATCATGCAGCCAACCTACGCCAACCGGTATGGCATATGATGATGATGAATGGGAAGGTAATTGTTGAGGTTATAATTTTGAAAGCGATAAGAAGAATGCAAAGGTCGACTCATAGCTGACCAATTGGTTGTATATTTTAAAAACATATATAATGACTTTTAATTAGTTTTAGATGGCGGGACTGTGTGTGCGGTGGGAGGCGGGGTGGTGCGACGATTAATATTTTAGAAGAATAGAAGGGCAGACTCATACCTGACAAATCAATAATTTTATTTTCGTATTTCCAAGACGGTTGGAATTATTCTTAGTGGTTTTAGGGTGCGGGAAGTAATGTATTATAACGATAAATAATAATGTACCAAAACTGACCGATTTTTGTACGTTAATGGATTTGACGGGAGTTGGCCTCGACGATTTAATGTCAGAGACCGCTTACAGGAAGACCAAATTATTCACAAAAGAAATCATAGAAGTATAAGCGTGATAGTTCAAAACCGATTTGGGAAAATTAAGGAGTGCCGCACTATAAGTCTCAACACACAATGTATATTGCTTTTCAAAACCCAAGAGACGTTAGTCAAATTACCGATCTCCGCAAACAAATGTATCTCGCGATAACAGAGCCAACTGCGTCCACCTCACATTTTTATTTGTTGGTGAACCTTCGACAGGAAACATTTGATCATTTGAGGTTCAAAACAAAGATATTCCCAGGAAAGAGCAAAATCGTCTACGTGACAAAGTAAAAAAAATATGTATGGCAGATTCGCTTAGTTTACAAGGTGAAATGTTGAGATTCTTGCGCCGATAGATATAAGGGCCGTATTAAAGGCCTCTCTCGACTTCATTCGCATATGTGTGGATGTTGCCATACATCATCATCATGATGTGCCATATCGGTTGGCGTAGGTGATCATGTCCCTCCACATTCTTCTATCTTCAGTGCATCGTATCAGTTCTGTTGTTGACTGTTGTCCATGCCATGACACCAAGCTATCCAGTATTTTCTCTCTTTGTCGCCCGCGATCTCTCTTTCCTTTTATTTTGCCAGTTGTAACCAAGTATTCAAATTTTCCTCTTCTCATAACGTGCCCGAAAAATGTTGATTGCTTCTTTCTGATGTTTTTTAAGAGCTCCCTTTTTGTGTTGGCCTCTTTGAGAACTTCCTCATTGGTCTTTTTAGCTGTCGAGGGAACTTTCAACATTCTTATGAGAAAGCCCATCTCTGTGGCCTCCAATTGTCTTTTCATTTGTTTGTCCACTGTCCATGATTCGCTCCCATAGGTCAGAATTGGTTCTATATAGCACCGATGAACTCTCTTTCTCATTTTTATTGACATAGATTACCTTCCCATTACCATCCTTTAAATTCACGATTATCTCCCCACCTTTTAATTTTCACGTTTATCTACCTTATCTGTTGACGATTATCTCCTCTCACTATCACTCATTGAGTGCCATCCCAACATCGAGGGTTGGCTACTATGTCCTCATATAGAACAATATTTATTTTGTCCCACTGTTTTTTTTTCCTAAATATATGTTGTTCTTCTTCTAACTCAATATTTATTTTATTCTGACCAACTTTCACCAAAATCACCTAAATTCTGTCATCTTTAAGTTACCACATATTATCCTACTCTTTAAGATTTCATTCCTTGAAAATCAAAATCGAGCTAAAAATCCAGGGAAATTCTTCAAACGAATATAGAAACGGGGTGCCAAAATAACCTAACCCACAGCCAACAATATGATCTTCACAAGCTAAATTCTGGTCGTAGAGAATAATGATGTGATGTTGTGTGATGTCATGATAGCTAAACAAAATAAATTGACAATTCATAATATGTAATAGAAACATACGTAAGGGGCCTGTGTCTTCATCCTTCGACATGCCGGAGTACGGGGAAATGGAAGAGCGGACCCGTTGGCTAGCTGCGCTGTTGTTGAGGACGGTCAACCAATGGATCGGCGGACATCATCAATGCTCTCCAAGATGTGGAAATTGCACATGACTTCGACATCCATGAGTTCACGTCACTGCTTCGGAAGAAAGAGATTGGGGTTAAGATGAGCACAGCCAGAAACGAGGAACTTAGTGGCAGTGTAAGAAGACTTATCACACAGTTTACGATACTATTTTTTTAGATCTTGTGACATTGTTGATGTGAAAATTGCAGTAAGCGAGGTAAACTGGGACACGACATTTTCATCGTTGTAACCCAGGGCCACGAGCTAAACTGGGACACGACATTTTCATCGTTGTAACCCAAGGCCACGAGCTAAACTGGGACAATATGTTTTCATCGTTGTAACCCAGGGCCAGGAGCTAAACTGGGACAATATATTTTCATGGTTGTAACCAGGGCCACGAGCTAAACTGGGACACGATATTTTCATCGTTGTAACCCAGGGCCACGAGCTAAACTGGGACACGATATTTTCATCGTTGTAACCCAGGGCCACGAGCTAAACTGGGACAATATATTTTCATCGTTGTAACCCAGGGCCACGAGCTAAACTGGGACAATATATTTTCATCGTTGTAACCCAGGGCCACGAGCTAAACTGAGACAAGATATTTTCATCGTTGTAACCCAGGGCCACGAGCTAAACTGGGACAAGATATTTTCATCGTTGTAACCCAGGGCCACGAGCTAAACTGGGACAATATATTTTCATCGTTGTAACCCAGGGCCACGAGCTAAACTGGGACACAACATTTTCATCGTTGTAGCCCAGGGCACGAGCTAAATTGGTACACGACATTTTCATCGTTGTAGCCCAGGGCACGAGCTAAATTGGTACACGACATTTTCATCGTTGTAGCCCAGGGCACGAGCTAATCTGGGACTCTACATTTTCATCATTGTAAACTAGGGCCACGAGCTAAACATCCAGATAACAGTCTAGTCTGGTCTAGTGGTTATGTGGTTTTAAAGAAGAAAGTTGTTATAGTTAACGATACAACGGACGCTCCTGTGATTTTCATCTTTTATATTGAAGACTAGAGAGTGTAACCTAAAATAAAGCAACAGATGAAGTAAGAAATATATGTAATTTAAAGTAAAACTGTCCCCATTGTGGATGAATGTCCATAATTTGT